>CM065472.1:2773700-3188054 GCA_032872505.1 Leptopilina syphax | reverse complement strand
AAATTAACATTAAAATTTTTAATAAAATTTAAAATTTAACCTAAAATCTTTAACACAATATAAAATTTAACTTAAAATCTTTAAAATATCATCAAATTTTACCTAAAATCATTAATTTAACATAAAATTTAACCTAAAATCTTTAATTTAACGTAAAATTAACTTAAATTTTTTAATAAAATTTAAAATTTAACCTAAAATCTTTACCACAATATAAAATTTAACTTAAAATCTTTAAAATAACATCAAATTTTACCTAAAATCATTAATTTAACTTAAAATTTAATTTAAAATCCTTAAATTAACAAAAAAATTTAACTTAAATTTCTTAAATAACATTAAAATATAAATCAAAATCTTTATCATAATATAAAATTTAACTTGAAATCATTACCTTAACTAAAAAATAAATTAAAATCCTTAATTTAACTTTAAATTTAACTAAAAATCCCTTAATATGTTTTGAAATTCTGAATTAGATATAAAATTTACCTTAAAATATTCAACTTAATAAAAAATTTAACTTATAATCTTTAAATTAACATAAAATTTAAGTTAAAGTTGAAAAATTTTAATTAAATTTAATGTTTAGTTTAAAATAACGATTTTGAGTTGATTTCTCCTTAACTTAAAATTCTTAATTTAACTTAAAATTATGAACTGAACATTAAATTATTAATTTAACTTAAAATTTATCTAAAAGTTCTTCATTTGACTGTAAATGCTTAATTTAACTTTAAATTTATATCAAAAAATCTTTCATTTGACTTAAAATTCTTAATGAAATTTAAAATTTAACTTAAAATCATTACCTTTACTCAAAATTTAACTTAAAGTAAAATTAACATAAAATTTAATTTAAAGTTGAGAATTTTAAGTTAAATTTTAAGTTTATGATAAGTTAAGAATTTTAAGTCAATTTGTCCATAAATTTAACTTAAAATTCTCAATTAAATTAAAAAATTTAACTTAAAATCTTTAATTTAATGTAAAATTTAACTTATAATTTTCAAAATTAACATTAAATTTAACTTAAAATCCTTAATTAGACTTAAATTTCTTAAATTAACTTCAAATCTTTCACTTAAGATAAAATTTAACTTGAAATCTTTACCTTAACAAAAAATCCTTATCTTACATAAAATTTAACTTCAAATCATTATTTTAACTTAATGATTTTTTTGTTAACATTTACTCTTCACTTCTTCCTTGAAACAAATCATTAATTCTCCTCTTAATTATGACAAATTATTATCGAGTGAAACAAAAACAAAAAAAAAATGGTATTGAATGAAAGAAATTTATATATTATGAAAAGAAGGTAATTTGAGAGACAATCGTGACTATAAACTGAAAGTTCAAGGCAAAAGTGATTTAAATCTCTTTATTAAAAAAGAGATAAGAAAAATCTTTTTTTTCTCACGATAATTACACGATGTAGTTAAAGATACAACATATATTTTTATCACTTTTGAAATTTCCTTATTGTATTATTTGTGTGATAATCTTGATATCTTTAATTGCTGTCAATATTATTATGATAAGTTCAAGTATCGATTAATATTAATTTGCATATTTTCTAATGTATGATTTTTATTTTATTCTATTTAATTACCTAACCAAAATTTATTCAGCCAAAATTTAATTTTCTTTAACCTGAATTTTTAATGAATACATAATGTATACATTAAAAATTTCGGTTAAAGAAAATTAAATTTTTGGCTAAATAAATTTTGGTAAATTAAAAAATTGTCGAATAAAATTTCTATCATTTTTCAAATTTTTCTTATTCTTTTTCATTTCATTTTTCTATTTTATATAAATTTAAGTATATAATAAATTTCAAGTAATTTTTATTTTAAAAAATTTTATTTAATTTAATTTTTAAAAATTATATTAATTTTTTTTTAAATTTTCTAAGAAATTCTTTTCTGTTTTTAGTCCTAAAAATGGGTCGGTATCGACTCGAAACGTCGACTCTTTTGTTAATAAAAATTTTTTTTAAATAAAAAAGTGATTTTTTTTTTTTTTTTTTTTTTTTTTTTTTTTTTTTTTAACACGATTGAGAAGCTTTTTACTCAATAATACATAATTAATAAACGGTCACTAACTTCAAGTATGTATTTATAATTATATTATATTATATTATATTATAAAATATAATAATATTAAATAAATGAAAATAATAATAATATTGATAATGAAAGTACAATAGTTTCCTTTTGATTATATATACATATAATCTCTGACAAACTTGCACTTTATCCAAGGACGGAAATCTATGTTGAGATAGGCCTTTATCAGACGAAAAAAAATAATGCTAGAAATGAGTCAGAAGACTGTAAAAGTCGAATATTGTTCCGAGAAAATAATTTATTTTCCCATTATGAGAAAATTGACATTGATTTATTAGGTCTTCATTATATATATATAAGTATATTCTTTCATAAAACAATTCGTAGAAATTGGTTAACAATATTATTACCAGTATCATTACTAATAAATACTATTATTATAAATAATAATGAGAATGCAAAATTTATCACGTGCTCTTTAAAATGAGATAAAAAAACAGCAATTTGTAAAGTTTATTATTTACCTCCATTATATTATATATACATTTTGTATTATATATTATTCACATTTATACTAATTACTATTTTATACCTTTAGTAATTTGTTTCTGTTATTTATTATCTTCAGCTGTATATTTAAAATTTTGTATTTTTTAAAAATTTTTTTCATGACTTTTTAAAATTATTAGTTTTTTTCAAAAATTATTAATTTTATAAAATTAAATTAAAATTCAATTAAATTAAAAATAAATTAAAATTAAATTAGATTAAAATTAAAATTAAATTTAAATTAAACTAAAATTAAATTAAAATTAAATTAAATTTTTTTTTACATTCTAGATTCAATCCAACATTCTAAATTTTAAAAATCTGTCTTCTAATTCGAAATCAGTGACCTCAAAAACCCACAAAAAAACAAATTTTTCAAGCGAATCTACTAATTTTTAATTTTTTTCCGTCCGCCATATTGCATCCGCCATTATGAATTTTTAAAAATTGAATTTACATTCATAATCTTGATATTAATAACATTCAATTTTAAATTTTTGAAAAAATTCAATTATTTTTTTCTTAATTTTAATTCAAAATTCTTCAAAAATACAATAATTATGTTTAAAAAAATATTTTATAAATAAGTAACAAAATTAAATTCTTTAAAATATATAAAAAATTTATTTTAATTAAAATTTGACAAAATTTGCAAATAATTGGAAACTATAATCTCTAATCTAGTTTTCAATTATTTACGAGAATTTAACTATCAACAAAAAATTTTAATTACAAATTTTTCAAATGAATCAATTTTATAATTTATATATTCTATACGATTCTTTTTTCTAAATTACAATAATGTAATGATGCGCCTTTTAATGGTTTTCCAATTGTAGGCTGAATAATTTTGCAATTAAAAAAAAAAAAAAAAAAAAAAAAAAATTATTTTTATATAATTTCTGAAATAAATTACAATTAAAAGATAAAAAAAATTTTTTGAAACAAATATTTAAATAGCTATTTATTCCTCCAGATTTTGTGCTGAACTATTTAAAGAAAAATTATTGAAAACTTTAAATATTTTTTAAGAAAATAAATTAATAATTTTAAAAAAATAAACATTTAAATATTATATTTAATAATGTATATTAATAAATAATATTATTAGACAGTAGGCTATGTTATTTCGCAAATTTAAAAAAAAAAAAAAAAAAAAAACTTTTCAAGTTTTTAAAAATTTTAATTTAAAAAACTTTTGATGCTAAACTATTTCTAAAAATCCTTTTTGCTTCTAATATTGAATTATTATATAAAAATTTAAATAAAATACATTTTTTAAATCAAGTTTTTTAGAAAGTTCTATGACAAATCAATTATTTAAATACCGAAATAAATAATTTATTTAATAATTGAGTGTTTCTTAAAATTGAATTCTTATGCAAAATTTTTTCAACAAATTTTTAAATAATTGAATTGTTTTTACGAATCCTATAATAAAACTTTAAAAAATAATTATATTTTTCAAAAAATTCATTTAAAAAAATTGTATTGAAAATAATTGAAATTTACAATGAGTTTTATTATTCACACGAAAATAATTGAATTTCTACGAAGAATTTTGTTAACATTTTTTTAAATAATTCAATTTTCGTGTAAACTTATATATTATTTTTGAAAATATTTGAATTTTTTTCGAACAATTTTAATAAAATTTAAAAAAAAATAATTACATTTTTCGAGGAATTTATTTAAAAATTCTGTATTGAAAATAATTCAAATCATATGCGATGAATCTTATTTTTTGTGAAAATAATTAAATTTTTGTAGCGAATTTATATTAATTTAAAAATAATTGAATTCTTAAGATAAGAATTTAATTATTTGTCAAAAGGGATCATCCATAAATAACGTTACACTGATTTTCGAGTTTTTTGACCCCCACCCCCCCTTCGTTGCATTTGGTTGCAAATTACCAACACTCCCCCTAAATATAACGTTGCAAAAATGACTTATACCCCCAAAAATAAGAATTATATTATTTTTCTGGATTAATGAAGTAATTTTTCTTATTACCCATATTATTATTATTTATTAAAATTAACTCTGACAATGATTTACACAACAATAATAATTTATAATAATATTAAGAAACATTTTGCAACGTTACATTTCAAAATCACCCACCTCCCCCCTTGTTGCAATCAGTTGCATTTTTCAACCACCCCCCCCCCCTCCCCTAATCGTGTAACGTTATTTATGGATGCTCCCAAAATAATTTAATTTTTACCAACAATTTTATAAAAATTTTTTTAAAAATAATGTCATTCTTCAAGGAATTTATTTAAAAATTATTATATTTAAAATAATTGAAATAATGTTATGAATCTTATTTTTTTTTTGAGAAAATAATTTAATTATTTTCAACAATTTTAATAAAATTTTTGAAAATAATTACATTTTTCGAAGAATTTATTTGAAAATTGTATTAAAAATAATTGAAAAATTGAATTTTTTATGAAAATAATTGACTTTCTGAGAAGAATTTTATTATTTGTGAAAATAATTGAATTATATCCAAGAATTTTAATAAAAATTTTAAAAATTAATTTTATATTTTTAGAAGAATTCATTTAAAAATTATATTAAAAATAATTGAAAAATTGAATTTTCTATAAAAATAATTGATTTTCTGAGTGAAGAATTTTATTATTTGTGAAATTAATAGACTTAGTTTCAACAATTTTAATAAAATTTTTAAAAATATTTGTAAATTGTATTAAAAATAATTGAAAAATTGAATTTTCTATAAAAATAATTGATTTTCTGAGAAGAATTTTATTATTTGTCAGAAAATAATTGAATTTCTTCCAACAATTTTAATAAAAATTTTTTAAAATATTTGAAAATTGTATTAAAAATAATTGAAAAATTGAATTTTTCTATGAAAATAATTGCTTTTCTAAGAAGATTTTTAATTTTTTCAAAAATAATAATAGAATTCTTGCAAAGAATTTTATTAAAATTTTCGGAAAATATTTGAATTACTGAGAAGAATTTTATTATTTCAGAAAATAATTGAATTTTTGCGAAGTGTTTTATTATTTTTGAAAATAATTGAATTTTGAAAAATTTTATTATTTGTGAAAATAATTGAATTCTAGTCAAGAATTTTATAAAAATAATTCCTTTTTATCGAAAAATGTTATAGAATTCTTTATTGAATTCTTTTCTGAAATTTCATTAGAATAGTTAGATGTTGAAAATAATTGAAATTTTTTTTCAAAAAAAATTGAGTACAGGCACTTAAATATTGTTTATTGAAATTAATTAATTAAAAATTAATGGTAAACATTATTTAGCAAAATGAAATTATTATCAACGACTGATAATACTTTCTGTCTGAAATTGCAAATTCCTACTTAATAATTTCTTACATGGTAATTTCACAACTCTGCAATGAAATTTTTTAAATTAAATGAATTAAATATTCACAATTTTTTTTTATTAAAACTGTTTTGATAATTTTAATAAAAAAAAATTGAAATTTTGAATAAAAGTGCTAAAGTAAAAAATGTTGAATAAAAATACTTGACTCAGGAATAAAAAATTAAAACAATACATAATTTCCTACGGTTACAGTGCAGATTTCTGTTATTTACCATTAGAGTAAAAAGATCGATTAGGAAGAAATCTGCCTTGCATTACCAGCGAAAGAAATTTATTCAAGTTCCTAACTTTCTCACCAGGGTTCACAACAGTTGAATCTTTAATCTAACGCATGAAAATACCGCTTCATCTATTTAGGAACGTTAGGAACTAAGTACAATTTTTACTTGTCGGTAATTTGGATATTTCTTTTTTTTATACTCAATGTCAATTATGTACGCAAGGTCAATGACAATATTTTCAATTGTTTAATCGCTACTCCTTGTTTTATTAGTTTGATTCTCCTGCAAGTTGTGAAATTCAGTCTGCTTTTAATATATAAGGACAATTCACGTGCGTTTCTCGAAGGTGGTCCGATACTACTCAGGAATATCTGGTCGATAATAATTCGTCTGGAGAGTTGATGAGATGGTGTTAAATATTACGTGTAAGGTTTTGTTTGTGAACAGGAATTGCGCGCGATTCTTGTTGTTATGCGTTGTGGATCGCTTCAGCAGGAAAGCGATCCTCGATGGGGGGATCAGCTTTCTGGAGAATGTGGTCTAATAATGCGTAGCCACTTTACTGATAGAACTCAGAAGCCTGATATTTGAACCGTCTAGGATTTTCAGCGATATCGAAGCAGATATTAATGTGGATAACGTTTCCCACAACTGTAGTAGTGACATGACCATTTTTTTTTTTGGACGCATGATTATTCCCTAAATAATAATCCCTTTTTTTTGTCAAATTTATTTATAAAATCTACGAAAATTTATCTATGGGGCATTCCACGCCAAGTCGGAAATCATTTTGCTTTTGCATCTCAAATTTTTTTTAAACATTTTTTTTTTAATTTTCTTTCTTGAATTTATTTTCAGAAAATCATCCCCTATTTTTATAATTTTAAATATTTTTTCAAATTTCAAACTGGATTGTGAAGAGGACAAGACCATCTACAAGACCCAAGAAAGAAAATTAAATTATACTCAAAAGAAAAAAAATGACAAGCAAAACAATTTTTTTCTATAACATGAAGTTAGTCGACCTTCCTGATTTGAAATGGATTTAGTCTACTGTGTGATTCTTGGATGGTTTATGAATTGAAATTATTGTTATGGTCCAATTGGATGAATAAAACAAGAAACTTTCAATGAAATACCGAATAAAAATTAATTAATAAGTATAGATTTAGCAAAATAATCAGAAAAAATCAATAAAAATGAAATTGACCTTTTTAAAACTTTTGTAATAAATTTTTTGCGATGATATGAAAATTTCTTTATCTAAAGGAATCATAATAGTAGAAGCAAAATCAAGCATTGTTGGTTAGTCAAAGAGTATTATAAACGAAATAAAAATTATTTTCTAAAAAGTGCAAAAATCTTTAAATTATTCAATTATTTTTAAAAAATATTCCAAATTTAATTATTTTCAATAAGTATTCGAAATTCAATTATTTTCAATATCTAGTATTTTCATAAAATTTCGCAAAAGAATTCAATTATTTAAATAAAAAATTGATAAAATTCATCCAAAAATCAATTATTTTTATAAATAATAAAATTTCGAATTCAATTAATTAAGAATAGCCTTTTTAAAAAAAAATTCGAAAAAATTAATTATTTAACAAAATTTTTATACACATTCTTTACAATAATTCAATTACTTTCACTAATAATAACATTTTTCATGGAAAATCAATTATTTAAAAAATTTTTTTGATAAAATTCGAAGAAAGAATTCAATTATTTTCATAAATTTCAATTTTTTTAATTTTCAATTTCAATTTTCGAAAAATTTCAATTATTTTTAAATACTATTTTTAATTAAATATTTGAAAAATTTAATATTATTTTCACAAATAAAATTTTTCCCAAGAATTCAATTATTTTTAAAAATATAACAAAATTTGTCAACACAACTTCAATTCTTTTGAAACATTTTAATAAAATTTTTGGACAATAAGTCAATTATTTATGTAAATAATAAAATTCTTCTCAGGAATTGAATTATTCTTGAAAATTTTAATAACATTCTTTCTTTCTATTCTTTAAAATAATTCAAATATTTTCACGAATAATAAAATTCATCAGAGCGAATTTCAATTATTTTTAATACAATTTTAGAGGAATTGATCAAAAAATTTAATTATTCTTAAAAATCTAATTTATTCCATGAAAAATTAATTATTTAAAAGAAAAAATTTTTTTTTTAATTCTTTGGAAAAATTCAATTATTTACAAAATCATAAGAATTTTTCACAGGAATTCAATTTTTTTCAAATATTTTAATAAAATTTTTCGAAAAAAATCAATTATCTTAAATACAATTTTAATTATATATTTTTTTAATTAATTCAATTATATAATATTGAATTATTTCAAAAAATAATTTTCTTTTAGATTTCAATAAAATTCTTCCCAAGAATTCAAAATTCTTTGCAAAATTCAATTATTTTCATAAATAACAATATTCGTCACAAGAATTCAATTATTTTTAAAACTAATAAATTTTTTCTTGGAAATTCAATTATTTTTAAAAATTTTAATAAAATCGTTAACAAGATTTCAATTATTTTCATAAATAATAAATAATGATTTTTAGGAATTCAATTATTTAAAAAAAATTGAATATAATACCACACATCAGACATTCAATTATTCTCAAAAATTTTAATAGAATTCTTTGTAAAATTTATTTATTTTAAAAAACTTTTCGTAATTCAATGATTTTCAATATCTACTATTTTCATAAAATTTCAAAACAGAATTAAATTATTTAAAAATTTTCTTTTAAATCTTTTGTAAAAATTCAATTTTTTTCATGAATAATAAAAATTTCTCAGGAATTCAGTTATTTAAATTAGAATTTGCATATAAAAATAAGTCGAAAAAAATGAATTATTTAAAAAATTTTAAATAAAATTCTTCCTAAGAATGAAATTATTTTCATAAATATTTAAATTCTTTCATGATTAATAAAATTCGTTGCAGGAATTCAATTTATTATCAAAATCCTAAGTGGATGTAACCCCTTAAAAAATAATGGAAATTCTGCAATGAGATATTTATTATTTATATGAAAATAATTGAATACTTGTAAAAAAAATTAAAATTTTGACGATAATTTTTAAAAAATTATTTCTACAGAATTATTAATTAAATGTATATGAAAAATTTTTATTCTCCGCAAAGATTTGAATTTGAAACTATGATTAATAAGAAATATAAAAGACAAATAAGAAAGAAGAAACATCAACTTAATCTAATATATAAAATAAAAAAATTTCATTTTGAGGGGGTTAAAAAATTTTTGCAACGTTACTTTAAAAGGGGGGGGGTCGCGTTTGTAACCAAATGTAAGAAAAGGGGAGGTAGGGGTCTAAAAGCTCGAAAATCAGTGTAACGTACTTTATGGATGGCCCCTAATTAGGAAATTCATTCGAAATGGAAATTTTCTTATATTTTAAATTGAAACTTTCTAAAATTCCATTATTTATAAAAATTTTAAATAAAACCCTTATAAAATTAAATTATTTTCGAAATTTTTAAGTAAAATTATTCATTAAATAATTTCTAAGAAAAAAAATCAGAGATTTCTCTAATTTTCTTTTTGCAGGTTTTCGTCTACAGGCCAGAGGTGTATCTGCAAATAAAAGAGCGATTAAAAACACGAGGCGTTGCCGATCTTTCGAATCTCGAGTTAAGTAATTATTTCTCGCCATGGTACGCCGAGCACATGGGTCGAATTCAATCGGCAAGTGGAAATCATACAGTCGAAGATTGGGCGAAAAAACAACTCGAGGTTCAATATTTTATTTTCACTTATTCGAGTCTTTTGAAACTCCACGGGGACATTGATCTTCTTCGTCAGCTCAATATTCTCCTCGGCAATGAGGCGCTCCTTCAACTGCAACTTCGCGCCCTTCTGCCCCTCTTCAAGGACATCAAACTCAAAGAATGGTTCCTCGAAGTTATGGACAATTACTCGAAACTCTGGGAAGTGAACGAATGAAAGAACCAAAGGTGCCTTAGATAAAATATTACTGAAGAAAATATAAAATATTTAAAAAAACGAAAAAAAAAAGAAACAAACAATGACGACGCTAAAAATGCTTCGGAGATATTTACCTGACGACTCGTTAATTTCCAAAATGAGTTTCGAGACTGAGAAGCAGAATGCGACGTTTAATTTTAGAACAAACACGAGACAAACACCTGTTATAATTGTTGTTATCAAATAAGTATTTATTGTGTAATCGAATTTTATACGATTTTTTTTAATTGTTCATGTAAACAAGCATTAATTCCTATTCGGGGCTCGAACTATATAGGAAAAGTATTTCCAAATACGCAAATCATGAAACAAAAATTTTTAAATTTCGGACCCCAATTACCCGATAAAAATATAAACATGGTCGCCACAGGTCAGGAAAGTCAGGGAATTCAGGGAAAAGTCAGGGAAAGTAAAATTGGTCAGGGAAGTCAGGGAAAAGTCAGCGATTTTTAATAAAAGTACTGCAAAAAATTAAATTTTAAAAATTCATGAAAAAACTCTGAATTTTGAGGTTTTTTTTGTTTGCCTCGTAAACTATGAAATTACCACGAATTTTAATACAAAACCTTAAATTTTTTCTATTTCAAACAATAATTTCTTTTTAAATAACTTAATTTTACAAGAACTATCATAAAATTATGACGTAAATTATTTAGTGAATCATTTTTACAATTTTCGTAAATACTAGATTGATAAAAGAATTTTAGTTAAAAATACTAAAAAAAAATTGAATTTTGGAAAAGTTACAAATAATTCCAGAAATTCAATTATTTTCAAAAGTAAATACAATTTTTCGCAGAAATTCAATTATATTAAAAAATTTAAAAAAATTCTTGTCAAAATTTCAATTATATATTTAAAAATAATAAAATTCTTCTCTAAAATTCAATTATGTTGAAAATTTTTTTAAAATTCTCGTCAAAATTTCAATTCTCTTTATAAATAATACAATTTCTACGAAATTCAATTATTTTTGAAAACTTTAATAAAATTCTTGGCAAAATTTCACAGGAATTCAATAATTTACAAGATTTTTAATTAATTTCTTCGAAATAAATCAATTATTTTCACAAAAAATAAAATTTTCACACGAATTCAATTATTTAATACAAAAAATTTCAAAAATTTTTTCGAAAAATATCAATTATTTAAAAAGTATTTTATAAAATTCGTCGCATAAATTCAATTATTTAAAAAAAAATTAACAAAGTTCTTTTCAAGAATTCAATTATTATTATTATTTTTAGAAATAGTGAAATTCTTCACCGAAATTCAATTATTTTTATAAACTTGAATAAAATTCGTTGGAAGAATTAAATTATTTTCAAAAGGAATAAAATTTTTCGCAGAAATTCAATTATGTTCAAAAATTTTAAAAAAATTCTTGTAAAAATTTCAATTTTTTTTTAAATAATAAAATTCTTTAATATTCAATTATTTAAAAAATTTTTTTTTTAATTTTTGTCAAAATTTCAATTATTGTTATAATTAATAAAATTCTTCAAAATTCAGTTATTTTTAAAAACTTGAATAAAATTTTTGTTAAAATTTCACTGGAATTCAATAATTTATAAAATTTTTAATAAATTTCTTTGAAATAATTCAATTATTTTCATAAATAATAAAATTTTCACGTGAATTCAATTATTTAATTTAAAAAATTTCAAATTTTTTTTCGAAAAATATCAATTATTTAAAAAGATTTTTATAAAATTCGTCGCATGAATTCAATTAATAAAAAAAATTTTAACAAAGTTCTTTTCAAGAATTCAATTATTTTTAGAAATAATAAAATTCTTCACTGAAATTCAATTATTTTAGAAAAATTTTAATAAAATTTAATGGGAAAAGTTTTATTATTTTCATAAATAATAAAACTTATCGAAGGATTTTAATTAATTTTTGAAACAATATTTTAATCAAATTCCTCGATAAATGCAATTATTCTTAAAAATTTCATTAAAATTTGTCAAAATAATTGAATTATTTAAAAATTTGTTGATAAAATTCTTTATGAGAATTCAATTTTAACAAACATTGAATTATTGAATAAATTATTTTTTAATTTAAATAATTGAATTCTTTAAGAATTTTCTAATAAAAATTGATTTAAAAAATGAATTACCGAATAATCGATTTATTATTTATGAAATAATTTAATTATTGCAACAAATTTTATTACAATTTCTTCAAATAATTGAATTTTTTTTTTTGAGATTATTATTTATGAAAATAATTTAAATTTTGCGAAAAATTTTTAAAAATTTTTTTTAAAATAATTGAATTTTAGAGAAGAGTTTTATTAGTTTTGAAAATAATAAATTGAATTCGTAAGAATATTTTATTATTTATGAAAATAATTGAAATTTTGCGAAGAATTTTATTAAAATTTTTAAAAATAATTAAATTTTGCAAAAGTTTTTCATTAGTTTTGAAAATAATGGAAATTTTGAGAAGAAATTTATTAAAATTTTTAAAAATAATTGAATTTTGGAGAAATTTTTTGTTTACTAGTTTTGAAAATAATTGAATTCATATAAATATTTTATTATTAATGAAAATTGAAATTTTGAGAAGAATTTAACAGAATTGAAATTCAAATTTTTCAAAAAAAATTAGTTCCACAGAATATATTAACTACAATTATGAAAAATTCAGATTTTTCTCAAAAAAATTCGAATTTGACAGCTTTTCAAAATTCAATTATTTCTAAAAATTCATTTTTCAAATATTCTTTTAATAATCAATTATTACATAAAATTTCAAGTAAAATTCATTTTTCAATCAATTTTTATTAAAAAATTCTACGTAAATTCAATTGTTTAAAAAGAAAAATGAATCATTTATTGAATAATTGAATGTTTCTTAATATTGAATTCTAACAAAGAATTTTAATCAAGAAATTCTTAAATAATTGAATTCTATTGGCGAATTTTAATAATTTATATTGCCAAAATTTTAATATTTATAATAAATAATTGAAATAATTGATAATTGAAATTTTGACGAGAATTTTTAGAAATTATTAATAATTGAATTTCTGAGAAGAATTTGATTAGAAGAAGAAATTGATTTAAAATATTGAAATTGAGATTTCCATGACCAATAATTTTAGTTCGAGCCCCGTGTATTCCATCCGAAACTCTTCGAAAAAGTGCAAGAGAAAGTTTCTCCTTTTTTTTTTGAAAATTTTTAATTTCTAAGAATCTTGGCAAAGTTTACACATATTTATTACTTAATATGAAAAAAATTGTATTTTTTCTAGTATTATTCTCTCCTAAAATTAAAATTAAAATTTTGTAATAATTTCAACAAAATTTTCTAAAAATGTAAGAAAATTTATTTTAATTTATACAAATAAATAGAAAATTTTCCTTCTTTTTAAAAATAAAATTGTTAATTTTTTTTCATTTTTAGAAGATTAAAAGTTAAGAAAATAATATTCTGTAACGATAAGAGAAACTTTTTCAGACTGCGTAGAATTTTAAGTTTATATAAAACATGAGAGAGGAGAGCAAGTGCCAAAGTTTGAGTATTATAAGTAAGCAATGACGATGTAAATAGATAATTATAGAAGACAATAATAAAAATAAATACATATCCATTAAATATTGTGCATTTACTAAAAAAAAATTGAAAAAATATGACGCGTTCCAAAAAATCTAAATTCACCTAACCTAACCTAAGAAATGTTTAATTCTTCATTACATTCAAAATAATTAATTGTATTTAAAATAATTGACAAAAATTCCATTCCATATTTTTTATTTTTCTGACTTTTTCCTAATTTTCATCAAAAATATTTATTTATTTTTTATCCTGCTAATAAATTCAATTTCTGCAACGAATTTTATTATTCATCAAAGTATTTAAATATTTATAAAAATATTATAAAATTTTTAATTCTTGCAAAGGATTTTAAAAAAAATTCATTTCTTTCGACTAATTTTATGCAAAATCTAATTTAAATAATTGAATTTCTCAGAAATTTTTATTATTCATAAAAATAATTGAATTCTTAAGAAAATTTTTATAACAATTTTTTAAATAATTGAATTCTGTTGGGAAATTTTATAAAAATAATAGATATTGAAAATGTCTGTGTGGCATTTTATTAATTTAAAAAAAAAAATAATTGAATTCCTAAAAAGCATTTTATTATTTATGAAAATAATTGAATTACCAAGTAAAAATTTATTACTTTTAAAAATAATTGAATTATTGTGATGAAGATTGCTATTGTTAAATGAAATTCGTCAACAGAATTCAATTATTTAAAAATTTGTTGATAAAAATTCTTAATAAGAATTTAATTTTAAGAAACATTTAATTATTCCATAAATTATTTATTTTCGTCTTTAAATAATTGAATTCTCGTAAAATTTTCTAATAAAAATTAAATTAATTAAAATATTACTGAAATTTATTATATTAAAGAATTTTATAACATTTTTTGAAAATAATATTGAAAACTTTTTCAAGAATTTTATTAAAATTCTTTAAAATAATTGAATTCCTAAGAAGAATTTAAATAGCAATTTATTTAATAATAATTGAATTCATGCGAAGAATTTTATTAAATTTTGTTTAAATAATTGAAAATTTTGCCAAGAATTTTATTAAAATTTTTGACAATAATTTAATTCTTGAGAAGAATTTCGCTATCATTTAAAAAAAATAATTTAATTATTGACGAGAATTTTTAAGAAATTTTGAAAATAATTTAATTCTTGAGAAGAATTTCGCTATCATTTTAAAAAAATAATTTAATTATTGACGAGAATTTTTAAGAAATTTTGAAAATAATTTAATTTCTGCAAAGTATTTTATTACTTTTTTCAAGAATTGAATTCTTATGATAAATTTTGATATTTATGAAAATAATTGAATTGAAAAGAATTTTATTAAAATTCTTTAAAAGAATTGATTTTATAGGGAGATTTTTGTTGTTTAACTATATAATTGAATATTGTTTTGTAGAATTATTTAAAAATTTTGAATAATAATTAATTTCCTGAGACTATAATTAAAAGTTATTTTTTTTAAAATAATTGAATTATTGCAACGAATTTTATTATTTTATTTATTAATCGAATGTTTCTTGAATTCTTTTGTCAAGTTTTAAAATTTTTAAAATTTTTATAATTTCATTTTTCGAGGAATTTACTTAAAATTGTATATTAAAAGTATTTAAAAATTCTGCGATGAAAATAATTCGAATTCCCAAATGAAATTTTATTATTTATGAAAATAATGGAATATTTTCGTAAAATTGTGTGAAAAAAATTTTTTTTTTTTAATAAATAAATCTTTTGATAAATTTTATGAAAATAGTAAATATTGAAAATTATTGATTAACAAATTTTATGGTAGTGAACGAAATTAAATTGAGTTCAATTCTAATCGCCTTTATTGAAAATAAAATCCATATGAAAAAATAATATTGATTTGGCATTGAAATTATTCAAAATTGATAGCTATATTTGTAAACATTTTAATTTCTTCCAATCCACCTCTTCTTGCCGGGTTGATTGAATTATAAATTAATGATAACTTAAAAACTGAAAAAATTAAAAATAAACAATTAAATTTAAATTATTACGAATTTTGTCAAAAAAAACAATTTATCGGATCGATATTTATAACAATTTTTAATTTATAGAATCTATAATTTGCAAATTAACTAATATATGAAAATTAACTATTTTAAAACTTTACAATATTGTATAATTTAAAACTTTTATTATTTTAAAAATTTGACTAAAAATAATAATTAAAAATAAAAATTATTTAATTCATGTAAAGTAAATTTACGTATTTTTTAATTGTAAAAAAAATAAATAAATAAAAGGATAAAAAGTTGTAAATGTCGTATTTTTTGAAAATATATATAGAAAATAGTTACTTTGACTTTATATTAAAGGAACAAAATTTTATTTACAAACTAGACTTTCATTTTCAAAATTGATACATGATAGGTATTAATTATTCTATTGTTACTTCTACAGTAGTTTTCATTGTTTATTCACTTTTCGCCAAGTCTGAATGTATTATAATTTAATATTTTATCATTTTATCTATTTATTTTGATATGTTCATATTTAAAGTTAATTTACCATTAATGAGTATCTGTATATATTTTTGTTAATCATGAATTCAAACAATAATTTTTCTAATTTTGTTAAAAATGTGGAGATTATTAAAAATGGTGAAACTTTGAAATTCACTATTCAACCGATTCCAAAAGACAGATATGATGAAGCTGTTGATCATATGTGTAAATTTTTTATAGCTGATGAACCTTTATGTAAATGTGAAAGTAAGTTATTATTATTTTTTATTTTTAATATTTTTATATTTTTTTTTTAAATTTTTAATATTATTATTTTTATTATTACTATCAATTTGCATTTGATTATATACTTTTAAAAATAATTGAATTTCTGCAATAATTTTTAACGCATCTCCAAACTAGAATGATTTTAGTTTTTTTAACTAAAATTCTTCTATATAAATCCATTATTTTAATAAATATAGTTAAATTTATTTTCAAAATATAAAACAATAAACTGAACGAATAACAGTTCATTGTCTTATTTATTTTCTTTTTTTTTCATTTTTTTATATTTTAAAATATTTAACTAATTTCAACAGAATTTTTTGTAAAAATTGTAAACCGAACTTTTTGAAAATCCCATCAATTTTGAAATATTTAAGTAAAATTATATTTATTAAATAATTTCTAAGTGATAATTTTATGGATAGTTTTTTCATGAATTAAGTTATTTAAAAAGAAATTTATTTTCAAAAACAAAAAAAAAAAATTGTCCTTCTATTTTAAAAAAATAATTTTTTTCAATACAATTTATTCACCTCTAGATGTCAAGGATGATCCAGAAGCTATAGAGGATATGAGATCCATATTTAAATTCGTATTAGATGATAATTTAAGTGTTGCGGCATTTTTTGAAAATCCCGAAGGTGGAAAATCTATAATGGCAGGACTAAATATTCTCTATCTCGGCGGAAAGAATCAAAGAGTTGATTTTAGTAAATTTACTAATGTAAAGTTTATTTTTCAACCATTGAATAATTAAATACTAAATTTTTTCAATTGAAATATTTTTATAAAATTTAAACCATATTTTTTAGTTGAAAACTGAGAAAATTGAGAAAATAATGAAAATTATGGGCTCTTTGGGCGCAGATGTGGATGTGGAAAAATCTTTCGGTTGTGACAAATATTTAGGAGGTTTTGGACTCAGTGTTGATCGCGATTATCGTGGTCATGCAATTGGATACCATCTTCTTATGGCTCGGTATGTGGCTTTTAAATTTGATATAAAATAAAAAAAAAGAAAAAATTATTTTTTTTTTTTTTTAAATTTTTTTTATAGAAAAGACTAATAATTTTTTGTTCCTAAATGTAAATTAAATATGTGACAAAATTTTTTCAGAAATGAAGTTTGCGAGAGGAATAATATTTTTGCGACCATAACAATATTCACATCGCCAATATCAATAAAATTAGCCGCTCGCGCTGGATTTGAAACTCTTTCGTATAAAACTCGTAAGGAAATTGTCGATGCAAAGGGACAATTATTACTCCTCTCTTGTGATTCAGATATATTTAAATGTATGGGAAAAAAAATTAGGTAAATTTTTTTTCTGTTAATGTGTCATTTTTATTTTTACTCTCAAAACTAAAAGTTGCAATTTTAGGTTATGTTTATAATTTTTAAAGTCAAAATAAAAATTCTTCATTCATTAATTTGAAGAGCTGATTTTAGTCTCTGGCCTGGTAATTACCTTGAAACTTTAACAGGGTTGCCACAAATATTTAATTTTATTTTTCCCTGACTTTTCCCTGATTTTCAGACAAAATTCTCACTTTTTTCCTGAACCTAAAAAATATTCAGATTCACTCTAAAAATTATTAGAAACTCAAAAAAATGTTCTATGCCATTTCTTTACAAATTTCATTAATTGTAAAATTATTCAAAAACATCAATAATTTCTTTTTTAAATAAATATTTAATCATTAATATTCTTCTCAGAAATTCAATAATTAATAATTTTTAAAAATTCTCGTCAAAATTTCAATTATCAATTATTTCAATTATTTATTATAAATATTAAAATTTTGGCAATATAAATTATTAAAATTCGCCAATAGAATTCAATTATTTAAGAATTTCTTGATTAAAATTCTTTGTTAGAATTCAATATTAAGAAACATTCAATTATTCAATAAATGATTCATTTTTCTTTTTAAACAATTGAATTTACGTAGAATTTTTTAATAAAAATTGATTGAAAAATGAATTTTACTTGAAATTTTATGTAATAATTGATTATTAAAAGAATATTTGAAAAATGAATTTTTAGAAATAATTGAATTTTGAAAAGCTGTCAAATTCGAATTTTTTTGAGAAAAATCTAAATTTTTCATAATTGTAGTTAATATATTCTGTGGAACTAATTTTTTTTGAAAAATTTGAATTTCAATTCTGTTAAATTCTTCTCAAAATTTCAATTTTCATTAATAATAAAATATTTATATGAATTCAATTATTTTCAAAACTAGTAAACAAAAAATTTCTCCAAAATTCAATTATTTTTAAAAATTTTAATAAAATTCTTCTCAAAATTTCCATTATTTTCAAAACTAATGAAAAACTTTTGCAAAATTTAATTATTTTTAAAAATTTTAATAAAATTCTTCGCAAAATTTCAATTATTTTCATAAATAATAAAATATTCTTACGAATTCAATTATTTTCAAAACTAATAAAACTCTTCTCTAAAATTCAATTATTTTAAAAAATTTGAATCAAATTCTTCTCAAAATTTCAATTATTTTTATTAATAATAAAATGTTCATAGGAATTCAATTCAATTCAATTATTTTTAATAATTCAATTATCTTGAGAAGTATAAAAACTCTTATCCAATATTCAATTATTTTTAAAAATTTTAATAAAATTATTCGCAAAATTTCAATTATTTTCATAAATAATAAAATATTCTTAGCATTTCAATTATTTTCAATAATTCAATTATTTTCAAAACTAATAAAACTCTTCTCCAATATTTAATTATTTTTAAAAAAATTTAATAAAATTCTTCGCAAAATTTTAATTGTTTTCATAAATAATAATCTCCAAAAAAATTCAATTATTTGAAAAAATTGTAATAAAATTCGTTGGAATAATTAAATTATTTTCATAAATAATAAATCGATTATTTGGTAATTCATTTTTTAAATCAAATTTTATTAGAAAATTCTAGAAGAATTCAATTATTTAAATTAAAAAAAAAATAATTTATTGAATAATTCAATGTTTGTTAAAATTGAATTCTCATAAAGAATTTTATCGACAAATTTTTAAATAATTCAATTATTTTGACAAATTTTAATGAAATTTTTAAGAATAATTGCATTTATTATCGAGGAATTTGATTAAAATATTGTATCAAAAATTAATTAAAATCCTTCGATAAGTTTTATTATTTATGAAAATAATAAAACTTTTCCCATTAAATTTTATTAAAATTTTTCTAAAATAATTGAATTTCAGTGAAGAATTTTATTATTTCTAAAAATAATTGAATTCTTGAAAAGAACTTTGTTAAAATTTTTTTTATTAATTGAATTCATGCGACGAATTTTATAAAAATCTTTTTAAATAATTGATATTTTTCGAAAAATTTTACGAAATTTTGTATATTAAATAATTGAATTCATGTGAAAATTTTATTATTTATGGAAATAATTGAATTATTTCAAAGAAATTTATTAAAAATTTCAAAAATAATTGAATTCCAGTGAAATTTTAACAAGAATTTTATTCAAGTTTTTAAAAATAATTGAATTTTGAAGAAGAATTTTATTAATTATAACAATAATTGAAATTTTGACGAGAATTTAAAAAAAAATTTTCTAATAATTGAATATTAAAGAATTTTATTATTTATAAAGATAATTGAAATTTTGACAAGAATTTTTTTTAAATTTTTGAACATAATTGAATTTTTGCGAAAAATTTTATTTTTTTTGAAAATAATTTAATTCTTCCAACGAATTTCATTCAAGTTTATAAAAATAATTGAATTTCGGTGAAGAATTTTACTATTTCTAAAAATAATTAAATTCTTGAAAAGAACTTTGTTAAATTCTTTTTAAAAAATTGAATTCATGCGACGAATTTTTTAAAATACTTTTTAAATAATTGATATTTTTCGAAAAAATTTGTGAAATTTTTTATATTAAATAATTGATTTCCTGTGAAAATTTTATTATTTATGAAAATACTTGATTTATTTCGAAGAAATTAATTAAAAATCTTGTAAATTATTGAATTCCTGTGAAATTTTGCTAAGAATTTTATTAAAGTTTTTAAAAATAATTGAATTTCGTAGAAATTGTATTATTTATAAAAAGATAATTGAAATTTTGACGAGAATTTTTTAAAAAATTTTTCAACATAATTGAATTTTGGAGAAGAATTTTATTATTTTTAAAGATATAATTGAAATTTTGACAAGAATTTTTAAAAATTTTTGAATATAATTGAATTTCTGCGAAAAACTTTATTACTTTTGAAAATAATTGAATTTCTGGAATTGTTTGTAACTTTTCGAAAATTCAATTTTTTTTAGTATTTTTAACTAAAATTCTTTTAACAATCTAGTATTTACGAAAATTGTAAAAATGATTCACTTAATAATTTACGTCATAATTTTATGATAGTTCTTGTAAAATTAAGTTATTTAAAAGAAATTATTGTTTGAAATAGAAAAAATTCAAGGTTTTGTATTGAAATTCGTGGTAATTTCATAGTTTACGAGGCAAACAAAAAAAACCTCAAAATTCAGAATTTTTTCATGAATTTTTAAAATTCAATTTTTTCCAGTACTTTTACTAAAAATCCCTGACTTTTCCCTGACCAATTTTACTTTTCCTGACTTTTCCCTGAATTCCCTGACTTTCCTGACCTGTGGCGACCCTGTTTAATTTAAGTTAAAAATAATACAAACAGAACCTTAAAAAGATTTTTACTTCTCAGGTATCTTTCTTCGTCATAATATTAATAATACTTAATATAAAAATAAAAAAAATAAAATAATAATAAATTTATAATTAATAATTACCCGGAAATTACCTTGAAACTAATAAAGTTCGAAATAATACAAACATAACCTTAAAATGATTTACTTCTCAGGTATCTTTCTTCACTGTCGTAATATTAAATACTTAATATAAAAAGAAAAAAAAGAAAATAGTAATAATTATATGATATAATTAACCCTTTGCGGCATGCATAATATTATAACATTAATTTAAAAATCACAAATGCTTATGAGGGTTTTCAGGGTCGGTGATTACGAACCTGAAGTCCGTTTTCCAAAATTCAAGATGGCGGATCCAATATGTCGTAAAATTTTTTTAGAATTGATCAAAATCGCTTTAAAATCGTTACTCGGGGGTTTTCGGGGTCGCTGTTCACGAATTTGAAATCCGTTTTCCAAAATTCAAGATGGCGGATCCAATATGGCGGACGAATTTTTTAGAATTGATCGAAATCGCTTAAAAATAGTTACTCGGAGGTTTTTGGGGTCGCTGATCACGAATCTGAAGTCCGTTTTCCAAAATTCAAAATGTCGGATTCAATATGGCGGACGAAATTTTTTAGAATTGATCGAAATCGCTTGAAAATCATTACTTGGGGGTTTTTTGGGGTCGCTGATTACGAATCTGAAGTCCGTTTTCCAAAATTCAAAATGGTGGATCCAATATGGTGGACGAATTTGTTTAGAATTGATCGAAATCGATTGAAAGACGTTACTTGGGGTTTTCGGGGTCGCTGATTACGAATCTGAAATTACTTTCAATAAATAAACGTTAAATTATTGAATAATTGTACCGTCGGAATTTTCGTTACCCGATGTACACCGCGGGGAGGTTGCACGATCAGGATTTGTACATCGTTTAGCCCTAAAAAGGGCAGTTTGGTAAATACTGTTCAAAACTTTATAATAATCAAATTAAGCTGTTTATTTCCTAATAAAATTAACTAATTAATTAAAATTAGCGGATTTTAATTGCTATTATAAAATTTTGATGTCTTTTGCTTTGAACAAGTGCATTTTTTTTAGCAGTGGTAAGCAGCGAAGCAATTTCTTGTGGGAAACAGGCAGAGTGGTACATTGCAAGTTTTACACATCCATGATGTTCGGTTTTGGTCGACTTTAGTACTGCAATGAGCGCAGCGTCTAGGTGAAGCGATAATTTTAGGCATATGAGCTGATTGATTTTTTCTTTTTTCCTCTGACACTTTTGGTTTGTAAGAAGAGATTGTACTTAATTTACGTTTCTTCCCAGTTGAACTTGGTAGTTTGTGTCCTACCAATTCATCTACTAAACGTAGCGCAAAAAAGACAAGTTCTAATTCAGCATTATTTGACTGACCGCATACCTACGGTGATGGTAACAAACAATAAACAAAATACTATACATAGTTTGATGAAACAAATAAAGAGCGCAAAAAAGACAAGTTATAAATCATCAATATTTGACTGAACGCATATTTAGGTTGATTATAACAAACAATAAACAAAACACTGTTGAGAGTTCAAAGAAACTAAAATACTAACTGAACTAAAGCAAATGAATTTTACTGAAAGCGAATTGCTTCGCTGCTTACCACTGCTGAAAATAAAATTCAATTGTTCAAAGCAAGACACATCAAAACTTTATAATAGCAATTAAAATCCACTGAATTTAATTAATTAGTTAATTTTATTACGAAATAAACAGCTCAATTAAATTATTATAAAGTTTCGATCAATTCTAAAAAAAATTCGTCTGTCATATTGCATCCGCCATCTTGAATTTTTAAGAACGGACTTCAGATTCGTGATCAGCGACCCCGAAAACCCCCGAGTAACTATTTTCAAGCAAATCAAATCACTTTTTAAAAAATATGTCTGCCATATTGGATCCGCCATCTTGAATTTTGGAAAACGGATTTCAGATTCGTGAACAGCGACCCCGAAAACCCCCGAGTAACGACTTTCAAGCGATTTCGATCAATTCTAAAAAAATTCGTGCGCCATATTGGATCCGCCATCTTGAATTTTGAAAAACGGACTTCAGATTCGTAATCAGCGACCCCAAAAACCCCCGAGTGAAGACTTTCAATCAATTTCGATTGAATTTAAAAAAAAATTTTTTTGTTCTTTAATTTATTTATTTATAGTTGTTTATAATTTCACGTAACCTCATTCGCTATCAATTTTTCGACATTTAACAATGTTTTGATTATTAATATACAAAGATTTTTGGATTTTACTTGAAAAAGACTGTGTATAAACAGATATTTTCACAATATAAAAGGTGGTAATCTGGGTTACCACTATGCCGCAAAGGGTTAATAATTATGTAATAATAATATAATTAAATGAATATTAAATTACATAACTTTCATAATGAGTAAGATAGAAGAGAATTACCTCCGATTGTCTCTATTCAAGTAAATGGACAGTTAATGCTATTATTCCCTTGTTCTCATTCAAGGAACCAATATTTATGTACCAATAGGGTTCTTAATTTCAAAATTGATATGCCGTCTTTTATCGAAAATGTACAGTTTATCGGTTTGATAATATTTTAAAAGGTATAATATAATATAAGACTCAGAGTATACATTCTAAAATTATTGTAATGAAGATTTAGTATATAATAGTATTGTTAACTTCTATAATTTATCATTGTCCGTTTATGTGTCGTCCAGTTTAAACGTCTTAAATTTTAAAATTTTATCATTTTATATACATATTTATTTAATTTTATTTATTTAAAAGAAGCAATTTTATTTTTTTTTTATATTAATTATGGAATCGATCAATAATTTTTCTAATTTTATTAAAAATGTGGAAATTACTAAAAAAGGCAATACTGTAAAATTTACAATACAACCGATTCCAAAAGATCGATACGATGAAGCTGCTGATCATATGTGCAAATTTTTTTTAGCTGATGTGAAAGTAAGTTATTATTTTTTTTCTAAATTTATTTATTTATACTTATATTAGTCATCTTTTAATTTTTCTATAAAATTTTATTGAAAGAAAAGTGGTACACTACCAAACAAAAATTATGATATTTTATTTATATAATCATTACTTTCATTTTTTTCGTATAAGAATTAAGATTTTTAAAAATTTCCAATCCTTTGAAATTCAATAAAATTTATCATCAATTGTTACTGTAAATTATGAAAAATTATTTTCATGATTTCAATTCTATTATTTTCTATAGAATTTTCAACTAAAATTCTTCTTTGGTTCAATTATTATTGTTTATAATTTTCGAGAAAGTTTCTTAAAAATTTAATTATTTATTTAAAAAAAGAAGTTTATCTAAAATATTTTTGAAATCCACTTGTTTTCAATTCAATTTAATGAAATTTTAAATATTTTTAATTGAACATATATTTAAAAATATAAAAAAAATTTTAACAATTTGAATAAAAGTATTTCAAAAATAAACGTATTCAGAATTTTCAATTAAAATTTTTTTAAATTCAACTTTTTTAAAACTTCAATTAAAAATTTTCCGAAATTTAGACTGTTAATAATATTATTAACATAATTTAAACACTCTAAAATATAAAAGTTTTTTCTTATCAATTATTATAGAAAAACTAACTGATTTTAATACAAAAAAAGTTTTTTTTAAAAATATATTTTCTAAGAAATACAGAATTTAATTTATTTGAATGTCTTATTCTGTGTAGAATAAAAAAATTAATTTTTAGAAAATTCACAAAATTTTTGTTCTAATTAGTTCAAATTTTCACTACTTCAAATTTAGAGAATAAATTTTGTGATAATATTCTTGGAAAAAAATTTAGAAATTAAGTTATTTTTCACTATTTTGTAAATGTGAAATCTTTTTCTATTTTAAAAAGCGAAGATTTTTAATTGGTTTTTATATTATTTTTTACATTACTTTTTGTATTTTTTTGTAGCTTTTTATAATTTTAATTATGAAATAATTTAATTGTTGTATGGATTTTATTAAAATTTTTGAAAATAACTTAATTTCTTTTAAGAATTTTATGGAAATTTTGTGAATGTAATAATGAAATACTTTTGAGGAATTCAATTAAAATTGTATTAAAAAAAATTGAAATATTTTAAAGAATTTTTAAAACATTTTTTTAAAATAATTGAATTCTTTCAAAAAAATTTATTAAAGTTAAATTTTTAAAAATTTTGTAGTTTACATAATAAATAAAATAGCTTCTTTTGTTAGTTATTTATAATTATTTTTAAATATTGAAAGCGCAACTTTTAATAAAAATTAAATCCAATTTTTAATTTTTAAATAAAATTATTCGCTAAATAAAATTAATAAATAATAATTCTTCCATAGTTTTTCAAGAATTAAATTATTTAAAGTAAATTCAATTTTTAATCTGTAAAATTCAATTATTATTATAAATAGAAAGAATTAAGAAATAAACTTAAAAATATTATTAAAATTTATATATATATACATATGTGAGTCAATATTTTATTAGTTTGCATCATCAAGACATTAAAAGTTGCTCTACATTCTTTTTATCTTAAACACATATCTATTTTTGTAGGTATATTTACTAATAATCATCTGAAAATGATTCTGCATTTTTTTTAAAATTTCTTTATTATTTACTAATGAATGAATGTATATACTTTCTTAATAAAATCATTTTTTTAAAATCGTTTTACAATGATTTCAAGTTCATTGAATTTTATTTTTAAATAATTTTTTTTTGTATTTATTTTTTATTTTTAAGTAAATTTGAAGAATTAGTTTTTAGTCAGCATTTACATTATAAATATATATTTTGCTATTATTAATTTTTTATTATATTAAAAATTTTAAGATCTTTTTTGCTTCTATTTTTCTTAAATTTCTTCTAAAACTTATGAGAAAACCAGTTTTCCATTACTGGCAAAAATAAATTAATAAAAATGTGTGAGTTGAAAAAGCAGTCTTTTGCTTTACTTTAAAACAAATCAAAAATCTTATTTTTTGCATTTTGTATTTTTCTAATTTACTTACCTTGACAGTGAAGAATAAAACAAATAAAACTCTACCACTTCGTCTGCATTTAGAAACATAACCTATATTTCACTCGGCGCGTCAATTCTTCCACGAGTTTTCGACCCATGACAAATGAATCAAATGAATATTAATTCCTTGGCAAAGATTCGAGTTTGTATTGTTTAAAAGATTATTATATTAACTAATACAATAAAGAATTTATTATTATTTTCAAATTCATTTATTGTATTTAATAATTAAATTTATTAGTTTGCTTGCATTACTTTAATTAGCAAGAGTTTCGACAACTGTAACTTTATAAAGCAGAACTGTCACATGTGCCTGCCATTACACCAACGACCAGTGTTGCCAAATGTAAATTTCATTCTCTACTAGTTACAAAAATATTCTGCCTACTAAAATTCCCTAGATTTATTTTTCTCCCCAGAAACCAGATAATTGCAGGTGTATTGTATACTATTAATTTTAAGGTTTTTAAATTCAAATTGTGAACAATTATATTTAGATAAATAGTAAATTAGTTATTAAAAATTGTTATTCCAGTTAAATTTATTTCTTAATTGAAATATTAATTCGGCAAAAATTGTCCAGAAAGTATACGAGATTTAAATGCTTGTATCTTTAAGGATGGGAATCCCCAGTGAAAGAATTTAGAAATTAACGCCGACTTTACAATTTCGGAAAGAGGACGTACAGCCAAATGCATGTATGTTGTCCTTCCGGTTTGAATTATGGAATTTTGAAAAATCGTCAATTCTATAAAATATTTTCAGTTCGTGACGTACGAATGTTAAATATTTTTAAAAGCTCTAAATTTGATTTCAAGGTTAAACGTAAAGTACATAAAAGTGATACGTTTAGAAACGTATGTAGAACTACAAAAATAGATAAGAATTATTATACCCTAACTATAAGATTATTTTTAGATTTATAGCCCATGATTAAACACAACAATATTGATTATTAGATTAAAAAAAAAATTATCAAAAAAATTTATCATTTTTTCAAGTACAAGTTAAATTATGTTCCCAGACGTTTAAAAGTGGAAATCGAGTATATCTTAAATCCATTCTATTAACATTTTTTGTACATATAATTCTGTTTTTTAAGGTTAATTCTCTCAAGGTTCATATTTAGTTCTTTTACATTTTTTTTTCAATACTTATATATAAATATCTATTTTTTATTAATTATGGAATCCAATTCATCTAATTTTGTTAAAAATGTGAAAATTGTGAAAAATGGAAATACTGTGAAATTTACTATTCGACCAATTTTAAAAGATAGATATCAGGATGCCGCCGATCATATGTGTAAATTTTTTCTAGCTTATGAACCTTTATGTGCATCTGAATGTAAGTTTCAATTTTCACAATTTTTTTACTATTATTTAAAGTAACTTAAAGTTCGAATTTTCATTTAATTAAATTTTTAATAACCAGAATATTTATTGAAACAAAACGTTTCATTTTTCAAATTTTTATTTGCAAGAATTGTTAATATTTGATAGAATTCTCAAAATACCGAATTTGCAAATGGCCGACCTGCGAACACGATGTATGAGATAGAGAACGACACGATTATATCTATCCTTTTCTATCCCATGCATTTCGTTCTTGAATTTGTTTTATTTACGGGGGAATCCCATGGGGGCATTTTGTCCCCAAGGCCATGAACCATGAGTGTAATAGAGATGCATACATATGTTTGCTATGTTCACTCCCATGGCTAAGATTATAACAATTTTTTTAAAATATAATTTCCTCTTTTGGCAGATTTGGTCGATGATTCAGAATCGGTTGAGGAGTTTAGATCACTATTTCTAAAGGCACTGGAGGACAATTTAAGTATAGCGGCATTTTTCGAAAATCCAAAAGGAGGAAAACCTATAATTGCTGGAATGAATGTTCTTTTTCTTGGCGGAAAGGGTGAAAGAGTTGATTTCAGCAATACAATTGTAAAAACTGACTTTAATACAAATTGAATGAATTTTTTCATTAACCCTAGCCTAAGATAGTAATATTCATCTAGATGCGTCATGGATCCTGGTGGCGTGCGGACTAACTAAAAAATCACATTTAAGTAAGAAAAGGACGAAGATATGTCTATCCTTTTCTTACTAATAGGATTTTTAGTTAGTCCGCATGCCACCAGGAGTCATGACGCTTCTAAGGTGAATTATCTTTGCTGTTTCACAATCTAGTGACAAACTAGTAACTTTTACCTAGTAACTTTTTACCTAGCGACATTGGGTTAATGAAACACTAACATTTATTCTAATTTCAATTTAAAATGAGAATGCAAAAACGTATTTTAGTGTAAATCGAAGAAAGTTGCAAGAGTAATGGAAATTATGGGAATGCTGTCAGAGGGCGTTGATGTGGAGAAAATATACGGATGCAAGAATTATCTAGGATGCTTTGGACTCAGTGTTGATCCATCATTTCGTGGAAATTCACTTGGATACCATCTTTTGGCGGCAAGGTAAATATTCCAGAACGCAGAAACCCTAGTTCTGTGCTCACATACATCCAAATGCATATATGCTGTACTTCCGGTTTGACGGAATTTTAAAAAGTCGTGTCATTTCTATCAAATATTCTTAGTTCGTGACGTAAGAATTTTTATGTCATGAACTATGAAAATTTCGACAGACACGACTTTTTTAAAATTCCATAAAACCATCAGGAAAGCATATATGCGTTTGACTGTACGTACAGTAATGAAAAAAAAAATTAGAAATTCAAAGTGAAATTCCAATTTCGTATTTTTTTCAGAAATGAAGTTGGTAGATGGAATAATATTTCGGCAACTTATACCGTTTTTACGTCACCAATATCGACCAAATTAGGTATCGACGCTGGTTTTGAAGTATTATCCACGACATTGCGCCATCAAATTGTCGACGAGAATGGAGAATTATTGACGCCAAAATGTAAGACCGAAATATTTCGATGTATGGGTATGAGACTTGTTTGAATTTCTTCTTTGATATCTGAAACAAAATATTGACAACGATAACAATTTATTTCCATTCTTATCAGCATTTTATAATAGCTTTTGATGATATTGCATCATTGTTAAATTAAATATATATATATATATAAACACTTAATTACCAAAAATTGAATGAATGCATTGTAGAAAGAGTCTAAGGTAATGAATGTTGAGTACTTGGGCATGCGCGCAAGTGCAATATATTTGTCTCTGTCTTTCTCGTAAATTCACACAAATAAAAAAAACTAAAGTCACAAAAATTTAAGCGACGGTGACAAATCCTTTTAATTTGTTTTTATTTTCTTACTTTCTGAAGGTATTCTCTTATTATTTAAACGAGTAAAAATATAAATAAAAAATTAAATAAATTTAACAAGACTGATGAAAGAAAAAGTTACAAATTCCATTCAGCAGGGTTGGGCAGCTGCAACTAACAAAAAATGAAGTGCGATTAAGAGAAAGTTATTGTAGAAGTGCCTAAAATGAATAGTGAGAGAGTGGGAATTCCCTAATTTACAAAAAAAGATTAATTAATTCGAAAAAAATCTTTAAACAAGTTTAAACCGTTTGTTATTTATATAACATTTCAATAAATAAATAAATAAATATAATAATAAATAATAAAATAAATAATATAAATAAATAAAATAAATAAAATAAATAAAATAAATAAAATATAAATAAATTGAGGAGCAAATTTTCAAAAGCTGATAAATCCATTTTTAAAAAAATTAAGATAAACATAAATTTAATAGAAAAAAATTAAATAAATAAAAAATAATAAAAAAAATTAATTAATAAATCAATAAATACCTAACATTTATAAAAATGAAACATAACCTCAAAATTTTTGTTGCTTCCCTTATTCAGAGCGTGTTACTTATTATAAATTTACGAAAGGAGAAAGAAAGAAATAACATTTTTTTCTGAGTTTCATATCACAAATATCGTAGAAATAATTTGAAAATTTGTTTTATTTCTGAGATCGAAATCATATTTAAATCTATAGTTATCTATATAAATCTATAATATTGTTTTACAAACATTTTTTTTTAAATCGTCGTTATAAATTATACATAGTATTCTTTTTTTTTTTTTTACAAAATTGTTAAAAAATAATTCTATAATCATAATTTAACAAAAATCGATAATTAGAAATTTTATCTTTTTAAAATTATTTTAAGTACAAAATTTAATTTTCTTTGTTCAAAAAAAAAAAAAAAAAAAAAAATTTGAGTCAATGATTGTATAGAAAAAAATTTTATGACTAGGAAAAATTGTTCTGTACACAATTTGTAAAATTCGATCTAAATTTTTATAAATTTTACTAACTTGTGTTTAGTGACTGTAAACAAAAATTGGTTGTCACTTAAAAGTTTTGAAAAATAATAATAAAACAAAAAATTTGAAAAAAAATTGTTTTTTTTTAAAAAACTATTTCAAATTTAAAAAAAAGAGATGCTAATCACTTTTTTTCATTGAAGAAATTCTAATTCCCGCCTGTTGTTCCCAGCTCATTTTTTTTCCATTCACAACAAGAATTAATGGCGTCTCAACTCTTATCGACATGAAGTCAAATGTCTGTAACAAAAAAAAAAAAAATTAGAAAATAATTGTCATCAAAATTGTGAAATTATGAACAGTTTAGTTTTAACTGAATTAAATTAGAACCACTTTAATTTTAACAAAATTGAATTAATTAAAATTTTATTTTAACTGAATTAAATTAATTAAAATTTTATTTTAACTGAACTAAATTAGGATAAATTTAATTTTAACTAAATCAATTAAAATTTAATTCAGTAGATTTTTCTTCAATTAAATCAACTTTCATTGAATTAAATAAATTTTTATTCAACTAAATTAATATTAATTCAATTAAATTATAATTTTATTCTCAACTAACAGAATTTATTTTAATTTTCATTAAATAATTAAAATACTATATATTAAACGAATTTAATAAATTTATGTTATGTTTATTGATGTAGAGAAAAATATATAAAGTCTATTTACTTGTTCTTTGTTACTGAATTTCTGATGAGTAACGAAAGGTTCAGGAATCGCGACCGAATCACCATTTGTCACGCCGCGGCCTTTCGCTAAATTATAAACAGTCACAGCCACGCAAGTTTGCTCCTTATCAATAAGACAAAAGGTACTAAAAAAATTGAAAGCAAAATGTTAAAATTAAAATATTAAATATTAAATATTAAAATTAGAATATTAAATGTTAAAATTAGAATATTAAATGTTAAACTTACAAAGGCACACAATCAGAATCCTGAATCCAACACACAACTTTTCCAAAAATAACTTTTTCTAAATTCACTCCAGGAATTAAATTTTTTAATAAAATTTGTTCTAATTTTACAGTTTTGTTTCCAACTGTGTAAGAACCGCCGCTATAAGGTCCCAAATGCTTCGAGTCTAGAGACTGAAATTTAATTTCTAATAATATTAATAATATTTTAAAAAAGGACATACAATGAAATAAATTATTATTAATATTTTAATAATATTATTTTTTAATAATAATATTTTTCATAATCAACCTTGAAATATTTTGAAAGGTTTTTTTTCTAATAAAAAAAAATATTAAAACAAAAAAAAGTAGGTAAATAGGTGGAGAAGAATTTTTAGAATAAGAGATAAAATTTACTTTTATCATTTGAAGAAGCCTCTTGGGTTTCAGTCTTCCTTTACTATTAACTGAAGTTTGTAGGTCTTTGAGGTACTGAAGGAGATCCTCTTGCTTTGTCCGAGGAACATCCCATGTTGGATCCAGTAACATCGACCTTTCAAAAGCCTCAAGTGCGGATTTATATTCCTCTTGATACTTAAGTGCCTGGTGGGGTATAATTCATATTTATTATTGCCCTGCTTTTTTTTTAAATAATATTAAATTATCTATTTTAATATTTTCCATCGATATTATAGACTTAAATACGAAAATAGAATCTAGACTTAAAATCTTTAAAGTAATCAATTTTTCTAAACTTTATCAATCAATTTAACGACAATTCTTCTTTAAATCAATTATTTTTAATAATTTTTTTAATTTAATTAAAATCTTACTGAAATTTATTATATTAAAGAATTTTATAACATTTTTTGAAAGTAATTGAAAACTTTTTCAAGAATTTTATTTAAAATTTTTTTAAATAATTGAATTCCTAGGAGGAACTTAAATAATAATTTTTATGTAATAAACTATAATTGGATTCATGCGAAGAATTTTATTAAATTTTGTTTAAATAATTGCAATTTTGCAAAGAATTTAATTAAAATGCCTCAATAATTGAATTTTAGGAAATAATTTTGTTATTTATCTTTAATAATTCAATTCTTTCGAAAAATTCTTTATAAAAATAATTAAATTTTTACGAAGATTGTTAGAACAAATTATTAACATTTTTTTTGAAAATAATTGAATTCGTAAAAAGCATTCTAATATTTATAAAAATAATTAAATTTTTGTGAACGATTTTATTAGAATTTTCTTTAATAATTGAATTTCCAAGAAGAAATTTATTACAGTATTCCAACAAAAATCCGAATTTAAAATTCCATACTTCTCCATTATTTCCAGGTCAAATTTTTACGAAATTCCAGTGAAATTTTAAATCTAATTTCATTATTTTTGGGCTCTTTAAAAACACTTTACTTATTTAAAAGACTCCACCTTTTGGTGAAAAATCTAAAATTATCAAAAATTCGAAAAAAATCAAAAATCCGAATTTCTTAAAATTCAACATTTTTTTCTCTATTTTATGGGATTTAGCTTTATTATTTTTGTGCTCTTGGAAAATACTTTACTTATTAAATAGTCTCGAATCTTTGGTAAAAAATCTAAAATTATCATAAATTCGAAAAAATTCAAAAATCCGAATTTCCTAAAATTCAACATTTTTTCCTCTATTCTATATGATTTAGCTTCATTATTTTTGTGCTTTTGGAAAATACTTTACTTATTAAATAGTCTCGACTCTTTGGTAAAAAAACTAAAATTATCGAAAATTTTCAAAAATGCAAAAATCCGAATTTCTTAAAATTCAACATTTTTTCCTCTATTTTATGAGATTTAGCTTCATTATTTTTGTGCTCTTGGAAAATACTTTACATACTTAATAGTCTCGACTCTTTGGTAAAAAATCTAAAATTATCAAAAATTCGAAAAAATTCAAAAATCCGATTTTCTTAAAATTCAACATTTTTTCTTCTTTTTTATGGGATTTAGTTTCATTATTTTTGTGCTCTTGGAAAATACTTTGTTTATTAAATAGTCTCAACTCTTTGGTAAAAAATCTAAAATTATCAAAAATTCGAGAAAATTCAAAAATCCGAATTTCTTAAAATTCAACATTTTTTCCTCTCTTTTATGGGATTTAGCTTCATTATTTTTGTGCTCTTGGAAAATACTTTACTTATTAAATAGTCTCGACTCTTTGGTAAAAAATCTAAAATTATCATAAATTCGAAAAAATTCAAAAATCCGAATTTCTTAAAATTCAACATTTTTTTCTTTCTTTTATGGGATTTAGCTTCATTATTTTTGTGCTCTTGGAAAATACTTTACTTATTAAATAGTCTCAACTCTTTGGTAAAAAATCTAAAATTATCAAAAATTCAAAAATCCGAATTTCTTAAAATTCAACATTTTTTTCTCTCTTTTACGGGATTTAGCTTCATTATTTTTGTGCTTTTGGAAAATACTTTACTTATTAAATAGTCTCGACTCTTTGGTAAAAAATCTAAAATTATCATAAATTCGAAAAAATTCAAAAATCCGAATTTCTTAAAATTCAACATTTTTTCCTCTATTTTATGGCATTTAGCTTCATTATTTTTGTGCTCTTGGAAAATACTTTACTTATTAAATAGTCTCGACTCTTTGGTAAAAAATCTAAAATTATCATAAATTCGAAAAAATTCAAAAATCCGAATTTCTTAAAATTCAACATTTTTTCCTCTCTTTTATGGGATTTAGCTTTATTATTATTTAAATTTCTATTTAAGAGAAGAAGTGGAAAACAGGAGAAATTTATAAACTTTTAAAAATTCCAGTTCTTTTCCATGATTTCCCAGATGTCCAGAAGCCTTTTAAAATCTTAAAATCTTTTTAAAATGTTTTTAATCTTAATCCTTTTTTTTATAATTTCCATGATTTCCATTATTTCCAGATTCTGGTGGAACCCTGTTATTCCTTTTAAAAATAATTGAATTCATGTGATGAATATTGTTATTTATAAGAATAATTGAATTTTGCAAAGAATTTTATAAAGACGACTCAAAATAATTGAATTCTTGTGAAAAATTTGAAGTTTCTAATTATTTATAAAAATAATTTGAATAGTTGCTAAGAAATTTATTAAAATTTTCAAAAATAATTGAATTCTTAAGAAGAATTTTATTATTTACAAAAATAATTGAATTATTGCGAAAAATTTTATTAAAATATTTCAAAATAATTGAAATTCTGCAATGAATTTTATTATTTATGAAAATAATTAAACTCTTGCTTTGAATTTAATTAAAAAATTTTTTAAAAAATTAAATTTTTATGAAAAATGTTATTATTATTAGTGAAAGTAATTGAATTATTGTGAAGAATTGTATAAAAATTTTGTTAAATAATTGATTAATTTCATTTTTTCGAATTTTTTTTTTTAAAATACTATTCTAAATTAATTATATTCCTGTGGGAATTTTATTACAATTATAAAAATAATTTTAGATGAATTTTATCAATTTTTTTTTAAATAATTGAATTCTTTTGCAAAATTTTCTAGAATATTTACGTACCACTGCCTTATTGTAGAAAAGATCGGGATTACTTTTGGCAATAATGTCTTTTTCCTAGAATGAAAAAAAAATAAAATTATAAAAAATGATGACCAATGTCTTTCGTATAAAAATAGAAAATAAATCTTTTTTTTTTTGCTTATATTCCTCTTACGGCTTGATTGTAGGCGGACATGCAGAGACGTAAAGTTGCCGGATTTTGTTGAACAGTAAAAAATGAAGAGAGGTAGGCGTTACCCAAAATAGCCCAAGATGTACCGTCCGAAGTGTCGAGGCTCACCGCATCCTTTGCATGCTCAACACCCTGCTGAACATTTTTTATCCTTTGTTCCTGTGTCGCTGGTTCTTGTCTCAAAACCATCGATAAATTTCTCAACGACACCTTATTTCTGCCCTAGAAAAAAAAATATTCCTCTCTTAGACAATGAACTTCAAATAAAATTGCGGATATTCAAAATATAAAAATATTCAAAATATAAATATTCTAAATATAAAATGAATAAAAAAAAATAAACAAAAAAAAGAAAAAGAATAAAATAATGAAATGAATGCAAAAAAAGTAAAATAATGAAATGAATGAAAAAGAAAAATTTTTATCAATAATAATAATTATTCTCGGTGTTAAATTTAAAAAAAGAAAAACGTACGTGAGGCAAAGCTCCGGAAAAACAATTTTTCGCCTGTTGAATATCGTCATTTTTCCAATAACATTCACCGAGTTCATTCCATGCTTCAATTAATTTTGGTTCCAATTTCACTGCTTTACTTAAAAGTTCCTCCGCCTGTGGAACGTGTCTATTTATTACATTGAGTGCTTTGCCTTTTAAAAAATAATATTTCGCACGAGCGCCATCGATTTCATAGCCTTTATAATCGTCGAATTTCGTTAAAGCCTCCTTCATTTCTTTTTCAACGTCTCGATTCTTATTGATTGCCTCCTCAATTGCATGATTCTCGAAATAATGATCGCGAAACAAATAAAGCGACTTCACTTTTTCCTGAAAATTTCCAAAACAAATTTTTACTACATATTTACTTTTAATTATTTTTATTCATTTTATTACATTTTATTAGAATTGCAAAAAATAATTCCATCCGCAAAAAAAATTCCTTTTTCTTTAAAAATTAATTTAAAATTAAACCTAACAATTTATTTATTTATAATTTATTAAATTCAATTAATGAAAAATACCGAATTGACGAATTTCAATTTTTAATAATAATAAATTAATTATTTACTATTTGTAAATTATTTTTTATAAATAATTTATTTAATTTTGTTAATACTAAATAATAATAAATAAAATTAAATAAATAATTTTTTGCTGAATAATAAATATATTTTTTACTGAAAATATTAATTTTATCAAGGAATTTAAATTATTTGATTATTTATTGTTAAGCAATAATTAACTATTAACAAGAAAATTTATTGTAAATTATAAATATTATGTTTCTATTTATTCAATAAATTGTTAAAAAAAATTTTTAAGTAACTATTAACTAACAATAAATATTATATTTTTATTTGCATTTATTCAATAATTTTAAAAAAAATTGTTAATTAACAATTAATAGTAAACAATAAATATCGTGTTTATAATTATTTAAGAATTTTTTTAAGAAAATTAATTAATTAATAAAAAAATAAATAATGTCTATATTTTTATTTATTGAATAATTTGTTTAAAAAAAATTTGTTAACTAATAATTGACTATAGAGTGTAAATATTATGTTATTAGTTAATTAACAACTATTATTTTGTTAATTTTGTCAGTGAAATAATTAACTATATAAGCAATAAATATAATAAGCAATAAAATTAATAAACAATAGATAATAAATAATAGAAACAATAATTATTTACCGTTAAAATAAGAATTGGATCTTCTTTCACAACATTCGGATCTTTTGCTCCATCAACAACTTTATCGTCAATAATTGCCGACATTATTTGCGAAAAATAAAAATTCCCCTTAGTTTAGAGAAAATTCTCCACAAACATATTTTTAATTTTCACCAAAAACAATTTCACTTTGGAAATGCACTTTTTAAATTGTTATATTTTTTCCTAATTTTCGGATAAATATTAATTCTCCTTTTTTTTTGTTTGACAACAGCGCGTGTTGTAGCTTAAAAGGTTATAAAGGATAAGTGTCAAAAAAGAAAAGAACACAAATTTTATTGTCTAGTGACCTCTGAGTTTGATAAGTTACCATTGACTCTCTACTTTACCATCGCTCGTAATATAGAATTTAGTCAAATGGCAATTTAGTACACTGGCAAGTTTGTCTTTTGGCCACCAAGCTATAGAGAAATCTAAATTTCTTATTAAAATTCTTTTCTGTGTTTTAAATATTTAAAATTTTATTATTTCCTAATATTCCTTATGTTTTATTATTAATTTTATTAAAAATAATTTGAATTCCTCTGAAATATTTCATTTTTTTTTCTTATTTTTTAAAAATATTTGAATTTTTTGAATTTTATTAAAAAAATTTTGAAAATATTAAAAATTTCCATCAAAATTGTTGAAAATAATTGAATTTACATGAAAATTCGCGAAAATAATTGAATTTAAATATTAATATTTTTCTTCTCAGAAATTTTATTAAAAATTATATTGAAAATAATTGAATTCCTCCGAAATATTTCAATATTTTTTATTTTTAAAAATAATTAAATTGTTTCCAAGAATATTTTCTGAATTTTTGAAAATAATTGAATTTTTATTTTTATTTTAAATTTTAAGTTTCATAGGATAAAAATTGTTGAAAATAAAAGAATTAACATTTTTGAAAAATAATTTTCGGAGAAATTTTCTTTACCGACAGCGAGAAATGTAGTTCGAGCTTTAAGTGACGTGAGGCGCTGAGAAGCAAAGTCCCGACAGTGTGAACAACGCATCTCCATCACACATAGTTCATGGCGGGTACTTGAAGAATGCAGCATCGAATCGCCATTTTATGTGTTTGGCTCCGATACTGACGGTGGTTGTGTGGTGCTGGCGGCGGAGTGTCAAAAAAAGAACCTGAGCCCGTGCCTCGTTCTAAGTTTTTTTTTTTTAATTTTCCAAAATGCTGCCGAAATACTTAACGCCCGACATGTACAAGTAAACCAGCACGTCGGGTGTGTGATCTCTCAAATGTGCAAGTGTAACGCGAGTTTTCTCCACTCACATCGAAAAAATGGTGTAGTGAAAATTTTTAGTGTTCTTGTGATAGAGTTTCAAGTGTATTTTTTTTCTCGTTCACTGTGATTCTTTTAATAATCACACAAAAACGAGAAAAAAATCATCATCATTATCATCTTTACTACAACAACAACAACATCAACCCATCACCCAATTTTATTTTCCAAATCTCGTCTGTCAAATAAACGAGAAAAGAAGTGGTGTTGTTGTTATTGGTTTGTTTTTTTACACCACTTTCTCCTGACATAATCGGAGAAAATTGTCCTCGCCCCTTTTATTTGAGTGAGAAAAATAAAAAGCACCTGCCAGCACGGCCTTTGGATTCGCCTCCTCATCACCACCACCACCCCCGCGTCTACAATGAGTTCGCGAAATATCCCTTCAGATAAGGTGAGTACCAGCCTTTAAACATGTCCACCGCACCCTTTTCTCTCTCTCTCTCTCTTTCTTTCTTTTTCTTTATTTCCCTCCTAGGTAATATTTCTATTATTTTTTACTGAAATTCATGAAAAATGTACGAATCCCAGCGCCAAATGCGAGTAGATATGAGGTGCACTCCCCAAAGGACAACTAAAATTGGGTGAAAATGTCGGGGGATCGATGTGACGTCCGAAGGAACGTCACACACAAAACTCGGACGTCAGATGCAACTGTTAATAGACACGAATGGGGAGGGGGGGGGTGTTTTTTTTTTGTTTTCTACGGAAAATAGGCCCACCTTTTTTTCTCACTTTACTTTTATGGTGTATACACACAGTTTTAGGAATTCGGTGACAAATATTTCTTCTTCCTCCCCCTTTTTTTTTGTGCACGTCTTGCATTCCTGCTTGACCTACTTCTCTTTACGTCAGATATTGCACCTCCCCTGAGTGCGTTTTACGAATAATCATAGTTGTCCCACTTAGTAAAGAATATTTTTCCCCTTTCTTTCTTTCTTTTTTTTTGTTTTCATTTTTACTAAGAATAATAATTTTTATAAAAATCAAAGACCCCCGGAAAGTGCAAAATTTTATTTCGTTGCCAAAAAAGAAAATGACATTGCAGTGAAAATTGAGAATAATTAATATTATTATTATATAAAAGTAAATAAATTAATAATTGATGGATAGTTTTAATTATAATAAATAATTTGTCGTTGTAGTAAATTTTGCGAGGCCTTTATGTCTTATTTATTATGTTGGCAACGTTTCGAAGCTTTATGGCATCCTCTTCAGGTCATGTCATAAATTTTGACACAAAAGGAATTTTGACTTTTTGAGAAAAATGAAAAATTGAAAAGAACAGCCGAATAATTAGGATTATGATCGAAGACTATTAGTAATAATAAAAACACCTGTAAAGGTTAATTACCACTATTAGAAGTCACGAAAAAGAGAATAATAATAATAATAATAATCAGGGTGGTCGCACGTCAGTAAAGACAGGAAAATGACAGAAAAAAAATTTTTTGTCAGAGAAATTAAGAAAATTTGAAACTTTTTTCGACTTATTTTTTAAAATTTGCGACTTTTATTGTCTTTTCTTAATACAAATATTGCAAAAAAATACCAAATTTTTTGGTGCAAAAAATAACTATAAAGAAATTTTTAAAAAATTTATTTTTTATATATTTAAAATAATTAAATTTTTCGCAAATATATTATCAATAATAAAAATCTTTTTCAAATAAATTAAATTTTATGTAAAATTTAATTGAAAATAATTTATTTTTTCAAGGATTTTTTTTTCAATTTTTCAAAAATCAACTTTTGAAGAATTTTCAAATTGCAAATTTTGAGAAAATAAAAATCCTTTCTCAAAAATTCACTTATTTTTGATAATTTTTTTTTTCAAAAATTCAATTATTTGCATAAATAATATAGAATTCTATTCAAAAATTTATTATATCTGAAAATAATTGAATTTTTGAATTTCGTAAAAATAATGTAAATTTTTTAAATAATTTTAATTGAAAATTTTGAAAAATAATTGAAATTTACAAAGAATTTTATTAAAAAAATTTCGAGAATATTTTTTAATTGTTTTGAAAAGTTTTATTTTCTTTTGTAAAATTTAATTGAAAATAAATAATTTTTTTTCAACTATTTTGTTACAATTTTTGAAAAATCAACTTTTGAAGAATTTTAATTTGCAAATTTTGAAAAAAAAAATTAATATTTTCAATTATTTTGTTACAATTTTTGAAAAATCAACTTTTGAAGAATTTTAATTGCAAATTTTGCAAAAATAATTGAATTTTTAAAAATTCAATGTTTACAAATAAATAATATTTTAGAATTATTTTTTTAAAAAATTTTTTTGAATAATTAAAATTTTGTAAAATTTAATTGAAAATAACTAAATATTTTAAATTATTATTTTGTTAAAATTTTTGAAAATCATATCAACTTTTGAAGAAATTTCGAAATTTTGAAAATTATTGAATTATAAAAAATGTTAATAAACTATTAGCTTTCAAAAATTATTTAAAAATATTTTTAAATAATAAATTGTAAAAAATTTTTTATTATAATTTTTTGAAAATATTTTATCTTAGAGTTATCATTGTAATTTTTATAAATTATTAAAATTCATAAATTTTACTCATTTTTCATTAACTTTTATATTTTTCTGTAAAAAAAACAACACTAAAAACATAAAGGTGTATTCACACCGGAAACACGACAAAAACCTAAAGGTGTATTTATACCGTAAATACACCTAAAACCTAATGGTGTATCCACAAGGAAAAACACGCCTAAAACCTAAAGGTGTATTCAAATCGTAAATACACCTAAAACCTAAAGGTGTCTTCACACCGTAAACACAACTAAAATCTACAGATGCATTCAAACCGTAAACAAACCAAAAAGAACCTGAATATATTTTCAAAAATATTTCAAAATAACCAAAAATAAATTCAACCTCAATATTGTGAATAAATAATTTATTGTTGAATTTGTCTGAAAATCAATTTTCGTCCATATTTGCCAATACATCTCTAGTGAAATATATAAAGTAGCTTAATAATACGTATAAGAGACCATAAAGATAAAAATCGTAACCGATTCTATTGTACAATTTGACGTGAATTGCAATAAAAAAATTTTTTTTACAAACAATTTTTTCTTTTTACAAAAAAGTACAAAAAAAAGTTGCGTAATATTACAAATTATTTATAATTATCATAATTTTTCTTTTAACACGAGAATCTATAAGAATCGAAATTAATAAAAATTGTAATTCTATTTAGACTATTCTTTTTCCTTTTTTTTTTTTTTTTTTTTTTTGAAACCAGTTAAAACAAAACTAGGATTATTAAAATTTTTTTTTAAAACAAAGATTTCTAATAACATAATTGTACATTTTTTTATATTTAAACGGAAATTATTCTTATATGATCACTGAGTCTAGTCTGTAATTAACATTTATTATTGTTTCTATTGTTAAGTTGAAAAATTGTGTTTTTAATTTGATTTTTTAATTAAGTCCAGATGGTAATTGTTCATTTTTTTTGTAATTAGTAAGTAATAAATTTTATTTTTAAGTTAGTGTTGAATAATAATTTCTTTTTGTTTATTAAATAATAATTGATAATGGTACTAGAAATAAGACAGATTTTCCACTTCTGATTAAAAAAAAAAGAAAAAAAAAAAAAAAAAAAAAAAAAAAGTAATTATTAAACGATTAATATTATTATTTATAACATGGTTGGTTGGGTTAGTTGGTTAGGTTGTTTCTTTCTGCGCTGCGAACCCGGGTTCTATCCCCAATCCCTTCAAATTTATTTTCGAAAATATTAATATTGAGGAATAAATAAACATAAGTTCGAAAAATATTATTATTTGTTTGTTGATTACTTCATTATTCATCGATTACTTTATTATTTATTTATTAATTAACTTAATTATTAATAGAAAATATTTTTAACTTCCATGTTCTGGTAATTTACTGAAATTAATTTATAATTTATAAACGGAGATAATGTGAATGCAACTAATGAAATATAAAAAAGTAAATCGATAGGCTTCAATATTTAAAATTAAAAAAAAAATAAAAAAAAAAAATTTAAATAGGAAATTAGAATTTACGGAAAAGAATGATGTTCCTTTGAATGACCGACAGACTTGAATTTAATGCTAGATATAGATGTCTTTTAAACTAAATAGTTCAAGTTTTGAACAATCCATCCGGTAACTGGACAGTTAGAAAGGAAGCTTAAAATTCTTTGAAAGGTTCTTAACCCCTAGCAGACGGTTAAACTCAAATGAAATAAAGTGTTATTGTATAAGCCATTATAAAATAATATTATGATCCACAAGTGAGTAAAAATCATCTCTAACCTTCTTCGCCGACGAATAAAAAATATAACTGAAAATTATTTTTTATTTCTACCATTATTTTGAATTTTCAGACTAAATTAAAAAAATAATAATTTGTATACAGACCGTAAACATACTGAAAACCTAAAGGTGTATTCACACTGTAAACACACCAAAAACCTAAAGGTGTATTCACACTGTCAATACACTAAAAACCTAAAGGTGTATTCAAATCGTAAACACAATTAAAACCTAAAGGTGTATTCAAATCGTAAACACACCTGAAACCTAAAGGTGCATTCACACCGTAAACACACTGAAAACCTACAGTAATATTCACACCGTACTAAAAAACCTAAAGGTGTATTCACGCTGTAAACACACCAAAAACCTATAGGTGTATTCACACTGTCAATACACTAAAAACCTAAAGGTGTATTCAAATCGTAAACACAATTAAAACCTAAAGGTGTATTTTTACCGTAAATACACCTAAAACCTACAGTAATATTCACACCGTACTGAAAACCTAAAGGTGTATTCACACTGTAAACCCCCCCCCCACACACTAATACCTAAAGGTGTATTCACACCGTAAACACAAATTATAAATTCTTTAAACTAAAAATTATATAAAAAAAATATAATTTGCTGATGAAAATTATATTTTTTATATAATTTTTAGTCTATAAACTGAAAATTCTTATAAATATGATTTATAAAAAGAATTTGTAGAAAAAAATTTGATTATCATAAACTGTAGTAATTATATTCAGTTTATTGTTTGAAATACGGTTTCATGAGAGGGACATGATTATGAAAGCGTTTCATAATAGATACCTCTGCCTTATTAGGCTACGGTCACACTGTCTCATGCATACAGAATCATTCGTTTATTCCACGCACATAGACACACAAATTTTGATGAAATCTATTGAATTTTTAATTACTTTCCCCTACTAATAAAATTTTCCAAAAAATTTTTTTTTTTTTTTTTTTTGAAAACTAATTAAAAATTCACTAGATTTTATTCAATTTTTATTTATCTCAGGCCTCGGATGGGATATTATGACTTTTTTCGATTATTTTCAAATAATGTGATTTTTATCGATAGAAAATAAAATTCCTTATTAAAATTTTTGAAAATGTTCTACTGCTTAATGTAAAAAAAAAAAAAAAATTATTAGTTTCGAAAAATAATTAAAAATTAATATAGATAATTGATGTAGAGATGAAGTTTAGTTAAAAAATTATAAAAAAATAATTGAATTTTTGAAAGGGTTAGTTTTAATTTTTAAAAATTATTTCATTTCAAAAAAAAAAAAAAAAATTTTGTAAATTTTATTTCCTGTGAAAAAAGAAGTAAACAGTATTTAAATATTTATTTAGCAAAACTATTCAAGTTTTGATTCTAATTGAATTTTGAAATCAGTGAAGAAGCAAAAAAAATATCGCTTTTTTATTTAGTTAACACTTTGAAAAATTATTATTAAATATTGTAGAAAAAATTTTTTTTTTCAATAACTTTAAAAAGAGAATGATGTTTTTCTTTGTTTCTTATAAATTGTGATACTTTAACTAGAACTGAAATGAATAAAGTATCAACTCTTATAGATTTTTATAGTAAATAATAAAAGTCATGACTTGAAAAGTGTTTGTTTCATCAATATTTTAATATCACAAAAGATATTACAAAACTTTTATTGACAACTGATTGTGTAGAAAATACAGTTCGTTAATTTTAACCTATATATATTTCGAAGTATATATTTTACACAATTTTAAGTTTATTTTTTATTGCATCATTAATTTCTTGAAAACTGTTCTTATCAATTTTTTCTCTTTATTTCATTCTAAGTATACAGTCTGAGTCGTTTAGAATAATTAATAATTAATTAGTAAAATTATTATTTTTAAATTACTTTTATTATGAGGCTGAAGTCCACTATGCGTATTTAAGAACGAAAACAAAAAAATAATAGGATCCTTTATTTTATTTTGAAATTTTTGTTATTTTTTAATAATTGTCCGCATAAAATAGTAATTAATTTTTAAAAATTTACGCACATGAATATTAGCGATGAATTTAATTTGTAAAACAATTATTTTTTTGTTTTCGTTTTTAAAAACGTTGCGGCCTTCAGCCTCATTTTTTATTATTATTTTTACTACTTTTATTTATTTTTATTATTATTATTATTATTATTATATTATTATTATTATTATTATTATTATTATTATTTTATTATTAATATTATTATATTATTATTATTATTATTATTATTATTATTATTATTATTATTATTATTATTATTTTTAAAATAATTTTTGAGAACATAACCTACAAAAAGGGTTTTTTTTTAAAAAGAAATGTTTATAAGAAAAACTTTTCTCTATGTAACTAAAAGTATAAATGTAACTTGAAAGTACGTCTATTTATGATAATTTATCTTTTTTTCTGTTATTTACCAAAAAATTAAACGAATCGTATAATTAGCAATTAATCTAAATGTGATCTTAAACAAATTTTCTCTGGAAATTTACTCTAAGGAGGAAGTGTAATGTTTTTTTTTTTATTTTTTTTTTTTTGCTTCTCTGTTTTTTTTCTCGCGCCTCTTGCGCTAAACTTAATTAGAGTTTATCAGCCGCATAATCTGCTCGGCGACACCAACTCTGACAAGAGAAATTTCGCACGGTCTGTCGCGCTTTTTAAACCCTACTACAGTCATTTTTTCTTCTTCCTTCTTTTTTTTACATATTTTCCCCAAATTTTTTTTTTTTTAAATTTTAACGCCGGAAAAATCCAAATATGTTCTGTGTTACATTACTCCATACAAGATTCTCTCGCGCTTTGTTTCTTCTCGCTACGTGACATTAAGTTCTTTATTTTGTAAAAATCAACATTTAAAAAAAAAAAAAAAAAAAAAAAAAAAAAAAAATTTGTTTATTAACCTGATTTCGATTGATCGATAAATTTTACTTTTAAACTATTTATTTATTTAAATTATTATAAAATTTAATATATAATTTTTTAATTTTTCTAAATTCACTTTAAATATTTAATTATAGTCTTATTCGGCACTTTTAATTATAATTCACTAAATTAAATTTAATTCTAATTTTAAATCTTGTTTATTATTAAATGAAATAAATAAATAAATAAATAAATTATTAACTTATTTTTTGAATTAAAAAAAGAGGCAATTTTTGCCGCATTAATTATATAATGTATTTTTAATACTGTTTCTTGGCATTTATTTTTTTCTCTCACAATAATCTGGATTAATTTGCATATTAAAAATTGCGGAAACAAATTATATTCGTGAATATTGTAAAACATAAATATATAATAAGAATTTTACACAATATCATATATTTGATGTTTCGGAGCTTAAAAGAAAGTTTTCCCAGGAAAGAAAGCAGTTATAATTATACGCACTCGTAAATTTATATTTATGTTTATATACTTTCAGCTACGATAATAATGAATATTTGGCATATTAATAAAATTGAAATCGTACTTATCGCAATTTCTTAAACTCGGAGAAATTGTAAGATCATCATCAGTTTTTATAATTTAAATAAAATAATATTAATCATACAGACAATAAATAAACTTTCTAATGCGTTGGAAATTTTTCATTTCTTTTACGAATCTTGAATTAAGGAAAAGTTTAAAGGGAAAAAAGTATCAATTTCCTGATTTAGTATTGTTTTTTTTAATCAATCTTTTTTTGTATCTAAATTTATAAAAATTGGAGATAAATATAAAAAATAGAAATAGAAATATAAAAAATAAATTTATAGGTTATTTTGAGTAACACGGTTCTAAGATTAATATAAATAGTTATACAAAATAATTTAATTCTTGCGAAGAAATTTGTAAAAAATTTTAAATAGGTAATTGATTTCTTTCGACTAACTTTATGCAAATTCTAATTTAAACAATCGAATTCCTGAGAAATTTTTATTATTCATGAAAAAAAATAGAATTGTTGACGAGATTTTTACAAAAAAATTTTTTATTTATTGAATTCCATTTGGAAATTTTATGAAAATAGTAGATATTGAAAATCATTGAATTGCGAAAAGTTTTTATTTTTATTTTTAAATAATTGAATTTTCAAAGAAGAAATTTATTACTTTTAAAAATAATTGAATTCTTGTGCTGAATATTGTTATTAATGAAGATAATTGAATTTTGCAAAGAATTTTACTAAAATGCCTCAAAATAATTGAATTTTCGGGAATAATTTTGTTATTTATCGAAATAATTGAATTCCTTCGAAGAATTATTTATGTAAATAATTGAAATCTTGGAAGGATTTTTATTAAAATCTAAAAGAATAATTGAATTATTTCAAAAAAATGTAGTTAAAATTGTTTTCAAAATAATACATTTCTTTCGAACAATTTTATTAAAATATTTGAAAGTAATTGAAAACAATTGAATTCCTGTGAAAAATTCTAATATTTTTGTAAATAATTGAATTATTTCAAAGAAATTTAAACAAACATTTTTTTTAAATAATTGATTTTTTTGAGGAATTAAAATTAAATTCTCAAGAATAATTACATTTTTTGAGTGATTCCTGTAAAATTGAATTAAAAATAATTGAAATGCTACAATGAATTTTATTATTTATGAAAATAATTGAAAAAGAATTTTGTTAAAATTTTCAAAAATAATTGAATTCCTGAGAAGAATTTTATTATTTATAAAAATAAGTGAATTATTGCGAAAAATGTTATTAAAAAAAATGTTTAAAACGAATTGAATTTCTCTGAAAAATGTTATTTTTGAAAATAATTGAATTCTTCATAAGAATTTAATTCTCGTGAAAAACTTTATTTGTGAAAATAATTGAATTTTGAATCGATTTTATGAATTTTTTTTTTAAGAAATGAATTGTTTTGCAAATTTTCTAAAAATACTAGATATTGAAAATAATTGAATTTGGAATATTTTTGGAAAATAATTGAAATCCTGCGATGAGTTTTATTATTTATGAAAATAATTGAATTCTTGCGAACAATTTTATTAGAAATTTTTTAAAATAATTGAATTTCCGAGAAAAGAATTCATTACTTTAAAAAAAAATTGAAATCTTGTGATTAATATTGTTATTTATGAAAATAATTGAATTTTGGATCAATTTTATCAATTTTTTTTAAATAATTGAATTCTAATTGAATTTCTGTAGAAATTTGATTATTTATGAAAATAATTGAATTTTGGATCAATTTTATCAATTTCTTTTTAAATAATTGAATTCTTTTGCTAAATTTTATGAAAATACTAGATATTGAAAATAATTGAATTTGGAATATTTTTGGAAAATAATTGAAATCCTGCGATGAGTTTTATTATTTATGAAAATAATTGAATTCTTGCGAACAATTTTATTAGAAATTTTTTAAAATAATTGAATTTCCGAGAAAAAAATTTATTACTTTTAAAAAATAATTGAATTCTTGTGATTAATATTGTTATTTATGAAAATAATTGAATTTTGCAAAGAATTTGATTAAAATGCCTCAAAATAATTGAATTCATAGGAAGAATTCTATTTAAAAAAAGTAGACTAGAGTAATTGAATTATTTAAAAAAAATTTAATAAAAATTGTATTTAAAATAATTCATTTTTTTCGAATTTTTTGATTAAAATATTTGAAAATAATTGAATTCCTCTAGAAATTTGATTATTTATGAAAATAATTGAATTTTGGATCAATTTTATCAATTTTTTTTTAAATAATTGAATTCTAATTGAATTTCTGTAGAAATTTGATTATTTATGAAAATAATTGAATTTTGAATCAATTTTATCAATTTCTTTTTAAATAATTGAATTCTTTTGCTAAATTTTATGAAAATACTAGATATTGAAAATTATTGAATTTGGAATATTTTTTGAAAATAATTGAAGTCCTGTGAAAAATATTCTAATATTTTTGTAAATAATTGAATTCTTTCAAAGAATTTTAAAAAAATGCTGTTTTAAATAATTCATTTTTTCAAGGAATTGAAATTCAATTTTTAAGAATAATTATACATTTCTCGAGCAATTCCTGTAAAAATTGTATTAAAAATAATTGAAATCCTGCAACGAATTTTATTATTTATGAAACTAATTAAATAGTTGCTAAGAATTTTATTAAAATTTTCATAAATAATTGAATTCCTGGGAAGAATTTTATTATTTATGAAAATAATAATTGAATTATTGCGAAGAAATTTCATTAAAATGTTTAAATAGAATTGAATTTCCGTAAAAAATGTTATTATTCTTGAAAATAATGGAATTCTTCATAATAATTTTATAAACATTGTTGTAAATAATTAATAAATTATTTGTGAAAATAATTGAATTTTGAATGAATTTTATTCAAATTCTTTTTAGCAGATCAGTGCGAAACCTGGAAATATAAATTAAAAAGTATAAAATAAATAGCATGGTAATAATTAATGAGAATATTTGATAGCATATAATGTTGTCAACTCTGTCAAGATCAGCAAAAAAAATAAATAAATTGTAAATAACAGTTTAAGGTCAGGTTTATCAAACGTGTATGTGATTTTTCCCCCCCTATTGCTATTATAGTGGCTGATTAGTGACAATTTTTACGCTTCCTACTTCAATAAACAATAATCTATAAATATGAACAATTCATAAGGTTAAACTTTCGCAGTTGTATACGGAAACTTTTACCCCCTTTGTTGTTTACTTTTTTTTATTTTTTTTTTTATTGAATACTGTGTATGATATTGACGCTAAAGTTTATAAACTTAAGCGTTCCGTTTATAAATAAATAAATTTATTTTATTTCCTGCCCGCAGCTCTTTTTAAACGAATAAAAAATTTTTTAGAAAGTTTTATAAAATATTACATTCAGGTAATTATCATTTATTTTATTCTAGAAAAAATACAACAAATTTTATATTTTTAATAGGAAAGTTTCAAAAAAAAATAATTTTTTTTCAAAAAAGTACATTTCTGAAGAGTCACAATAATATTTTTAAAAAAAGGAAATAATTGCATATATAGCGAGACGAAAGTAGTAAAATCTGTATGATTTGATTATTAAATCATTTTAATGACTGATCTGATTAAGTTTATTGCCTAATGCATAGGAGAATGTATATATAGTTTATTATGAACATTAAAAAACAAGAGGATTTACGTGTGAGCAATAATATAAAATATTACACCGTTCAGGTTAATAATTACACTTTTAATATTCTGTGTTATAACTGTTAAGTAACGTCCCGTGAGCAAGTTTTGTTGCCGCACTTAAATGTATGCGTAAAATCAACAAAACAAAGCATGAATAAAAAGAAAACTTTTTCACAACCAACTCTCCTTTATACTTATATCCTTTATTACTTCATTTATATATATGTGTGTATTAACTTTCTTGTTTTCTCTCAGCAACTACTATATTATATTAGTGTATCCCTTTGTTTTTTTTTACAAATTCACTTATGCATTACAATTAAATTCATCTACTATAAATTTATATATTGAAAATAATTACATTTACCGTTAATTTTTATAAGCTATATACATAAACGTGTACCGTATTTACATTTATGGGTTTACTTTTTAAAAACCGTTAATTTCATAGTACTTATGATATGCATTTATTTAATAAATGCCGTTACAATTACTTTATCAATAAACGAAATTTTATTTTTTGTCATTTCGATTTTTTATTTATATTCTTTTATCACTTTTTTATTAATTCTATTTTTTATTTATTTTTGTGTTTTTTTGTTCAATTAATTTTAACAAAATTTTTATACAATATTCTTCACAATAATTCAATTACTTTCACTAATAATAACACATTTCATGGAAATTAAATTAAGAAAAAAAAAATTTTCATAAAATTCTAAGCAAAAATTCAATTATTTGCATAAACAATAAAAATAATGGAAGAATTTCTATTATTTTTAATGTTTTAAATTAATTAAACGAAAAATTCAATTATCTTCACAAGTTTTCCACGCTAGAATTCAATTATTTAAAATAATATTTTTATAATATTTATTACATTTCGAAAAAAATTATTTAATATTTGAAAATTATTTAAAACAATGTTTATAAAATTATAATGAAGAATTCAATTATTTTCAAAAATAATGAAATTCATCTCAGGAATTCATATATTTTTGAAAATTTTAATAAAATTCTCAGTAATCTAAAAAAACATTAATCCTTTTTTTAATTTTGCGACCAAGAAATAAAAATTTGGTCTAAAATTGTTCGAGTTATGAATTTTTTTCGATTTTTTTTCCAATTTATTACGAATTACGAATAAAAATTTTAAAAAAAATATTAAAAAATGAATGTACAAAATTGCAACCTCCAAGCAGCACATTCTGGGGTAATGAATTTGTTCATCAGCTAATCGCAGAGATAGAAGTAACTTATGCAAACTAAAATCAATAACAAAATTTTAAAAAAATTCAAAACTCAAACAGTTTTCTAACAAATTTTTTTTTTTCTTAATAGAAAATAAAAAAGGATTATTGCCTTTTAATATGTAACAATTGAAAATTTTTATTTTATTAAATTTTTAATAGACAGCTTCCTCACCCGCCCGTATCGAAAAACCAAAAATTAGAAAAAAGTCCAAAAAAATTAATAACGGCAACATTTTTTTACAAATTTTATTGTTTCTTAGTTGCAAATTATAGATAAAACGATTGCAAATTTTTTTTTACATTTTTAACAGCCAGCGTTCCCACCCACTCGTATTGGAAAGACGAAAATTTGGAAAAAAGTCCAAAAAAAATTTATAACTCGAACAATTTTCAACCAAATTTCTTTTTCTTGGTTGTAAATCAAAGAGGGATTACTGCTTCTTGTCATTCGACCAATAAGAATATTTTTAAAACATTTTTGATAGCCAGCGTCCCTACCCGCCCGTATCAGAAAAACGAAAATTGGAAAAAAGTCCAAAAAAAATTTATAACTCGAACAATTTTCAACCAAATTTCTTTTTCTTTGTTGTAAATTAAAAAGGGATTAACACATCTTTACACTGGATCATAAAGAATTTTTTTAGAGCTGTGCAAAATTCGAACGAAAATTGTAAAGAAAGTTTAAAAAAATTCATAACTTGAATAATTTTCGACCGAATTTTTGTTTCTTAGTCGAAAATTAAAGAGGGATTAATGCTTCCTGTCATTGCACCAATAAAAATATGTTTAAAAAATTTTTGATAGCCAGCGTCCCCACCCGCCCGTATCAGAAAAACAAAAATATCGTAATATGTCCAAAAAAAATTTATAACTCGATCAATTTTCGACCAAATTCTTGTTTCTTGGTCGCAAATTAAAGAGGGATTACTGCTTCTTGTCATTGGATCAATAAGAATATTTTTAAAACATTTTTGATAGCCAGCGTCCCCACCCGCCCGTATCAGAAAAACGAAAATTGGAAAAAAGTTCAAAAAAAATTCATAACTCGATCAATTTTCGACACAATTTTGGTTTCTTGGTCTCAAATTAAAGAGGGATTACTGCTTCTTGTCATTGGACCAATAAGAATATTTTTAAAACATTTTTGATAGCCAGCGTCCCCACCCGCCCGTATCAGAAAAACGAAAATTGGAAAAAAGTTCAAAAAAAATTCATAACTCGATCAATTTTCGACCAAATTCTTGTTTGTTGGTCGCAAATTAAAGAAGTATTAATGCTTTCTGTCATTGCACTAATAAAAATATGTTTAAAAAATTTTTGATAGCCAGCGTCCCCACCCGCCCGTATCAGAAAAACGAAAATATCGTAATATGTCCAAAAAAAATTTATAACTCGATCAATTTTCGACCAAATTCTTGTTTCTTGGTCGCAAATCAAAGAGGGATTACTGCTTCTTGTCATTGGACCAATAAGAATATTTTTAAAACATTTTTGATAGCCAGCGTCCCCACCCGCCCGTATCAGAAAAACGAAAATTGGAAAAAAGTTCAAAAAAAATTCATAACTCGATCAATTTTCGACCAAATTCTTGTTTCTTGGTCGCAAATTAAAGAAGGATTAATGCTTTTTGTCATTGCACTAATAAAAATATGTTTAAAAAATTTTTGATAGCCAGCGTCCCCACCCGCCCGTATCAGAAAAACGAAAATATCGTAATATGTCCAAAAAAAATTTATAACTCGATCAATTTTCGACCAAATTCTTGTTTCTTGGTCGCAAATCAAAGAGGGATTACTGCTTCTTGTCATTGGACCAATTAGAATATTTTTAAAACCTTTTTGATAGCCAGCGTCCCCACCCGCCCGTATCAGAAAAACGAAAATTGGAAAAAAGTTCCAAAAAAATTCATAACTCGATCAATTTTCGACCAAATTCTTGTTTCTTGGTCGCAAATTAAAGAGGGATTACTGCTTCTTGTCATTGGACCAATAAGAATATTTTTAAAACATTTTTGATAGCTAGCATCCCAACCCGCCCGTATCAGAAAAACGAAAATTGGAAAAAAAGTTGAAAAAAATGCATAACTTGAATAATTTTTAACCGAATTTTTGTTTCTTAGTCGCAAATTAAAGAGGGATTAATGCTTTTTAAAATGTGACTATTGCATTTTTTTCTATAAACTGTAATAGCTAGCGTACGTTGTTTTTGCGTTGATTGAACCGTATAGCGGGCCACCGCTCTACTATGTGTGTCGGCGCCTTTGGATTCATCTGATGGCTGTCGGCCGGCGGGTCGCTAGTTTCACCGTGCCTCCAAATTCAATTATTTTTTTTTTTTAGTATTTTCAAAAAATTTTGCAAAAGAATTTAATTATTAAAAAAAAATTGATAAAACTGATCCAAAATTTAATTCTTTTCATAAATAATCAAATTGCTAGAGAAAATCCAATTATTTTCAGATATTTTAATCAAAAAGTTCGAAAAAAATGAATTATTTTACTTACAATTTTTATAAATTATTTTGAAATAATTCAATTACTCTACTCTACTTTTTTTAATAGAATGAACTTCTTTCTATGAATTCAATTATGTCGACAAATAATAAAATTATTTACGAAAATACAATTATTTTGAGGCATTTTAATAAAATTCTTGGCAAAATTCAATTATTTTCATAAATAACAATATTAATCACAGGAATTCAATTATTTTTTAAAAGTAATGTATTTTTTTTTCGGAAATTCAATTATTTTAAAAAATTTTTAATAAAATTGTTCACAAGAATTGAATTATTTTCATAAATAATATAACTCATCGAAGGATTTCAATTATTTTCAATTCAATTTCACAGGAATCGCTCAAAAAATGTAATTTTTCTTGAGAATTTAATTTTAATTCCTCGAAAAAATCAATTATTTAAAAAAAAAATGTTTTATATTAGAATTTTTTACAGGAATTCAATTATTTTCAAATATTCTAATAAAATTTTTCAAAAGAAATGAATTATTTTAAATATAATTTTAATTAAATTTTTTTGAAATAATTCAATTATTCTTTTAGATTCAAATAAAATTCTTCCTATGAATTCAATTATGTCCAAAAATGACAAAATTATTACCGAAAATTCAATTATTTTGAGGTATTTTAATAAAATTCTTTGCAAAATTCAATTATCTTCATTAATAATAACAATATCCAGCACAAGATTTCAATTATTTTTAAAAGTCTTAATAAATTTCTTCTTGGAAATTCAATTATTTAAAAATATTCCAATAAAATCGTTTGAATTTAATTTTTTTGAATTTAAAACAAAGTTGATTTTAACAAAAAACGAATATTTAGTTTTATCTCTTTTATACTAGAAGATAAATTTTATTTATTCGGATTAAAAAAAACTGCAGGTAATCTTTTTAAATAAATAATTGTTTAATTTTTTATTTCGTATAAAGAACTTTAAAAAATTTTTTTTTTAAATTTTCAAAGCTTCGTACTTCTATCTACCCTGAACTGAATTTACATATTTATTTCCAACTTTCTTCTTCTTCTTTTTTTTTTTGAACAAAATCATGAAAATTCGTGTATATAAAGTATAATGTGAAATTGGAAAGAAATGGATAAGGATATGGGAATGAGGAGGAGAAGGGTGTGAGGGAGGGGGGGACGAATCTTCGCTGCGATTTTTTTTTATCCCCCCATCCAATAATAAATGTATATACCTATTTAGGGTAAGATTAAATTCCGCTGGAAATTTACATGCAATCTTCTCTCGAGAATCGGAAAAGTGTGCATTCCATTAGAGATTGAAAGTAAAGGCAGCAGTAGAGATGCAAAAGCAAGAGCCAATAATAGTGTTTTCGTGCGCGCACACAAAATATCCCTCGTGTACATTCTATATATTTATATATATGTTCGAGTGTGTCTCGCAATTGCAATGAATTTTAATTTGCACAATTAATTTTAATGAAACTAACTTTATCGTTGACGACGCGGTTCCCAGGCAAAATGAATGTTTCTTTTCATTGAAATTTTTTTTATTTTTAGTTATTTTTCCACTAGTTTATAATTTATAGTTTATTAATTAATAATTGTGAATGCTAATTATAAATTTCGTTGGAATTATCGTTTTTATATTTATTTTCTTTTTGTAATTGGTAGGGTAAGGTGCCAAGGTGGCCCTAAGGTGGACACCATTCAAAAATTCACTGAAAAGTTAAAAAAATAGTTGCAAAAATCAATTTAAGGTAATTTTATTTAAAATGTATTGTTTTTGGCTTATAATCACAGAATCAATGGTTGCAAACTCTGTTTTTTTGCTTATAAGTAGCCATTCTAAAATATTAATTATTTATCCTATTTCATACATTAAACACAAATAAAATTGTTTATATTGTGGCCTTGGGTCCAAAAATTGGGTCCTTGGACCCAAGGCCACAATATAAACAATTTTATTTGACAAAAATTAAGGTCCTGAAAACACTCTACGTTATACATTAAACACTAAATTATTTTATTATTCATTATAAAATTTTTCCAAATCGATAAAATTTACATTTTTCATAATATATTTTGATAAATAATCGTAAAAAGAATTCAAAAGTGATTTTACTTAAAAAAAAAATGGTGGGCACCTTAGTGCCCTGGCCACATTGTATTCAGTTGATTAGAAAAAAAGAAAATTGCGGCAAATGATTAAAATTAAATAAAAATAAAAGATTCTTTTTTTTCTTCTATTTTTGTTTTAAATATTTTGATGAAACAAGTAAAATCGAGTCTCTTTTTTTTATGCTTCAATTCTCGAAACTGTTTCATTGTCATCGATGTTACAACAATAAACAACGGCATTACAGTTGAAGGGTACCTGGCCTCCCAATCCCCACCACACACTCAACACACCGCCTGACCTCTTTGTTTGTGAGCGTGCATTTCGACTCATCGCATATCGCCCCCCTGTGCCTACAAATACAAACGCGTGCAAACGCAAAGAGAAAGTATACAACATGTGCTTGCTCGTGCTATTCTTGTGAAATCCTCAATCACGTTTACAGACCTCGTCTCTCTATCTCATTTACAGCTACCGGCTGAAATACATCGCACACTACTCGGGTGGTGCAGAAAAAGTTAATCAAATACGCGTATCATTTTAATCATAAAAAAATTTTTTTTTATTCAAACCGACATAAAATTTTAAAGAATTATTTCGAATTATAATCTACTCGAATCGTTGACTTTTTCTACTTAAAATTTGCATGAATATAGACGAATTATAATAATTTTGATAATTGGTATATGAATGAAAAATTTTATAACGTTAATTTCTATTTTTCAGGAAATTTCAAGCGCAGGAAAAAAAAATTCTATTTCATTGGGTTTTTCCTAATTCATACCCACTACGATACTTTTTTCTACATTTGTGACACTAAAGACACATTTTTGGAGAATTTCGACTACTTCAAATTTTCTAATAATTAAAAAAAATTTTATTTCATTGGGTTTTTCCTAATTCATACCCACTACGATACTTTTTTCTACATTTGTGACACTAAAGAGACATTTTTGGAGAATTTCGACTACTTCAAATTTTCTAATATAGTTGAAAAGAAAAAAATTGTGTTCCAAAATTTGAATAAAATTCTTTGATACAATTTAATTATTTTCGAAAATTTTTTTAAATTAATTTATTTTCAATATCTATATACTAAGGATTTTAATACGATTTTCCAAAAGAATTTAATTATTTCAAAAAAAAAATTATGATAAAATTCTTCAGAAACATTCAATTATTTTCTTAAATAATAAAATTTTCCCAGGATATCAATTATTTAAAAATTAAAATAGAAGTTTTACAAAATTTGTCGGAAAAAAATCATTTAAAGAAATTTTTTATAATATTCTTCGTATTCAATTATTTTTGCAAATAATAAAATTCTTCAGGTAAATTTAATTATTTTTATAAAATTTTTATACAATTTTTAGTAAGAATTCGATAAAAAAAAAATCGAGAATGTATGAAGAAGAAAAATGGTAAACTTTTTAAAATTTTTATACGCGAATAACAAAGTAGGTTTTAACTGCAGGTGCACAAGATAAAATTGGAAGGATTAGTAGGACGGTGCAAAAAAATCGACATGAAAATCCATTTTAGTGGAGCATTTCGAAAATATAGATGCTTTTACTCACATTGATTAATTTAAATGGGAGAAACTTTTTTTTCACCCTTCACTTTTTGTTATTTTAGTGAATTTCGTTTTTTTCAGTTTAAGAGAAATCCAATGTGAGTTATTTTTGAAATCGACTTTTGATTATGAGCAGTATAATTTATTAAACTTTAATATTTTAATGATAATTGAATATATTTAATTAATTATTTAAAATAATGGATTTATAGAAGAATTTTTGTTAAAAACAATTGAATTTTAGAGAAGTTAAAAATTATTGCAAAAATTTAATTATCTTCAAAAGTTTAATAAAATTCTTCGGAGAAATTAACTTCGCAAAATTTCAATTTTTTTTTAATACAATTTTTATTAAATTCTTTGAAAAATGCAATTATTCTTAGAAATTTTCATAAAATTCATCGATAGAATTCAATTATTTTAAGAAATTTTCATGAAATTCTGTATAAAATTTCAATTTTAAGAAACATTTAATTATTTTTATTCAAAAAATTATTTATTTTTGTATTTAAATAATTGAAGTTTCGTAGAATTTTCTAATAAAATTTTATTTAAAAATAAAATTTAGATAATGATTGAATATTAAAATCATTATAGCATGAATTTTTAGAAATAATTGAATTTTGAAAAGGTTTCAAATTATAATCTTGGAAAATCTAAAATTTTCATAGTTTTATCTAACAATTTTGTATAGAATTAATTTTTTCAGAAAAGTGCGAAGAAATTTATAAAAAAATTTGTAAATAACTGAGTGAAAGTTTTATTATTTTATGAATATAATTGAATATTTGCGCAGAAATTCATTAAAATTTTTTTAAATAATTGTATTGTTTGGGAAAATTTTTATTAAAATAGTAAATATTGAAAATCATTGAATTGAGGAAAATTTTTTTTAAAATAATTAAATTTCGGAGAAGAATTTAATTATTTCTAAAGATAATTGAAATTTAGATGAGAATTTTATAAAAATTTATAAAAATTTATAAAAATTTTTGAAAATAATTAAATTCTTGCAACAAATTATATTAAAATTTTCAAAAATAATTTAATTTTTACGAAGAATTTTATGAACTTTTTTTTAAATAATTGAATTATAGCGAAGAATTTTATAATAATCAAATTAAATAATTGATTTTTTTCAAAAATTTTATGAATATTGTATTTATGAAATTAATTAAATTCATAAAAAGAATTTTTTTATTTACGAAAATAATTGAATCTCTGTAAAAATTTTATATTATTTATGAAATAATTGAATTTCTCTGAAGATTTTTTTTCTTATTTATGAAAATATTTGGATTTTTGGAAAGAATTTTATTAAAATTTTTTATAATCTTAATTAAAATTATTTATGAACAATAATTTAATTCTTACGATGAATTTTACTACATATTATTTAATTTTTCTTTGTTTCGAAGGATTTATTAAAACTTTAGAAAATAATTTAATTATTTTAAAAAATTCAAAAATTTTTTTTTTTAAATTGAATTCTTTCACGTAATTTTATGAAAATTGGATTAAAAATAATTGAATTTTTGCAGAAAATTTTACTATTTATAAAAATAATTAATAAATAATTTTTTTTATTTTTTTTTATGTTTAACAGTTACAACCAATAACAGGACTAAAAAATATTGAATTTTTCGTAAATCTGACTACATATTCTGTTTAAGAGATTTGGTTTTCTATTTATAGAATATTTTCCTTTTTGTATAAAATTACATTAAAATATCAATGCATCCTCCTTTTCATCGAAATTATAAACAGTCGCGTTTATATTTCACATCCGAATTGAATGCACATGACAGATCTATTACGGTTTATTGTAATCATGAAATTAGCGAGGGAGCACACATAATGCTGGGAGATTATTATGCGCGAATGTGAATTCCAGTGTGGGTCATTGCGAGTTCAACGAAGCTGAAATACTGTGTGTTTCCTGAAAATGAATATCCGTCTATGATAATCCCGGAATCGTGCTCGAATTACCAATTATGGCTTTCATCAATTTTCCCCAGATTCTCCAACATACAAATATAAATTCACAAATTTTTTCCTTTAAAAAAAAGAATCAAAATTTTTGCCCCCGGTAAACATTTATCTCTGTAAATTAACTCCTAAAAGCGACTAATTTTAAAAATTCTTTTTTAATTATTTCACTTGGAAAATATTCAATTAAGAAATATTTCAAAATTTTTACATTTTTTCTCGTATTTCGTTTTATGGCGCACATTAATTAAATTTTTTTTTTTTTTTTTAATATGAAACAAGAATTTTTGCAGTTAGAAAATTTCAATTAATTTGAGGTTTGAATTTTATAAAATTGTAAATGAATAATTACTGAATTTTAAAATGTCAATGCAAGGCTATGTGAAGGTGATTATTTTTGGAGAATGAGTTTTATTTTTGGAATTGTGTCAAAATAATTTTTCGTTTAGATTATTTTCACGACCTTGACTGATAACAAAGTGAGTTATGTTAGTGCCAAACAGTATGCGAATAAGCCTTAATTATTCTGACCTAATTGGATTGATGGTTGTAGTTCCGAATTCAATTCGGTAGACTGAATAAGCTAATATACAAATACACCGCACACAACTGTCGATATTAAGAGCAGGCACTGACTAAACACACTTCGCAATTGCATTTTCATAAAGTCAAACTACTGACCCCTACATTTCAATTTTTATTCATTATTTTTTAAACTGATAATTTAAATCTAGAAAAAATTCATCCAAAATTCAATTATTTTCATAAATAATAAAATTTCCACAGTAATTCAATTAATTTAGAATAGCATTTTAAAAAAAAATTCGAAAAAATGAAATTAATCAATTATTTATTAACAAAATTTTTATTCAATTCTTCAAAATAATTCAATTATTTTCATTAATAATAACATTTTTAATGGAAATTCAATTTTTATAAAAAAATTTTTGATAAAATTCCTTCGCAAGAATTCAATTATTTTCATGAATAATAAAATCCATCAAAGAATTTCAATTATTTTTAATACTATTTTCAATTAATTAAACGAAAAATTCAATTATTTTCTCAAATAAAGTTTTCCGGAAGAACCCGAATTCAATTATTTAAAATAAAATTTTCATAATATTTATTATATTTCAAAAAAATTAATTAATTAAAACAATGTTTATAAAATTCTTATAAATAATTCAATTATTTACAAAAATTATTATTTTTTTTAAAGATTTTAATAAAATTCTTTGCAAGAATTCAATTTTTTTTATAAATAATACAATTTTTAGTGAAATTCAATTATTTTACAAATTTTTAATAAATTTTGATGCAAGAATTCAATTTTTTTCAAATGATAAAATTTTAACTGAAATTCAATTATTTTACAAATTTCTTAATAAAATTTATTGCAAGAATTCAATTATTCTTGCAAATTATAAAATTTTTACGAAAACTAAATTATTTTTACAAATTTGAAGAAAATCCTTCTGAGGAATTCAATCATTTTAAATACAATTTTCATAATATTTTTTGAACAGAATCAATTATTCTTAAAATTTGTATATAAAATTATAAACAAGAATTGAATTATTTTTAAAAGTTTTGAATAAAATTCTTCTCAAGAATTCAATGATTTTCAAAAATAATAATATTAATCACAAGAATTCAATTATTTTTTAAAAGTAATAAATTTTTTTCTCGGAAATTCAATTATTTAAAAAAATTCTAATAAAATTGTTCGCAAGAATTCAATTATTTTCATAAATAATAAAACTCATCGCAGGATTTCAATTGTTTTCCAAAAATATTCCAAATTCAATTATTTTCAATATCTAGTATTTTTAGAAAATTTGCAAAACAATTCTTTTCTTGAAAAAAAAAATTCATAAAATTGATCCAAAATTCAATTATTTTCACAAATAAAGTTTTCCACGAGAATTAAATTCTTATGAAGAATTCAATTATTTTCAAAAATAACAACATTTTTCAGAGAAATTCAATTCGTTTTAAACATTTTTCGCAATAATTCACTTATTTTCATAAATAATAAAATTCTTCTCAGGAATTCAATTATTTTTGAAAATTTAAACAAAATTCTTATTCAATTATTCTTTAAATAATAAAATTTATTGCAGCATTTCAATTATTTTTAATAGAATTTTACAAGAATTGATCAAAAAATGTAATTATTCTTGAGAATTTAATTTTAATTCCTCGAAAAAATCAAGTATTTAAAAAAAATGTTTGTTTAAAATTCTTTGGAAGAATTCAATTATTTTTAAAACTAAAAAATTTATCTTGGAAATTCAATTATTTCAAAAAATGAATTATTTTTAAAGATTTTTAATATAATTTTTTTCAGAAAATCAATTATTTAAAATTTTTTAATAAAATTCGTTCCAAGAATTGAATTATTTTTAAAAATAATACAAATTTTTGCAGGAATTCAATTATTTTACAATTTTTTAATAATATTCTTTTTAAAAATTTAATTATTTTATTTTGTTCTTAAAATTCTACACAAGAATTGAATTATTTTTGAAAATTTTAATAAAATCCTTCCCAAGAATTCAATTATTTTCATAAATAAATAAAATTCTTCTCAGAAATTCAATTAATTAAAAAAATTTTAATAAAATTCTTAACAACTATTCAGTTATTTTCATAAATAATAATTCAATTATTCTTTTAGATTTTAATATTTAAAATTTTTTATAAAGTTCTTCGCAAGAATTAAATTATTTTTATAAATATTTAAATTCTTTGATGAATAATGAAATTCGTTGCAGGAATTAAATTTATTAGCGTAGGATGAGAAGGAAGTAAATATTTTTGATGAAAATTAGGAATAAGTGAGGAAAATAAAAAATATAGAATAGAATTTTTGTCAGTTTTGTGAAGTGTCCAAAAGTCGTCTAGTTTAATTTTTTGATAGCTATTTTTTTCTACTTTTTTTTTAGTTTGAAAGCTACTTTTTTAAAATTAATTATCGAGTTGCGAGGTCTGAAATCCCCCGAGGCCCAGTATGAATTTTTAAAAATTTACTACATTTTTTTCGACGTTCAGACACTTTTTGTTTCTTAAAACTACACTGTAAAAAGAAATAGGTACGAATTTATAATACCAATTTTGGTACTACCTAAATATATAGAAAGTATTATTTTGTTTTATGATTCAAATTTTGTTCATGGTCAGAGGGGGGTTAGCAGTATTCGGTGGGGGGAGGGGGCGTTGTTAAATATTGATAGAGTCAAATCGCATCAAGTCAGTGTAATTTCAACGGGAATAAATCAAGATAAGTTTATGCCACAAGCTCGCTGTCCAATATCGTAAATGCATATATGTATACATAAAGAGATATACTGATTGGGAGACATGGAAAATATTTACATGAGATCAGCTGCGAAGGACGAGTAAAATTCATCGTCTAAATAACCCAAACGAGCTACTGGGATTAATTAAAACTTCATGCAACAAACTCTGAATTAATTAATTAATAAATAACAAAATTTGTAAGAGAATTGAATTATTTTTCAAAATATTAAAAACATTCTTTGGAAGAATTAAATTATTTTTCACAAATAATAAAATTTTTCACGAAAATGCAAAGTTTCAATCAAATATGACTCATTTTGTTTTATTTTTCACGCCATATTGAATCCGACATTTTTATTTTTGTAAATTTAATCACCAAGGTACAAAAAATTCTGTTCGACAGTTTGCGGTTATTGTTTTACGTGAAAAATGTCAATTTAAAAATGAAATGAAACTTTATAATGTGAAATTGAGGAAAAATCAAATTAAATATCAGCGTTTTGTAATTAAAAGAGTGCAGTTATGCGTTTGAAACGATGGGAATTTGATTGAAAATCAATAAAATTCAACTACTTCGTTAGTGTTGGAATTTCATTGGTTGAATCTGATTTTACAACTGGTTTAATTAAATCAATGACAGTTACTGTTTAATAAGGAAATGTCATTAGAGTTTCGGTGAATAACATTCATTGTTTTGTAGTAATCAAGTTTCATTGTTTATACGCACTGATATTTCCGCATATGTGTGCATGTAACTAATCATTTTATTTTACATTCTCAATTCTTTTTTCTCACATTCATTACACTATTGTTTGTTAATTTTTGCCTTGCGGTAGGTTCTGCTTAGTTTTCCATTTGGCTTAGGCACTTATTTTCTGAACAAAAATTAAAATGATTTTACTTTTCATAAAAAAAAGTGAGAGTTTGTAAATTAAGACTGGAGTAACTTCCTTTTAGCTCATCAGACCCGATGCTACAAATAAAATGATAATCGAAAGCAGCTTTCGAATCAACTTTGAGAACAGAAAACGTCCTTTATAATATAAATGCAAATCTTTGTTAGAATTTCTTTCCATGTGCCGAGTATTAAACCATTGAGCCGAATAATTAAAAAGCATTTCTCGAAACATTTATGCCAAACACTGAAATTACTTCTATTCACAACAAAAAAGAACAAAAAAGAACAACTGGAAGAAAAAGAGACTGTTTACTTTTTGTTCTCGTCAAACAGTTAAAATTTGTGATTTGTTTCTTTTAGTCAAAAACATGTTTTTCTCTTCCAGTTCATTGGTCATAAAAAAAGAAGCTAAAATAGAAGAACAAATACCGTAAGATTGGTAATAATTTTTTTTTTTGCCGAGGGAATCCCTTGGAAGACGAGTCAAATCACAACACAGCGTCACCTCCACCTCCTCGCTCCATCTCTAATCCCCATTTTATTTCAGTTGGTTTTACCATCGCGTGTTATCTCCCATAATTCGCCAATGCACACAAACTCTTACTACCGTTAAAACGGAACAAGTCCCTAGAAGAATAAAAGAATCACCGCACCGTAACAGTATTATAACAGAAAACTTGTAAAAAATGACATGAAAATAAAAATTTATGAAAGAAGTTAAAATTATTTGGGTTAGTTTTTAATTTTTTTTCCCCTTCTTTTTCTTAGACTTGTTGAAGGTATAATAAGTTTGATTCGTCTGTTAATAACTGAATTGAATACCTGGTATTATGATTAAAAAATATGTTTATTTTACACTAATTTTATTATTTACTTCCAAGTGTAGCAAAAAAAATTTTATTTCATTGGGTTTTTCCTAACTCATTCCCACTTCGAGGGAATTTTTTTTTAAATTTATGACATTGAAAACTACTTATTTTTGTTTGTTGAGAATTTAAAGTTCTTCAAATCCGCAAGAAATTGAAATAAAAAAAAATTATTCTCGACAAATTTTATAAAACTTTCGGAAATAATTCAAGAAATGTTAATAATATTCTTTCATTGGCATACATTCATTTATTTTCATAAATAACAAAAATTTGGCAAGAATTGTATTTTCTATAATACAATATTCATTAAATTTCTCGTATGGATTCAATTATTTAAATTTTTTTTTAGAACATTCTTTACAAGAATTCAATTATTTTTGAAAATTTTCATAAAACTCTTGTCAAGAATTCAATTACTTTTATAAATAATAAAAATTTTTTTACTAGAATTCAATTATTTTAAACATATTTTAAGAAAATTTATTCCAAGAATTCAATTATTTTAAAAAAATATTTAAAGAAAATTCATTCCAAGAATTCAATTATTTTTAAAAAGTTTAACAAAATTCTTTGCAAGAATTCAACCTATTTTCATTAATAATAACATTTTTCTCAAGTATTCAATTTTGTTTGAAAAATTTTAATAAAATTCTTTGTAAGAATTCTATTATTTTCATAAATAATAAAATTCTACTCTGGATATCAATTATTATTATTAAATTAATAAAATTCTACTCACAACAATTAATTATTTTCATAAATATTAAACATTTCACAGGAATTCAATTATTAAAAGCTTTTTTATATTAATAAAGTTCATTGCAAGAATTTAATTATTTTCATAAATAATAAAATTTTTGACTGAAATTTAATTATTCTCGAAATATTTAAGATTTTTCGCAAAAATTCAATTATTTTGTACATATAGTCAAAATTTTTCGTTGCAATTCAATTTTAAACATTTTTAATAAAATTCTTCCAAAAAAATTTAATTAATTATTCACAAAAACTTGAATAAAAATTTTAGACAATAAATTAATTATTATAAGAAAATAATAATATTCATGAATGAATTATTTTCAAAAATTTTTAAAAAAATTTGAATATTGGTTTTTACAATAATTTATAAAATTCTTCGAAAAAATCAATTGGTTTTAGTAATTGTGAATTTTGTAATTTGACGAAACGAGTTTTTCTTGCTATCAAATTTAATTTTTCCATAGAGCTAACTTTTTTTTACTGCTTTTTTCAGTTTTAAATATATTTTTTAATACTATATTTTTTAATACAAACACAATAAGATCTTACTACAATTATAAATCCAAACAAAAAAACATCACAATATATTTTTTAATACTTTTTGAAAATTAATTATCAAGTGCAAAGCCTGTGCTTGTTGTAGATTATTTCACTAATTGTGTTCATAATATATAAATTACAAAGTAAAAACACTACAGATTTTTTTCATTAGTTTACTATAACTTTTATCATCTTTTTACTTATATTGTATTGTAACATCAAAGACGTTTTTGTTGGGATTCAATTATTTTGTGATAAATGATTTATTACTATCATATTTATTAGTAAAATTAATATAATTTCGAAAATACTTTACATGTTTTTAAAGTTCTTTGGATAAAGCTGAAATAAGCATCCAGTTTATTTTAAAAATAATAATGTTTTTGTGTAAAAAAAGAATATTTACCATTCAAATTTTTAATTCTAAAAGTTACAGATGCTAAAACTGTAATCCAATTATTATAGCACCTGTTTATTAACTTTCAGAGTTTAATTTTATACCTAAATATTGTTTTAAAAAAAACATAAATATTTTTAAAATAAAATCTGGGTGCTTGTTTAAAATTCATTAAAAATAATATTAAAACATAGTATTTCGGAAAATATATTAATTTTAATATTTTAAAAGGCATGAATTTTTAAATGAATTTTTTAACTGAATCTAGGAAGTTTACTTAAATTTCTTTATTATAAGTTTAATTGCTGAAGAAATAGTTTGTTTTAGTGACTTAGACGGAAAAGATGTTTGTTTATTAATTGCAATTACTTACAAAAAGAAAAAAATATTTTTATCACTAAACAGTAGTATTTTAGATAATTTTTAAAAACTTACTTATATCCTCCTTATCGTTATTTTAATCGCAAAACTTTTTTCACTTCTGATCACTTATGATATTTTATATATATTTTTTTTTATTGTTTTGTCACTTTTCACTTTTTATCATCCCGTATATTAAGAATATTATTAAGAATGATGAAGAATATTTAAGAAAAAAACACGTGTTCTTCACTTTATAATCTGTAGTATTCTGTAATTCTCTGTAATATTCATCATGTACCATGTATAATACTCGCACTCGACCACGTGGAATGAATTAGAACCTCAAAACTGCGCGCGCACAAAAATTTGAAATTATTTCAGCCAATAGCGAGCGTCATCATCGTATTTCAACCAATCGCGACCGTTTATTGTTTTAATTGTTGAATTAATTTTCTTTCAAAAAGTTAGAAGTTAATCAACTATGCAACTCAACTTAAAAATATGCATCGAATTTCGTGTAAATAAAACGCATCTAGATTATGTTGTACAGATTCTACAAGTATTTATTAAATGTAATGTTGTACAAAGGTGAAGAAGAACTAACTAATCTGGATCTAAGATCGGTCTTCTATCTTGAGATTTTAGTTTTAAAAAAGTGGGGATATAGTGAAATTCGTGGGGTTTGAGGTAAAGGGTCCTGGACCCTAATTACAAACGAGAAGTCCGTTAAGTTGCAATAATATTTAAAGTACAATATCTATTGTTGAAAATCGTTTCCAAATCTGTCGAAATAAAGTTCGATGTATACCAGGGTCATTAATTTTTAAATTGAAATACTCAATAGTTTTCACGGAAATCACCTTTTTTTGACTGTCTAACTGGATGTAATCCCTGAAAAATTATTTTGCTCCTAGAATTTAGGAATATATTTTTGATACAAGGGCATGTGGTGTACACACTTAATGCACTTAATACTATTATCAGCAATGCAGTATAGAGTCTATTTGTCGACAATTATAATCACAGCTGCTTCCTCTCAATCTGAACTCCCTTCCGTGTTCCTGAAAGAGATTTAATGCGCCAGGCAGCGCATATATATATATATATGGAGAACTGGGGTCTATGGCATCATAAATTGTTAATAAAGTTTTGGTTTGATGCCGAGGAGGAAAAGAAACGGAGTTAGTGGGCCACGCAAACCGAGCTGCTTTAATATTCACGCGACGTGCATTGCACCTGTGCTCACTACCTGTATTACCCCCAACCAATACCGGCTTATAATTCCAGTGGCATAGTTGCCAAGTTAGAAAGGGGAAATACACTGTCCCTTTAAAAGCTGAAAACTGAAAACAGCAGTGCAAACAGGAATATTAAATTTTACACTTTAAAGTACATTAACTATCTTGGAATAGTTGTTATCACCCTCAGGATCCAAATTCTACTGAATATTTAAGTTGACAAGAATTTACGAAAAATTTAAACGCGTTCTTTTCGAAACATTTTTCTAAATGATGGTGGGCAATAGAACAATTTTATTTAAAAAGAAAACTGGTTCAAGAAAATTTGGTTTATTACAAAAATTAATTGAATTTTGTGTACACTAAACCGTGTGAAATTTGACTTATTCAGTACTCCAGCGCCTGAATTAAATAATTCATTAAAGGATACATTCTTTAAATTAAATTTTTATTTCTAAATTTAATTTTCAATTCGAGATTCAATTTTATGAATTTTACATAAAATTTTTAATTCTAAAATAATTTTAAATCAAATTTCGAATCAAAATATTATTGTGTCTGTAAAGTGAAACATAAATATATCATTTCGAAAAAAGTATTAAACTGGAAAAAAGTTTTATTTTGATGACTCCAATATATTGAGGTAGAACTATATTACATGCTGTTGATGTCTAGACAGAAGTGTTTACTTTCTTTTAAATGCCCATATTGCTTTTGTAGTATCACAACATCACTTGACTACGTATGTCTGGAATATAGAGCACAGAAATTAAAAATAGATAAAACTGTTTTTATTATCAGGAGAATATTAATGAATCAACTATCAACTATTTAATAATTAATGCTTTTTTCTGTTTCCATAAATTCAAATGTCACTTCTCAAAATGAATATTTAATACAACTTAAATTATTTTCCTATATCTCCCTCTTTCATTGAATAAAGCACATTTACAGAAATTTTAATAGATTTTCTTTCCCCTTGATTTCTCATTTTCACAATTTTCGCAAATAAATGGGGAAAATATATTTTTGATTCTAAAATTGATTTTCTGTCATATACAGATATGAAAATTGCTTTTACTAAACAGTAAATACGTGTAGAAAAAAAAATTTTTGTAAACCGAGAGAATTTCAAAGGGAAAATTATATTAAGCGATAAAGGACGGGAGAAATAAAAACGTGAAATTTTCGAAATTTATTTTTTTAAAACGCTTTGTTGGATTTTAGGTTTATATTTTTTTTTGTAAACTCTTAATTTACTGTTTAAGTAGAAAGAAACTCACTTTCCGGTAATATCGAGGCAATTATCTAGTTTGCCTGCTAGGCTTCCGCCGAGAGGGGTGGGGGGTCGAATTCCCAGGACACTTCTTAGATGAAGTTAGCGAAGCGAAGGGTTCAAACTGATCTTCTTAAAGTTTCCAGAGAGAGAGAGAGGTAATTTAAGACTTTTATTTTATTTATTTATTTTTTTTTGTTTCGCAACTTTTCAAGAACCAATTGCAATCAACTTTTCACTCGCTTAATGCCAAAAGTTTACTTCAATTTTCCTTATAGCACTACAATTGAATTATAACTTGTTTTTATTTTGCGTTAGTTACCCAGGTGTGGGATAGAGTGCACTTTCTTCCGGTTTTGACAACTAATTATTATTGTTTAAATTTCTTATTATTTTATTTTATTTATAATTAATTTAATTAGAAATTTATTTAAAAAATTAGTAGATAAAAAAAATTTTATTTCATTGGGTTTTTCCTAATTTAATTCCCTCTTCGAAACTTTTTTTCAGATTTGTAACACTAAAAAGTTACTTTAATTTTTTTTGTGGAGATTTTCAAGTTTTTTGAAATTCAATTATTTTCAGTAATCTTCAATTATCGTACAATTTCCCAAAAGAATTTAATTATTTAAAAAAAATTATAAAATTCTTTGGGCAAATATTCAATTATTTTCATAAATAATAAAAATTTTACAATAATTTTTACAATTACACTAAATTTCATAAATAATAAAAATGTTGTCAAAAAATTAATTATTTTTAAAAACTGTATTAAAATTTGTTGCAAAAATCCAATTATTATTTTCACTAATAATAAAATATTTCACGGGAAGTCAAATTATTTTTCAAAATACTTTTTTTAAAAAATGGGTTTTGCAAGAATTTAATTATTTTTAAAAAAATTTAATAAAGTTCGTTGTAAGAATTCAATTATTTTTAAAATATTGAAGGAAATTTTTTTGGAAGAATTAAAATATTTTAAAAATTTTTTTAAAAAGTTCTTTGTAAGAATTCAATTATTTCTACAAATAATAAAATTTTTACTGCAATTCAATTGTGTTTAAAAATGTTAATAAAATTCTTCACAGGAATTCAATTATTTAAAAAAATTATTAATAAAATTTTTTTACAGGAATTTAATTATTAAAAATACAATTTTCATGAAATTTTTCGAAAAAATTAAATTACTTAAAACTTTTTTTTGAATTCTTTACATGGATTCAATTATTTTCACAAATAATAATAAATTTCGCTGGAAGTCAATTAATTTTTTAAATTTTAATAAAATTCTTTGCAAGAATTCAATTATTTTCATAAATAAGAACATTTTTACAGGAATTCAATTATTTTAAACAATTTAAATAAAACTTGTCTTGCAAGAATTCAATTATTTTTATAAATAATAAATTTTTTTACTAGAATTTATTATTTTTCAAAATTTCTATAAAATTCTATGCAATACTTCAATTATTTTTCAAAATTTTAATAAAATTTTATTCAAGAATTTCAATTATTTTCATAAACATTAAATTTTTTTTTAGAAAATCAATTATTTTTAAAAATTTTATTAAATTTGTTGTAAGAATTCTATTACTTTTACAAATAATAAAATTTTTGACGGAAATTTAATTATCATTAAAAAATATTTTGCAAGAATTCCATCATTTTAAAAAAAATTTTAATAAAGCTTATCGTAAGAATTCAATTGTTTTTAAAATATTTGCAAGAATTTAATTATTTAAAAAAAAACTTTAATAATGTTCATTGTAAGAATTCAATTATTTTCAAAATATTTAAGAAAATTTTTTTGCAAGAATTCAATTATTTTCAAAATATTTAATAATGTCCATTGTAAGAATCCAATTATTTTTCCAAATTATTAAATTTTTAATGCAATTCAATTATGTTTAAATATTAAATATTCAAATATGTTTAAAAATTTTAATAAAATTCCTCTCAGAAATTAAATTATTTTCAAAAAATTTAGTATTTTTTTTTGCAAGAATTCAATTATTTTCATAAATAATACAAATTTTACAAGAATTAAATTATTTAAAATACAATTTTCATATAATTTTCGAAAAAATTAAATTACTTAAAAGTTTTTTATATAAAATTTCTTACAGGAATTCAATTTTTTTCACAAATAATAAAATATTTCACAAAATTTTAATAAAAATAATGAAATTTTTTTTTAGAAAATCAATTATTTTTTAAAACTGTAATAATATTTGTTGTACGAATTCAATTACTTTTATAAATAATAAAATTTTTGTCGGAAATAGAATTATTTAAAATATTTAAGAAATTTTTTTTGCAAGAATTCAATTGTTATAAAAAAAAATTTAATAAAGTTAATTGTAAGAATTCTATTATTTTCAAAATATTCAGGAAATTTTTTTTGATAGTATTCAATTATTTTTAAAAAATTTAATAAAGGTCGTTGTAAGAATTCAATTATTTTTACAAATAATAAAATATTAACTGCAACTCAATTATGTTTAAAAATTTTTAATAGCATTCTTCGAAAAAATTTAACTATTTTAAATAATTTTGATAGAAATCTTTATAAGATTTTTAAATTGAAAATTTTGAATATTTTAATTGTTGTAAAATAATAGTATGTAAATGCTTATTTTAACAAATCTATTAATATATTATTTTCTTAAAAAAATATTTAAAGTTTTTGAATGTTTATCTAATTTTAACGCAAGTTACATTTTTTTGAGGTTATGTTACAAAAAATAAAAACAAAATTAAAAGCAACTGATTTTTTTTTCAAATAGGAGAAGAGAGAGAGAGAGGGGGGGGGAGAATTTCGATTAGCTGTGAAATTCCATTTTACATGCTATCAATAACAAGATTTGTGCAGAGTTGCTATTTTACGAGCTTCCGGTCATCATTGTTCGATTTGTGTCCCATGGGTGGAGAACGTTTGTTCAATGAAATGTTCATTGGGGGACTGTTTTTGGTCCATAAACTTGATTCGCAATTCTCCCCAAACTCTCAAATGAACTAAAACACCATTGCATCGTGCATATGTAGAGAGAGAGAGAGAGAGAGCTAACAATTTTTTTTTCGCGATCTAATCAAAATAGTTCCGTTCGTTTTGTTAATTAACGTTTCTATACAGTGAATTTGAATTCATTCATTATGAAATTGTCACGTGTGCTAAATGCTTGTAACTCTTAATGAACAAAAAGATTAACATAAATTTTGGTTTAATTCAATTTATTATCGTTAATTTATTAAAATTTAAACTAAAAACAGTATTCAAAATAAATAAAAAAAAATTTAATATTATTTAAATTATTTAGAAATTAAGTTATCACTTCGGTATAATTAAGTTAATTTGGTTTAAAAATGTTTTTTTTATTTTAATATTTAAAAATGTAGGCGTAACTATGCTAAAAAATAGGCGGGTCTATGAAAAGGGGCGTGGTTTTCTACGCCACGCCTTTTTTAAAAGAGGCGTGACCTACACTAACACACCTTAAAATGGGCGTGATTTTCTATACTTACTCCACGAGAATGTTTTGCTATAAAAAGGGGCGTGGTTTTCTACGCCACGCCTTTTTTTAAAAAAAGAGGCGTGACCTACACTAACACACCTTAAAATGGGCGTGGTTTTCTATACTTACTCCACGAGAATGTTTTGATATAAAAAGGGGCGTGTTTTTTTAGTACTTATGCCACGCCTTTTTTAGAAAAGGGGCGTGGTCTTTGAATACTTGTCACGCCTATTTTAGAAAAGGGGCGTGTTCTTTTCTCCCTTTAAAAACGCCTTTTTTTAGTAAGAATGAAAGGTTTGGAATAATAATCTCTATGTAGGCGAAACTAAACTAAAAGTAGGCGGGGGTCTATAAGAAGGGGCGTGGTTTTCTGTACTTACGCCACGCCTTTTTTTAGAAAAAGAGGCGTGGTTTTTTGTACTTACGCCACGCCTTCTTAAAATGGGCGGGGCCTTCTATACTTACGCCACGCCTATTTTTAAGAAGGGGCGGGTCCTTATAGCACTTAAGCCACGCCTTTTTAGGAGTGGGCGTGGTCGGCAACAAAAGGGCGTGGTTTATTAGGACACACCTCTTTAGGAAAGAAAAATTTAAGGAAGGGAGAGTATTATGATCTGAAAAATTGAAAGAGGTTGAACTATTTATAAAAATAAGATCAAGAGGCGGGGGTTTGAAATAATTATTAAAGGGCGGAACTAAATAGAAGCTCCGCCCTGGAATAAAAATTTCTTTTTAAAAAAATGATTCAAAATAGTACATTAAACACAAAAATACTATTTTTCCATTACAGTAAACAAAGTTTGGCCTTGTTATGAATAGAAGTTTTAATCAGTGCTATACGCTAAATTAAATGGATTGTTAGGTGAAGTTAATGTTTCAATTAGAACTTCAGCGTTGCGATAATCATCTGACACGATATATACACATACATCGTAATATTCCCGACGTTATTATGTCTTTTAATCCGTTGATCACGATTTTATGAACTTTTCCCACTGGATTAATTTATTGCCATTATTATTTCGACTCTCTCATGTAGGTCAGTTCTACAATTATTAAAATCGACTCTGTCCTTGGTGACCCATAAATATTTTTTATTCTACGAAAAAAAATTATTTCTACATTAAATTTTTTTCATTAAATGAAGTATTTTAGAAAAATGGTATTTTCTATTTGTGCGAATACTATAAGTGAAGTTTAAATTAATTTGAAAATATTGTAATGTTTACTATAATGGGGGATGATGAATTTAGTAAACTTTTTTTTTTTTTTTTTTTTTTTGGGGAAAAGTGATTAAGAGAGGGTTCTTGTAAAATAAATTGATCCAATTAGCATTTTCAAGCTTCCACCTTCTTTAACCTCTTTGCGAGAAGAGTCCAAGTTTCACGAACTTGAAAACCTCTTATTTCTGCAAGCGACAAGCACTATATATACCTTTTGCCTTCTTAACTCTCCTCTCCGCATTTTGAATTAGCGGTTCGAGAACTCTGCGTTGCCGAGCACTGAATTACAACTTTCACAAGTTCCACCAACTTCCTACCGATTCAAACGGATTAGTATAAAATTAAATTCGAGAAACATAAATTCCACGTTTAAAGACATTTTGGAACAAGTGTTTCAAAAACCGAGATAATTAGAGACTGTGTTATAAAAAAAAAAAAAAAAAAAAAAAAAAAAAAATAAAAATTGACTACTTTTGTATTTTTAATTTTTATTTTAACTTTACAATGATGAACCCGACATAAAAAATGATACTCACTACAATAATGAGTCAAATAAGAGAAAATTTTACTTCAAAATATAAATTAAATTTTTCATAATTCTATAAAACATGAAGATATCGATGAAGTGATCGATTTCTTCATGTTTTTATATAATTAAAGATGACCGAGTGATAAAATCATTTATTTTCTAAAATTTTTAACTAAAATTCTTCTTTTAAAATTTTTTTTTTTTAAATTTTAGAAAAAGTTTTTTGACAATTTTCAAATCCATTTCTTTACAATATTCAATTTTACGAAATTTCGATTATTCGTAAATTCTTGAATTCAATAAATATTAGAAAATAAAAACTTCGAATAAACTTAAAACTTAAAATAATATTTAAAAAAAATTCAATTAAAATTTTTCAAAAAAATTAATTTCAAAATTCAATTATTTCTAAAAATTTACGCTCTGCTTTGAAAATTCAATTATAAAATAATTATAAAATTATAACATTTTTTCGAGAAATTCGATTAAAATTATATTGAAAATAATTGAAATTCTGCAATGAGTTTTATTATTTATGAAAGTAATTGAATTCCTAAAAAGAATTATATTACTTATGGAAAATAATTGAAACCCCTTAAAAAATTTTATTATTTATGAAAATAATTCAATGATTGTGAAGTTTATAGAAAAATTTGTAAATAATGTAATTCCTGTGAAATTTTTATTATTTTTTGAAAATAATTGAATTCCATTGAAGAATTTTTTAAAAAAATTTTAAACATAATTGAATTGCAATAAAAGTTTTATCATTTGTAAAAATAATTGAATTCTTACAAAGAACTTTTTAAAAACATTTTAAATAATTAAATTCTTGCAAAAAAAATTTCTTAAAAATTTTTAAAATAATTGAATTCTTGCAAATATTTTTTAAAAATAATTGAATTTGCGTAAAAAAATTTATTATTTGTAAAATAATTGAATTCTTACAAAGAACTTTTTAAAAATTTTTTAAAAATAATTAAATTCTTGCAAAAAAATTTTTTTCAAATGTTTTAAAATAATTGAATTCTTGCAAATTTTTTAAAAAACAATTGAATTCTTACGACAGACTTTATTAAAAATTTTTTAAAATGATTGAATTCTTGCAACATATTTTTTAAAAATAATTGAATTTGCGTCAAAAATTTTATTATTTGTAAAAGTAATAGAATTCTTACAATAAATTTAATAAAATTTTTAAATATAATTGTTTGTCTGTAAACAATTTTAATATTTATGAAAATAATTGAATTCTTGCATAGAATTTAGAATTTTATTAAAATTTTGAAAAATAATTGAATTATTGCATGAAATTTTTTTAAAAATGTCAAAAATTAATTGAATTGCAATTAAAAAATTTATTATTTACGAAAATAATTGAATTCTTGCAAGACAAGTTTTATTTCAATTGTTTAAAATAATTGAATTCCAGTAAAAATTTTAATAGTTTTTAAAAATAATTGATTTTCTAAAAAAAAATTTTTATTAAAATGAAAATAATTGAATTCTTGCAAAGAATTTTATTAAAATTTTTGAAAAATAATTGACTTCCCGTGAAATATTTTATTTATTTGTGAAAATAATTCAATTCTTGTATAGAATTTTATAAAAAAAAAATATTTTAAGTAATTTAATTTTTTGAAAAATTTTATTAAAATTGTATTTTGAATATATGAATTCTTGTAAAATTTGTATTATTTATGACTGAAGGGGGGGGGGTGAAGGCTAAAAACCAACCATTGTCTTTAAAATTTCTCTCTTTAAATATTTCCACAATAAAAATTTTATTTCCTAAAATATTTCAAGAAAGGCTCAAATTTTCGTTTATGAATTTAATGAATTTAATGAATTTAATGAATTTAATTTTTTATTAAAATTTTTATTTAATTTATATTTTTCCCATTCTTTATGATTTTATTTAATGATTTTCCATTTGATTTAAAATATTTTTTTTCCCAATATTATAAAAATTTAAAATAATTAAATAAAAAGATTAAAATAAATCATTCGACTAAAATTATTATTTAAAAATAAATCAATAAAACTTGAGCTTTAAATGTCAGTAATTATTTTTATCATCAGGATCAATATTTCGATTGACGTTTATTAAAATGATCATTTTAAAATTACTGTATAATTTTGTACATCACAATGTTGGCTTATAATATTCATTTTTTTCTTTGTTACAGGTAAGATTGAAACCTTCCCCTTTGGACTAAAATTACTGGCATGCGAAAGGTAGTAATTCAGTAATAATATATTGTCATTTTTTTAAAATTCTTATTACACATATTTTGCTTACAATGTATAACCAGAGTACAAATTTTTCTTACAAGTTTAAATATTTTCTTTTTTTTTCTATTTTATACTAGTTTTTTTGACTGAAAATAACTTGTAATTTAAAAATTTATTATAACTTACTGGAAAATTTTAAATTATAAATTATTTGCAAATAAAATGATAAGACAAAATATCAAAAGTTTGATTCGAAAATTAAAATATTTAATTTAGAAACTTGAGAAATTAAACAATATTATTTATCGGTGGGCTCGAATTTACTGAAAGTAATTTAAAAATAGTTTTTAGGATAAAAGGAATTTCATTTTTTTTTTTTTTTTTTTTTTTTTTTTTTTTTTTTTTTTTGAACCAAATAGAAAAGTTCAAGGAGGGTGTGTGTGAGAAAGATAGAGAATGCCCGAAGCATTAACGAGAAAAGTCTTTCGAGCAAACGGTTAAGTAAGAGCGAATTTATAGCCCCTCGAATCCGGGCGCGCAAAGAACTATAGGCGCTGAAGTTAAGGCACAAAAAAAAATCAATTCCAAAAGCCGGATACATACTTTTATGTATCTTTTTATTCGCTAATTTTCTTTTCTTTTTTTTTTTTATTTTCAAAGATAATTGTTCGTAAAATTATTTTTTTCCTTTTGCAGAGCGCACTTGAATTATAAATTTTAAATTATAAGCAACCTGCTTTTTATTATTCTCTCTGTTTGAAATTTGAAATTTAACAATCAGCTTTAAAGGACACAATTGAAATAATCTTGAAAAAAAAATAATTTTTTTTTTTTTTGCTTCTTTCTTTACAGAAAGATATGCGCTCGATTTATGATGATGGCAATTTCTTGATTAGAATTTACTCTCTTCCGTTCACAGTTAATCAACCCAAAGAGAGTCAAATAGGGAAAAAAAGACAGTGCAGTGGAGCGGGGGCTTTTATCGTTTTCACAGTATAAAGCTAGATTCGCGTAGAGTTCTTATCGTCATGCAAAATAATTTACAACATGAGTCCATTGACCTTTTATTTTTCAATGTGAAAAATTATTATTTATTTTTGTTTATTAAATTTTTTTTTTACTTTACAGTCCACCTATAAATAAATACAATGTAAAATTTTTCATATTTATTTATTTAATAATAATTAATGATATATAATATAAAACATAATATTAATAAATAAATTATAAATAAATAAATTTTAAAAGTAAAAACACAATTGGTTTTTTAATATAAAAATATGTAAAGAAATTACTAATTTTTAATCAATTTATATTTTTCAGAAAATTCCAACAGTAAAAAAAATTTATTTCATTGGGTTTTTCCTAATTCATTACTTCTTCTATAGAAGTATTGCATTTTAAATAGAAAAAAGTTTTCTATTTTTAGCCAAAAAGACGGAAATAGAAAATAATTTACTCTGAATTATCCTTGTGCTTAATTGACGGAATTACATTCGATGCGAAATGAATATTCGTGGAAAAGCTTATCATTAGAGTTATTGATATTAAGGTCAAAAGTTTAGAATCATTTTTTGCTTTTATTTTTATTTACTTTTTTCGGTACCTTCCTTTCATACGCCGTTTTTCGGAAAAATGGTTATTTTTTTGAATTCTTTTAAGTTTTAACGGAAATTGTTTTTGAAATATTGAATTGGAAATTTTATGTTATAGCGAAAAATATTTATTCCTCCGGAGAACTATGCATTTTTTTTTATAAAAAAATTTTAAAAATTGTCGGAAGCGGGATATTTTTTTTTTAAGTTTGCGAATTTATTTTTCCGTTCAGTCTGTTAAGGGGATACTGATAGATTTTTTTTTTTTAATTTTAGTGATTTTGTGATTGATTGCGTTTGCAAAAAGTTTTCAAGATGAAAAAAAAAATAAAGAATTCAAGTTTTTTTAAAAGTTTCAAAATTAAAATATTAGAAAATTTGAATTTTTAATAATTTTATAATTATATAAAATTACTTGGAAGAAATTGTCATATTTATTTTAATTATTAGGTATTTACATTTTTTCGCTAAAAGAAAAAAGTATTTTTTATTCATTAATGAATTGGGAAAAAGCATATTATTATTATTCAATTGCAAAAATTCAATTATTCAATTATTGTCAAAAAATTTTTTAAAAATCATAAACATTTCAATTATTTTTATAAACAAATAGAAAAATTCAATTACTTTCAAAAATTTTAATAAAATTCAATTTTTTTCGTAAATAATAGTATTCATCACAAGAATTTAATTATTTTCAAAAGTAATGAAATTCAATTAATTCAAAATTCTTTCCAGAAAAATTCAATTATTTTCAAAAATATTTTTAAAACAACCCCTCATCAACATTTCAATTATCTTTATAAATAGGAAAATTCTTCGCCAAAATTCAATTATTTTCGGGAATTGTAATAAAATTCATTGAAAAATTCAATTATTTTCATAAATAACTATATTCATCACAAGAATTCAATTAATTTCAAAATTAGGAAAATTGTTCGCAAAAATTCAATTATTTTCAAAAAATCTAAAAAAAATTATATCAACATTTCAATTATCTTTATAAATAAATAGAAAAATTCAATTACTTTCAAAAATTTTAATAAAATTCAATTTTTTTCGTAAATAATAGTATTCATCACAAGAATTCAATTATTTTCAAAAGTAAAAAAATTCACTTATTTTTAAACATTTTAATAAAATTCATGGCAAAATTTCAATTATTTTAAGAAAATTTTTCTTACTTCAATAATTTATATAGGTATATCTATCATTTTAATAAAAATTCCCAAAAGAATTCAATTATTTAAAAACAAATTTTGATAAAATTCTACGCGACTATTCAATTATTTTTTAAAATAATAAATATTTCACCAGCATTCAATTATTAAAAATAGAATTTACATAAATTTTTTTTTTTGAAAAAAATCAATTGTTTGAAACTTTTTTATATTCTTCTCAATAATTCAATTATTTTCGTAAATAATAAAACTTATTGTAAAATTTCAATTATTTTGAATACAATAAATTTTAATCAAATTCTTCGAAAAATGTAATTATTATTAAAAATTTTATGAAAATTCGTCCAATGGAATTCAATTATTAAAAAATTTATTGATAAAATTATGTTTTAAAATTCTATTTAAAGAAACATTGAATTATTCAATAAAATTAACAATATTTGTATATAAAGTATTGAATTCTCTCGTAGAATTTGCTAATAAAAATTGATTTAAAAATTAAGTTCATAGTTAAAGTTTCAGATAATAATTGAATTTTAGAGAAGTTATTAATAATTACAAATTTCTTTAAATAATACTTCCATAAAATTTTTCCAATAAATTAAATTTACAAAAATTTTAATAAAATCCTTTGCAAGAATATTCAACTATTTTTACAAGTTATACAATTTTTTGCAGGATTTTAATTATTTAAAAAAATATAATTTAAATTCGTTGTAAGAATTTAATTATTATTATAAATAATAAAATTTTTCCTTGGATTTAAATTATTTTTAATACAATTTTAAATGAATTCCTCGAGAAATGTTATTATTTTCTCAAATAATTTTTTTGCAAGAATTCAATGACATTTCGCAAATATAATGAAATTCTTCGCTGAAATCCAAATATTTTTAAAATTTACTTACATTTCGTTAGTTTTATACTTATTTATTTACATTTATATTATTTATATTTACTTTATTAATATTTATATCTTTATATTCATTTATATTTATTAATATTGATTTTCTATTTATTTACACTTATTTTATTCATATTTAATTGTTTACACTTATTTACTTTAATTATTATTTATATTTTCTTTGCTAAAAGTATAAAATATTTTTTATTCATAAATGTATAATGAATTAGAAAAAACCCAATGAATAACTTTTTTTTAAGCTTATTTACTATTTCGTTAATTTTATATATTTTTATTTGCATTTATACGATTTATATTTACTTTATTCATATTTATTTCTTTACAACAATTTAAATTTATTTTAACATCATTTATATATTTATTTTAACATTATTTATATTTTTATTTTAACATTATTTATATTTTTATATTTATTTTAACATCATTTATATTTTTATTTTAACATTATTTATATTTTTATATTTATTTTAACATCATTTATATTTTTATTTTAACATTATTTATATTTTTATATTTATTTTAACATTATTTATATTTTTATATTTATTTTAACATCATTTATATTTTTATTTTAACATTATTTATATTTTTATATTTATTTTAACATTATTTATGTTTTTATCTTTATTTTAACATTATTTTATTTTTTTTAATGTAGTAAATATTTTCTTGTTCATATTTGTAATAACATCTATAGAAGAGGGAATCAATTAGGAAAAACCCAATGAATAAATTTTTCTAACCTTATTTACTATTTCATTCATTTTGTATATTTTTATTTATATTATTTATTTTATTCGTGTTTATTTTTTTTTTATTTCAACATTATGTACTTTTTTTGCATGTCTTCCTGGAAATCAGGGGAAAGTAAATATTTTTACTTTCAAGCGCATGCGCAAAGAAAAGGAGTAGGGAGTGTCAGGCGTCGAAGTGGGGATTCTGACGTATAAATTCAGGACCTCTGGTAATTTTCGACATTCCTTCCTTCACTTTCTTTTGTTCATACATACAGAAGGCTATTTTATTTAATAAAAAAAATTTACATTTTTTTTTTCTATTATTTGTTAATAAAATATCTTTTGCTTTTTCGTGTATACGGCAAACGAGGCCATGTCTATTATATAGACTAAAAATAAAGTAACCATATTTTATTGTGACGTTTACGCGAAAATGCGTTATCGTAAAGAGGGCCATACCACCGGAGTGCTTAGGAAGTTAAAGACGTGAATTTATATTTATGTCAATGGAAAGTGGGCGGGTCAACGTTAATGGGAGGGACATGTGGGGCGTGACCGTCTAGACCTTAGGTATTAGCTGATAGCATCTGCATCTTCAGTTGGCTTATATTACCACGCGGTTACTTTCAAATGCAAAATATTTTTCTTATTTTATTTCTATCTGCAACTTTTTTCCTCTTTTTTCAAATTTAATAATTAAACATTCGAATTTAAAAATCAAAAATACAAATTAAAAATTCGAATTAAAAATACAAATTAAAACATTCCTCTCATTTTTTTCTAACTTTTTACGATTCTCATGACTTGAAAAGATATTTCTAGCATTTTCTCCTTTTACTACTGTGAAAATATTTTCTGTCTAAAGTTTATTGGAAAGAACGGGGAAAAAAAGTGGGCGGTGATAAAAAAAAGAACGGGGTGGGGGAAAGTACCGCCCACATCAGCTCGATTTTTTTCCTACCTTCAAATAGTTTTTGCTGGAGGAAAAAAAAGTATAAAAATAAATTTTTCTCTAAAGTCCCCGATATTTGGGGAGTTAATACTTAATAATATAAAAATTGACGGATTCGGCACAATTTTTGTTGGGGAAAAAAAAATTCCAAATTTAGAATCAAATTTTTTTTTTTCTGCAACTGGGAGACAGTATCAAAGTTGGAAGTTTTTCTCTATCGTCAGCGATCGAATGGGGGGCGGATCTACCTTTCTCTCTCTCTCTCTCTCTCTCTCTGATTTACGATCGGCGTGGTTCGTAACGCTCGAAACTGTCGTAAACTTTAACGTAACACATGTGGGTTTTACCGGAAACGTATTAAGCGATCGGTAAGCCACGGCGGCGTATGTACCTCGCAAAGCTTAATACAACCTCCGAGGACAAATTAGCGTTACTATATCTGTCAGGCCACCGTATCTGTCAACGATATATTGTAATAAGATTTCAGCTCATTAATCAATGTCACGTGACATCTGAACACAACAAACCGCTGAGGGACATCTTTCTCCTCAGATTGCAATCAATTTGTGTGGATGAGAGAGATAATCGAAATAGATTGTCTTCGCTCAAAATTTTTTTTTTTTTGCAATTTTAGGAATTTTTTATTTTTAAAAGATGAAAATAAAGAGTTCAGTGTTTTGGTCAAATCGCAAAAGTAATTTAATAAAATTAATTATTATTATATTATTATATTTTATTATTATTATTATTATTATTATATATTATATTATTATATTATTATATTATTATATTATTAATTAATAAAATTTTTCTGCTATATACACGAACAAAAGAAAGTGAAGGAAAGAATGTCGAAAATTACCAGAGGTCCTGAATTTATACCTCGGAATCCCCACTTCGACGCCTGACACTCCCTACTCCTTTTCTTTGCGCATGCGCTTGAAAGTAAAAATATTTACATTCCCCTGATTTCCAGGAAGACATGCAAAAAAGTACATAATGTTGAAATAAAAAAAAATAAACACGAATAAAATAAATAATATAAATAAAAATATACAAAATGAATGAAATAGTAAATAAGGTTAGAAAAATTTATTCATTGGGTTTTTCCTAATTGATTCCCTCTTCTATAGATGTTATTACAAATATGACCAAAAAAAATGTACTACATTAAAAAAAATAAAATAATGTTAAAATAAAGATAAAAACATAAATAATGTTAAAATAAATATAAAAATATAAATAATGTTAAAATAAAGATAAAAACATAAATAATGTTAAAATAAATATAAAAATATAAATAATGTTAAAATAAATATAAAAATATAAATAATGTTAAAATAAAAATATAAATGATGTTAAAATAAATATATAAATGATGTTAAAATAAATTTAAATTGTTGTAAAGAAATAAATATGAATAAAGTAAATATAAATCGTATAAATGCAAATAAAAATATATAAAATTAACGAAATAGTAAATAAGCTTAAAAAAAAGTTATTCATTGGGTTTTTTCTAATTCATTATACATTTATGAATAAAAAATATTTTATACTTTTAGCAAAGAAAATATAAATAAAAATTAAAGTAAATAAGTGTAAACAATTAAATATGAATAAAATAAGTGTAAATAAATAGAAAATCAATATTAATAAATATAAATGAATATAAAGATATAAATATTAATAAAGTAAATATAAATAATATAAATGTAAATAAATAAGTATAAAACTAACGAAATGTAAGTAAATTTTAAAAATATTTGGATTTCAGCGAAGAATTTCATTATATTTGCGAAATGTCATTGAATTCTAGCAAAAAAATTATTTGAGAAAATAATGACATTTCTCGAGTAATTCATTTAAAATTGTATTAAAAATAATTTAAATCCAAGGAAAAATTTTATTATTTATAATAATAATTAAATTCTTACAACGAATTTAAATTATATTTTTATAAATACTTAAAATCCTGCAAAACATTGTATAACTTGTAAAAATAGTTGAATATTCTTGCAAAGGATTTTATTACAATTTTTGTAAATTTAATTTATTGGAAAAATTTTATGAAAGTATTATTTAAAAAAATTTGTAATTATTAGTAACTTCTCTAAAATTCAATTATTATCTAAAACTTTAACTATGAACTTAATTTTTAAATCAATTTTTATCAGCAAATTCTACGAGAATTCAATTATTTATATACAAATATTGTTAATTTTATTGAATAATTCAATGTTTTTTTAAATAGAATTCTAAAACATAATTTTATCAATAAATTTTTTAATAATTGAATTTCATTGGACGAATTTTCATAAAATTTTTAATAATAATAATTACATTTTTCGAAGAATTTGATTAAAATTTATTGTATTCAAAATAATTGAAATTCTACAATAAGTTTTATTATTTACGAAAAAAAATTGAATTATTGAGAAGAATATAAAAAAGTTTCAAAGAATTGATTTTTTTTAATAAAAAAAATTTATGTAAATTCTATTTTTAATAATTGAATGCTGGTGAAATATTTATTATTTTAAAAAATAATTGAATAGTCGTGTAGAATTTTATCAAAATTTGTTTTTAAATAATTGAATTCTTTTGGGAATTTTTATTAAAATAATAGATATAATACCTATATAAATTATTGAAGTAAGAAATAATTTTTTTAAAATAATTAAAATTTTGCCATGAATTTTATTAAAATGTTTAAAAATAAGTGAATTTTTTTACTTTTGAAAATAATTGAATTCTTGTGATGAATACTATTATTTACGAAAAAAATTGAATTTTATTAAAATTTTTGAAAGTAATTGAATTTTTCTATTTATTTATAAAGATAATTGAAATGTTGATATAATTTTTTTAGATTTCTTTAAAATAATTGAATTTTTGCGAACAATTTTCTTAATTTTGAGAATAATTGAATTCTTGTGATGAATATAGTTATTTTTTAAAATAATTGAATTTTGCTATGAATTTTATTACAATTCCTGAAAATAATTGAATTTTGCTTTGAATTTTATTACAATTCCTGAAAATAATTGAATTTCGTCGAAGAATTTTGCTATTTATAAAAATAATTGAAATGTTGATGAGGGGTTTTTTTTAAAAATATTTTTGAAAATAATTGAATTTCTGGAAAGAATTTTAAATTAATTAAATTTTTTTACTTTTGAAAATAATTGAATTCTTGTGATTATTATTTAGGATTATTTACGAAAAAAATTGAATTTTATTAAAATTTTTGAAAGTAATTGAATTTTTCTATTTATTTAGAAAAATAATTGAAATGTTGACAATTTTCTAAAATTTTTTTCGAAAATAATTGAATTTTTGTGAAGAATTTTATGAATTTTGAAAATAATTGAATTCTTATGATGAATATTTGTTATTTTTCAAAATAATTGAATTTTGCAATGAATTTTATTACAATTCCTGAAAATAATTGAATTTCGTCGAAGAATTTTGCTATTTATAAAGATAATTGAAATGTTGACGAGGGGGGGGTTTTTTAAAATATTTTTGAAAATAATTAAATTTTTGGAAAGAATTTTGAATTAATTGAATTTTATTACTTTTAAAAATAATTGAATTCTTGTAATGAATACTATTATTTATGAAAAGAATTGAATTTTATTAAAATTTTTGAAAAAAATTGAATTTTTCTATTTATTTATAAAGATAATTAAAATGTTGATATTTTTTTAGATTTTTTGAAAATAATTGATTTTTTGTGAAGAATTTTATTGATTTCAAAAATAATTGAATTCTTGTGATGAATATTGTTATTTATGAAAATAATTGAATTTTGCAATGAATTTTATTCAAATTTCTGAATATAATTGAATTTCGACGATTTTTTTTGCTATTCATAAAGATAATTGAAATGTTGACGATTTTTTTTTTAATTTTTTGAAAATAATTGAATTTCTCGAAAGAATTTTAATATTTTTTAAGATAGTTGAATTTTTTTTAAAGAATTGCGTTATAATTTTAAAAATTGAAACTAATTTGAACAGAATTGAAATTAAAATTTTTCAAAAAATACTTTATTAAATGATTTATAGTTTTTAATTTCTCTTGGCACTTTTAAAACAAGAAAAATCGATTTGTGCTGAAATCGTCTAATTTATTATTGTAAACTTATCATATAAATTTTTTCTTTTCGAAAAAAGCGTCACCTTTATGTATATATATGTATATGTATATAAATATGTGTAGTACTTTTTTTGTACGTTCAGTTGGATCAAGGTGATCCGGAAATCTCTAATCAGGAAGTGTTTATTTCTGGGAATGATTTTTTTTGTGTCTCTCTCTTTTTATCATATAATTTTTTTTTGTTCTTTGTTTTTATAACATTAGTTTGGTGAAAACGAAGAGATAATCGAAAAATATCGAACGATCTTGATCTTTGAAATAGATTTTTTTTTAACTCCCTACAACTTCTTTATAATATCGTTTAATCCCAGGAACTTTGCTATCGTACTGGCACATCTCGGAGAAAAAAAAGTTGGGTATTCTGAATACTCAATAATCTCAAATCTCTCCGAGAAAGGCGTGAAGCTTGTTCTTTTATCTCGATGTTAATCCACTTTTTTTACTCTTTAAATTTTTCGCTGATTTCTTTTTTTTGCATTGTATTTTTTTTCTTTTGTAAAAAGAAATAAAATTTGTAAATATAAATAAATGTAAAGTAAAAAATAAAGAAAGTAAATGTAAATAAATGCGAAATACAATAGAAAAATAAAAAAAAAAATAGTCTAAAAATAATAAAATAAAAAACTAAATAAGATTACTTTTTTATACGTATTTTTAATAAATTAATAAAACACTATTTTGAAAGGAATTTTTAATTTCAAATTCATTAGTAAATTGATGAAAAATTTCTCTCGGTGCAAGCTTCGATATTTGATTTAAACGAAAAGTTTCCTATACTATATTTTGAGTAAATTAAATTTTGCAACCCGTTTTTCAGAAATTGATATAGTTGAATTTATTGATAATTAAAAAGTAATTGGAATCATATTAAAAATAAAAAATAGAAGTGAGAAATGTATTTTTTTTCGTATCAATTTCAATATTTCACTGAAATTTCAATATAGCAAGTTGAATTTTTTTTTCTTTTCAATTTAATTTTCATTGATAACAAAATTTTATTTTATAATTTCTTGTATAAATTGGAGAATAGAAGTAAAATTCAATTAATTTGGTTTTAAAATTGTGAATTTTTTTTTTTTTTTTTTTTTAAACTTAAATCTATTGGTGATAGAAGTTAATTTTTGAGTAATTCACGTTGTTTTTTCTTATTTGTAGAATACAGTTAAGTCGTTAAAGAAGTACAAGTGCGACCTGACGCTTTTATTTTTAATACTCGTCTAATTGTCTTGAACTCACGACCCACGAACCCATTTTCCTTTAAATGACCTCGATCCGAAAGTTTCTAAGGATAATTAACTTGAAATACACTTTAGTTATCTCGGTCAAACGAAAATAATCCTTTGTTGTGACATATTTAATTAGTTTCTCATCCGTCGTCTGTTTTCGTTCTTCACACTTTTTTTCAGAAAAGAAAAAAAAACTCGATCAGACTCTATTGCAGTTGCTTGGAACAATTATTATTATTGTTTGGAACAACTATTTTTTTAAAATTTTAAATTTTAAACTTTAAATTTTTTTTTTTTTTTTTTTTTTTTTAATTTAAAAAATTTTTTTTTTTTTTTTTAAATTATTCCTCATTTTGTTAGTATTTAGTGATAAATGGCATTGTGTCCAAAAACATCAATAACTTCTTTTTTAAATAAATATTTAATCATTTAAAAAAAATGTAATAAAATAAAATGTAATTTGTTGCAAGACTTCAATTATTTTCCTAATTAATAAAATTCTTCACGGGATTTCAATTATTTTTTTAATACACTTTTAAGTAAATTTTTCGCAAAATGTAATTAATTTGAAAAATTTTCATAAAATTCTTCGAAAGAAATAAATGTGCAATTTTCAATTATTTTTAATAATTTCAGCAAATTTTCCTAGAGAATTTTAAAATGCATTTGTTTACAATTCAATTTTACGAAATTCTTATTATTCGGAAATTCTTCAATTTATTTAGAAAATAAAAAATTTGAAATAATTTTTATTTATTTAATCATTTACGGGCATATTTAAAAAAAAAACTTTAATCAAACTTTTTCAAAATATAATTATTTCTAATAAAAATTCATTATTATCTAAAATTTTAACTGAAATTCATTTTTATGAAATGAAAATCAATTTTTGTTAGAAAATTCTAGGAGAATTCAATTATTTTAATAGAAAAATTAATTTAATGAACGAATTTTTCTTAAAATTGAATTTTCATGAAAAATTGTATAAACAAATTTTTAAATAATTGAATTAATTTGACGAATTTTTATAAAATTTTTTAAGAATAATTAGAATTTTCGAGAAAATTTGATTAAAATTATATTGAAAATAATTAAAATTCACCGATGAGTTTCATTATTTATAAAAATAATTGAATTCATAAAAATAATTTTATTAATTATGAAAATAATTGAATTCTTGCGATGAATATTTTTATTTATGAAAATAATTGAATTTTGCAATGAGTTTTATTAAAATTCCTGAATATAATTGAATTTTGTCGAAGAATTTTGCTATTGATTTATAAAGATAATTGAAATTTTGACGATTTTTTCTACATTTATTTGAAAATAATTGAATTTTTGCGAAAATTGTTGTTAATTTTGAAAATAATTGAATTCTTTTAATGAATATTGTTATTTATGAAAATAATTAAATTATTTTGAAGAAATTTGTAAGTATACCTAATTGAATTTTCATGCAATTTTTATTATTCATGAAAATAATAAAACGTTTGAGTAGAATTTTATTAAAATTTTTAAAAATAATAATTGAGTTCTTTTGGAAAATTTTATTCAAATAATAGATATTGAAAATTATGGAATTGATGAAAATTTTTTTAAATAATTGAAATTTGGCTTAAAATTTTATTAAACTTTTTAAAAATAATTGAATTTCAAAGAAGAATTTTGCTATTTTTAAAGATAATTAAAATGTTGACGAGAGGTTTTTTATAAAAATATTTTTTAAAATAATTGAATTTCTGGAAAGGATTTTGAATTAATTGAATTTTATTACTTTTGAAAATAATTAAATTCTTGTGATAAATACTTTTATTTATGAAAAGAATTGAATTTTATTAAAATTTTTGAAAGTAATTGAATTTTTCTATTTGTTTATAAAAATAATTGAAATGTTTACGATTTTTAAAAAATTTTTTGAAAATAATTCAATTTTTGCGAAGAATTTTATTATTTTTTAAAATAATTGAATTTCTGCAATTATTTGTAACTTCTACAAAATCCATTTTTTTAGTGTTTTCGACCAAAATTCTTCTATAAATCCATTATTTTTAATAATTAATTAAATATATATTAGAAAATTGAACTAATTTCAAAAGAAATTTTTATTTTTTAAAGTTATTGACATTTTTCAAAAATCTAAGTTCTTTAAAATTTCCAATAAAATTCCTTCAAAATTGAAAGTTTATAAAATTTAAAATTGAAACCTTTCTGAGGTTCATTTAATTATTTTTTTTTTTTTTAAATTGGTTATTGAATTTATTTTTTAAATTTAGTATATAATATGTACATAAAAAAATAAAAATACATAAAAAGTTAAATAATAGAATAAAAAAATGGAAATTAATTTAATTCTTTAAATTAGTATTTAACATCCGAATGAGAGAGAAAAAAGTCTGTATTTTCCCCGCAGCATCAGAAAATGAGTAATCAAAATTCTCCCCCTCCTTCCAGAAAAAATAGTAAAAGATAAAGTTATCATTAATCAGACTCAATTTATTTATAAATTTCCTAAAATTACCGTAGTTTTTCTCTCCTTATTTGAATTCTTTCCTATTTGCGAGTAAAATAATGAATTAATCACAAAATCATTAAAAGACAAATCCCTCTCTATTAATATGTTAAAGAATATGCAATTCATCCGTTAAAAAGAAGCTTAAATCAGATAATGCAAAAGACTATTGTTGATTTATCGTTTACACGCTCGAATCAATTTTTGATGATGATTTAAGGGTGACTTTGAAAAAAGAGAGAAAAAAAATGAATAAAACTTCCAACAATTCGTTTTCTAGGGGGGGGGGGTGAAAAGGGGAATTATTATCCCACGAGGGTGAAATTGTCAATAAATGGATTTTGGTGTGCAGTTCAATTTCGTACGAGAGAAGTAAGTGCAATAGTGCCCTCTTGTGTCACGCAAGAGAGGCGAGAGCGGGGGGAAGGGTAAATAAAATCCGAGAGTTCGAAAATTGTCAACATTTGATAACGGCTCGAGGCTTCTGACTCCTCAAAGTAAAGGGATGAGAAGCTCAAATAAACAGAAATTCACGTTTTCGATTTTCTTCTTCTCGTCTTTTAAAGACGGTTCTCTCTCTCTCTCTCTCTCTCTCTCATATATATATATATATATATATATATATATATGTGATTTGCACATGAAATCTCTTGAGACGATGATGGAATTTCGCTTCCCTCTGATACTCCAGTATCGATATAGTTGATGTAAATGTGTTTATGTGCGGAATTATGGATCTGACTTCAGATTTTCGAAGATTTTATTTTATTTTTTTGAGATTAAAACAAGTTTTAAGTGAATCCTTCAAATTTTTAAAAATTGGTCCGCCATATTAGATCCGCCATTTTGAATTTTGAAAAACAAATTTTAGATTCGTAATCAGCGACCTCAAAAACCTCCGGGTAACGAGTTTCAAGCGAATTGAATAAAATTTTTAAAAAATCGTCCGCCATATTGGATCCGCCATTTTGAATTTTGAAAAACCGATTACAGATTCGTAATCAGCGACCCCAAAAACCCCCGAGTAACAAGTTTTAAGCGAATCCTTTAAATTTTTAAAAATTAGTCCGCCATTTTGGATCTGCCATTTTGAATTTTAAAAAACTGACTTTAGATTCGTAATCAGCGACCCCAAAAACCCCCGAGCAACACATTTAAAGCGAATCCTTTAAATTTTTAAAAATTAGTCCGCCATATTGAATCCGCCATTTTGAATTTTGAAAAACTGACTTTAGATTCGTAATCAGCGACCCCACAAACCCCCGAGTAACACATTTTAAGCGAATCCTTTAAATTCTTTTTAAATTAGTCCGCCATATTGGATCCGCCATTTTGAATTTTGAAAAAACCGATTTCAGATTCGTAATCAGCGACCCCAAAAACCCCCGAGTAACAATTTTTGAGCGAATCCTTTAAATTTTTAAAAATTAGTCCGCCATATTGGATCCGCCATATTGGATCCGCCATTTTGAATATTAAAAATTGACTATTTTTCAAAAATGCAACTTTTTTCGACTTATTTTCAAGAATTGCGTCTTTTTCTTCCAAAAACATTACAACAAAATACCACATTTTTAGTATAAAATGCAAATTATTTCGATTTTTCTACTGTGAAAAATAACTGTCTAGACAAATCGTTTAAAAATAATTTTTCTAATTAAATTTTCGAAATATATGTACAATTAAAAAGATTTGGAATAATTAGAATTTTGTAAAATTTACTTTTAAAAAAAAATTGATTTTTTGCAAGTATTATTATTACAATTTTTGAAAATCAACTTTTGAAGAAGTTAAATTCCAAATTTTTTTGAAAATAATTGAATTCTCAAAAAAAGAATTTAATGAAAAATCTTCAAGTGTAAATTTATGAAAATGAAAATTTATAAAAAGTAGATTCTAAAAAATTATGTTAAAATTTTTTTAAAAAAAAGTAATTCTTAGAATTTTTTTCATTATAAATTTTTAAAATATTCAATTATTTTCAACATTTTTAAAAACATAATTCCGAAAATTCAAATACATACGTATTTTGGAGAAAACGAACGTTGTTATAATTTTTAATTACAATTCTTTAAAAATTTAATTATTTATTTTATATTTTTTAAAAATTCAATTATTTTAAAAATATTTTATCAAATTTCAATTATTTTAAGAATATTTTACCAAAATTCAATTGTTTTAAAAAGATTATATCAAATTTCAATTATTTATAAAAAACATTTTACCAAAATTCAATAGTTTTAAAAAATTTCATCGAATTTCAATTTAATTTAAAATAAAATTTTCCAAAATTCAATTTTTTTAAAAAGATTTAACCAAAATTCAATTGTTGTAATAGATTTGATCAAATTTCAATTATTTATTTTATATTTTTCGAAAATTCAATTATTTTAAAAAAAAATTTTATCAAACTTCAATTATTTTAAAAAGATATTATCAAATTTCAATTATTATAAAAAGATTTTACCAAAATTCAATTATTTTAAAAAATTTTAGAAAATTTAAATTATTTATTTTATATTTTTCAAAAGTTCAATTATTTTTAAAAGATTTAATTAGATTTCAATTATTTTAAAAAGATTTTACTAAAATAAAATTATTTCAAAAGATTTTAACAAATTTCAATTATTTATTTTATATTTTTCAAAAATTTAATTATTTTTAAAAGATTTTATCAAAATTCAATTATTTTAAAAAAAATTTTACCAAATTTCAATTATCTATTTTATATTTTTCGAAAATTCAATTATTTTTAAAAGATTTGATCAAATTTCAATTATTTTAAAATGATTTTACCAAAATTTAATTATTTTAAAAGATTTTAGAAAATTTAAATTATTTATTTTATATTTTTCAAAAGTTCAATTATTTTTAAAAGATTTAATTAGATTTCAATTATTTTAAAAAGATTTTACTAAAATAAAATTATTTCAAAAGATTTTAACAAATTTCAATTATTTATTTTATATTTTTCAAAAATTTAATTATTTTTAAAAGATTTTATCAAAATTCAATTATTTTAAAAAAAATTTTACCAAATTTCAATTATCTATTTTATATTTTTCGAAAATTCAATTATTTTTAAAAGATTTGATCAAATTTCAATTATTTTAAAATGATTTTACCAAAATTTAATTATTTTAAAAGATTTTAGAAAATTTAAATTATTTATTTTATATTTTTCAAAAGTTCAATTATTTTTAAAAGATTTAATTAGATTTCAATTATTTTAAAAAGATTTTACTAAAATACAATTATTTCAAAAGATTTTAACAAATTTCAATTATTTATTTTATATTTTTCAAAAATTAAATTATTTTTCAAAGATTTTATCAAAATTCAATTATTTTAAAAAGATTTTATCAAATTTCAATTATGTATTTTATATTTTTCGAAAATTCAATTATTTTTAAAAGATTTGATCAAATTTCAATTATTTTAAAATGATTTTACCAAAATTTAATTATTTTAAAAGATTTTAGAAAATTTAAATTATTTTTAATAAAATTTTACCAAAATTCAATTGTTTTAAAAAAATTTGAAAAAATTTCAATTATTTTTAAGAGATTTTACCGAAATTCAATTGTTTGGAAATGTTGTAATTGTATATATATAATTGAAAGAATATTATCTTAAAAAAATTATTTAAAAATTATTTTTAAAAAATCAATATTTAAGAATTTGTTTATTATAATTTTTTAAAAATATTATACTTTAATAATTTAAAAAAAACATGGACATTAATTACAGTTATAAGATAAAATTTTTCTTGCAACACTAAATTAAATAAACGAATTTTGTTTGTATTTTTAATCGACTAAAGCAACTTTTTTTTTGTGTCTTAAAGTCGATCAGAGGCCTGCAGATGATCGACAATTTTTGAACTCTAAAGTCAGATCCGTGTTCATTGACCCCATTTAACCCCTGTTTAACAAGTTTCATTGAAAACTCTCGTTTAAAAAAAAAGTCCGACATATTGAATCCGCCATTTTGAATTTTTTAAATTTGAGACATTAATTTTTTTTTTTATTTATTTTTTTAGAAACATTAGTTTAATTTATAATTAACGATGTTAAATACATGAAAATATATATACCTAGAAAAGTTCATTTTGAGGTTATGTTTCTTTCTTTTTGTTTTTTTTTAAATTTCTGATTTTAGATTTATAACTGACAATATTCTCTCATATCAGCAAAAAGAATACTCGCTAATCAAAATAAAAAAAATTGTCTATTTTCCAACAGAATCATACTCTACTTATCGTTGAAAACTTTGGAAGAAAGCGGAAAAGAAAGAATAGTATAAAAAAAAAAAAAAAAAAAAAAAAAAAAAAGTCGAACCAAATATTGTAAAAGAATGAGAAGGAGAGGAAACAAAGGGGAATAATTTAAATTTCAAGAGACTGGGAAAGTTTCGAAGCGTGAAATCAATTTTTAAGCGATTCTATTGAGACTTTATTATTACAGGAGTTCTTTGGTGGTGAAAGAGAGTGAGAGAGGGAGAGAAAAGTTCGATAGATGGGGGCAGATAGATTTCAAATTTAAAGGAGGGAGAAGCGATGAAATTCAGGGTGAGTTGGTGCATGCATGCGGGTCGTCTTTTGTAGATGAGTAACCGCACAGATTTCTATAACCTATAATATCTCTAAAAATATATAGGTATATATCAAGTAAAGTCCACAGTCAAAGAGCTTTGGGTGACAATGACACGTGTGATTCAATGGTTATCTCTTTAGTAAAAAAAAAAATAGGGAGAGAAATTTTTTTTTCTCTCCTGAATAACGAAAGTTGTATTTTTGAGATTTTAATCTAGAATCTAGGTATTTGTACCCACTAATTTTTTTGCTCATTTATGGTACCTTTTTATGATTCTTTTTTCATTCTGATTTCTCTTTTGTTTCTTGTTACCTTCAATTCTTCTTTTGTTCGGTCTTTTTTAACCCGTTTTTTTGGGACCTGAAGCGGAAATCCGCCATTTTGAATTTTTAAATTCTGATCGTTTATTGGTAATTAAAAATCCTAAGAATATTCAAAAATTCAAAATGGCGGTCGAACAGTTAGAAACTCGTAAAAATGACAATTCGAAAAAATTGACTTTTCGCAAAAGTGGCAATTCGTAAAAATAGCGACTTGGAAAAGTGACATTTCGTTAAAATAACAGTTCGGATAAGTGCAATTCGATAAAATGACAATTCGGTGAAATGACATTTGGGGAATAATCATGCGCCTCACTTGAAATTCACGGATTTCCAGCGACAATCCGTGACAAAAAAGCCAAAATCACCGGTTTCCCCTATTTAGAACCTTTTGAAATTTGTTTACGGTGTCTCTGACATTAGAATAAATAATTATCAAGAGAAAAAAAATTGCCACCACGACGAGGAAAGCATAAACAAAAATACAAAAAAATTCTGTTAGGGACAAATATGCAACTGCGCACCAACAAGTAAAAAAAAAAACAATCCCATAATGTATCCTCCATTTTTCGGAAAAACAAAGAAGAAAAGTAACTTTATTGAGTGAAAAATGTATCAAAGTCTGAAAATTGCGGTTCTGTCCTGGATTTTCCAGTTGATTTCGTTCTCAAATCGTCCAACTCCTCCATCTTGAGGTTCAACCTCGACCTACAAGAGATCCACGAAAAGCTGCAGTCACGTTCCTGAAGGGGGACCCTGATCAATGGATAGTGGAGGAATGAGGAGAAGGAGGAGAAAAAGGGGATGAGAGCGCTATTTCACGAGCTTAAAAGTGAGACATGGGCGAAATGTGCTACCAACGTTGCAGCAGTGCCACTCTCCGAAAGTATCGATCTTCAGCAAGTGAGCCGCGGGTGGAAACCTGGAGGGAGGGAGGGAGGGGCGGAACGAGGGGGGGGGAATCGTCAGCAAACGAGAGAAAGAGAGAACAAGTTAGGGGGGGGAGGAGGAGGAGGTCGACAGATAAAGAGGAGAATAAGAATGAGATAGTTATAGATGGTTGGCGATACTGAGACAAATGTCTGGTGGTAAGAGAGGTAGTAAAAGTGGCAAGAGAGAGAGAGAGAGAGAGAGAGAGAGAAAGGGATATTGACTTCGAAAACAATAAGAGTGACAAGGATGGATAGCAATCCATAAAAAGAGAGAAAGACGGATTAAATCAGATTGAGAGAGAGATTGAGAGAGAGAAAGAGAGAGAGAGAGAGAGAGAGAGAGAGAGAGAGAGAGAGAGAGAGAGAGAGAGAGAGAGAGAGAGAGAGAGAGAGAGAGAGAGAGAGAGAGAGAGAGAGAGAGAGAGAGAGAGAGAGAGAGAGAGAGAGAGAGAGAGAGAGAGAGAGAGAGAGAGAGAGAATGATTGTGAGGAGAGATTAATAACAATGAGAACGAAAAAGATAGATGGGGATAATTAGAGTGAGAACAAAGAAGCTGAAAGTAAAGAGGGATATTAAAATTTTGCATATATTTTGCTGGGAGGAAGAACCGAAACTAGGGACACAATTGTTTTGGGGATATTTTTGTCATCCCTCCATCTCGTACTTGGACATTTATAAACAGGGTCGCCACAGGTCAGGGGATTCAGGGAAAAGTCAGGGAAAGTAAAATTGGTCAGGGAAGTCAGGGATTTTTAGTAAAAGTAATAAAAAAAAAAAAAATAATGAAAAAAATTAAATTTTAAAAATTTATGAAAAAACTCTGAATTTTGATGTTTTTTTTTTGTTCGCCTCGTAAACTATGAAATTACCACGAATTTTAATACAAAACCTTGAATTTTTTCTATTTCAGACAATAATTTCTTTTTAAATAACTTAATTTTACAAGAACTATCATAAAATTATGACTTAAATTATTTAGTGAATCATTTTTACAATTTTCGTAAATACTAGATTGATAAAAGAATTTTAGTTAAAAATACTAAAAAAAAATTGAATTTTGAAAAAGTTACAAATAATTCCAAAAATTCAATTATTTTCAAAAGTAATAACATTTTTCGCAGAAATTCAATTATATTCAAAAATTTAAAAAAATTCTCGTTAAAATTTCAATTATCTTTATAAATAATAAAATTCTTCTCCAAAATTCAATTATGTTGAAAATTTTTAAAAAAATCTTGTAAAAATTTCAATTATCTTTATAAATAATACAATTTCTACGAAATTCAATTATTTTTAAAAACTTTAATAAAATTCTTGGCAAAATTTCACAGGAATTCAATAATTTACAAGATTTTTGAATTAATTTCTTCGAAATAAATCAAGTATTTTCATAAATAATAAAATTTTCACATGAATTCAATTATTTAATAATAAAAAATTTCAAAATTTTTTTCGAAAAATATCAATTATTTAAAAACTATTTCATAAAATTCGTCGCATAAATTCAATTATTTAAAAAAAATTTAACAAAGTTCTTTTCAAGAATTCAATTATTTTTAAAAAGAGTAAAATTCTTCACCGGAATTCAATTATTTTTATAAACTTGAATGAAATTCGTTGGAAGAATTAAATTGTTTTCAAAAGGAATACAATTTTTCGCTAAAATTTAATTATGTTCAAAAATTTTAAAAAAATTCTTGGCAAAATTTCAATTATCTTTATAAATAATAAAATTCTTTAATATTCAATTATTAAAAATTTTTTTTTAAATTCTCGTCAAAATTTCAATTATTGTTATAATTAATAAAATTCTTCTTCAAAATTCAATTATTTTTAAAAACTTGAATAAAATTCTTGTAAAAATTTCACTGGAATTCAATTATTTTTGAAATTTTTAATAAATTTCTTTGAAATAATTCAATTATTTCCATAAATAATAAAATTTTCACATGAATTCAATTATTTAATATACAAAATTTCGTAAAATTTTTCGAAAAATATCAATTATTTAAAAAGATTTTTATAAAATTCGTCGCATGAATTATAAATTTCTTCACATTAATTCAATTATTTTCGTAAATAACAATATTCATGACAAGAATTCAATTATTTTCAAAATTAACAAAATTTTTCGCAAAAATTAAATTACTTTCCAAATAAATGTTAGAAAAAATCGTCAACATTTTAATTATCTTTATAAATAAATAGCAAAAAATTCAAAAAAAAATCAAAAATTAAAAAAAAATTCTTGTCAAAATTTCAATTATCTTTATAAATAATAAAATTCTTTAATATTCAATTATTTAAAATTTTTTTTTTTTAATTCTCGTCAAAATTTCAATTATTGTTATAATTAATAAAATTCTTCTTCTTCTAAAAATTCCCGCTATATTGCTTTTAATATTCAATTATCTAAAATTTCCACTGAAATTCATTTTTATAAATAATGAAAATCAATTTTTATTAGAAAATTCTACTAGAATTGAATTATTTAAATTTAAATACAACTAAAATGCAAATAAATAATTTATTGAAAAATTGAATGTTTCTTCAAAATTCAATTTCGATAAAGAATCGTTATCAACAAAATTTTCAAATAATTGAATTCTATCAACGATTTTTATAATAAAATTTTTAAGAATAATTACATTTTTCGAGAAATTCGATTAAAATTAAAATAAAATAGTTGAAATTCTGCGATGAGTTTTATTATTTGTGAAAATAATTTGAATCCCTGAGAAGAATTTTCTATTACTTTTGAACAGAATTGAATTTTTACGAAAAAAAATATTACTCTTGAAAATAATTGAATTTTTGCAATAATTTCCAACTTTTACAAAATTGAATTTTATTTTCGTGTTTTTAACTAAACCTCTTCTATAAAACTAAACCTCTTATTCTTGTCAAAATTTCAATTATCTTTATAAATAATAAAATTCTTCTCCAAAATTCAATTATGTTGAAAATTTTTTTAAAAAAATTCTCGTCAAAATTTCAATTATCTTTATAAATAATACAATTTCTACGAAATTCGATTATTTTTAAAAACTTTAATAAAATTCTTGGCAAAATTTCACAGGAATTCAATAATTTACAAGATTTTTTAATTAATTTCTTCGAAATAAATTAATTATTTTCATAAATAATAAAATTTTCACAGGAATTCAATTATTTAATTTATAAAAAATTTCAAAAATTATTTCGAAAAATATCAATTATTTAAAAAGTATTTTATAAAATTCGTCGCAGGAATTCAATTATTTAAAGAAAATTTAACAAAGTTCTTTTCAAGAATTCAATTATTTTTAAAAAGAGTAAAATTCTTCACCGGAATTCAATTATTTTTATAAACTTGAATGAAATTCGTTGGAAGAATTAAATTGTTTTCAAAAGGAATACAATTTTTCGCTAAAATTTAATTATGTTCAAAAATTTTAAAAAAATTCTTGGCAAAATTTCAATTATCTTTATAAATAATAAAATTCTTTAATATTCAATTATTAAAAATTTTTTTTTAAATTCTCGTCAAAATTTCAATTATTGTTATAATTAATAAAATTCTTCTTCAAAATTCAATTATTTTTAAAAACTTGAATAAAATTCTTGTAAAAATTTCACTGGAATTCAATTATTTTTGAAATTTTTAATAAATTTCTTTGAAATAATTCAATTATTTCCATAAATAATAAAATTTTCACATGAATTCAATTATTTAATATACAAAATTTCGTAAAATTTTTCGAAAAATATCAATTATTTAAAAAGATTTTTATAAAATTCGTCGCATGAATTATAAATTTCTTCACATTAATTCAATTATTTTCGTAAATAACAATATTCATGACAAGAATTCAATTATTTTCAAAATTAACAAAATTTTTCGCAAAAATTAAATTACTTTCCAAATAAATGTTAGAAAAAATCGTCAACATTTTAATTATCTTTATAAATAAATAGCAAAATAAAATTCTTCGACAAAATTCAATTCTATTCAGGAATTTTAATAAAACTCATTGGAAAATTTAATTATTTTCATAAATAAAAAAATTTATCATAAGAATTCAATTATTTTCATAAGTAATAACATTCTTTTTATGAATTCAATTATTTTTATAAATAATGAATCTCATTGCAGAATTTCAATTATTTTTAATACAATTTTAATCAAATTCTCTCGAAAAAAAGTAATTATTCTTAAAAATTTTATTAAAATTCATCAAAATAAGAAGTAGGTATTTAATTATTGAAAAATTTTTAGATAAAATTCTTTATGAAAATTCAATTTTAAGAAACATGCAATTATTTAATAAATATTTTTGTATTTAAATAATTGAATTCGAGTGGAATTTTCTCATAAACATTGAACTAAAAATGGATTTCAATTAAAATTTTAGAATATAATTGAATATTGAAAGCAGAGCGTAAATTTTTAGAAATAATTGAATTTTCAAAAGGTTTCAGATTAAAATCTTTGAAAATTTGAATTTTTCATATTTTTAACTAAAAATTCTGTGGAATTAATTTTTTTTGAGAAACTTTAATTGACAATTTTTTTTGGGAATTATGCAAAGTTTTTATTTTCTAATGTATTTTTAATTGAAGAATTTACGAATAATTGAAATTTTAAAAGAATTGAATTGTCAACAAATTGAAAATTCTTAAAGAACTTTTTCAAAAATTATTAAAAATAATGGATTTATAGAAGACGTTTAGTTAAAAACACGAAAATAAAATTCAATTTTGTAAAAGTTGGAAATTATTGCAAAAATTCAATTATTTTCAAGAGTAATATTTTTTTTCGTAAAAATTCAATTCTGTTCAAAAGTAATAGAAAATTCTTCTCAGGGATTCAAATTATTTTCACAAATAATAAAACTCATCGCAGAATTTCAATTATTTTATTTTAATTTTAATCGAATTTCTCGAAAAATGTAATTATTCTTAAAAAATTTTATTAAAATTCATTGATAGAATTCAATTATTTGAAAATTTTGTTGATAACGATTCTTTATCGGAATTGAATTTTGAAGAAACATTCAATTATTCAATAAATTATTTATTTGCATTTTAGTTGTATTTAAATTTAAATAATTCAATTCTAATAGAATTTTCTAATAAAAATTGATTTTCATTATTTATAAAAATGAATTTCAGTGGAAACTTTAGATAATTGAATATTAAAAGCAATATAGCGGGAATTTTTAGAAGAAGAAGAATTTTATTAATTTATAACAATAATTGAAATTTTGACGAGAATTTAAAAAAAAAATTTTAAATAATTGAATATTAAAGAATTTTATTATTTATAAAGATAATTGAAATTTTGACAAGAATTTTTTTTTTAATTTTTAAATTTTTTTTGAATTTTTTTTTTTTTTTTAAATTTTTTAAAAAAAATTTTTTTTTTTTTTTAATTGAATTTCTGCGAAAAATTTTATTCCTTTTGAAAATAGTTTAATTCCTCCCAAGAATTTTATTCAAGTTTATAAAAATAATTGAATTTCGGTGAAGAATTTTACTGTTTCTCAAAATAATTGAATTCTTGAAAAGAACTTTAAAATTTTTTTTAAATAATTGAATTCATGCGACGAATTTTATGAAATAGTTTTTAAATAATTGATATTTTTCGAAATAATTTTTGAAATTTTTTATAAATTAAATAATTGAATTCCTGTGAAAATTTTATTATTTATGAAAATAATTGATTTATTTCGAAGAAATTAATTTAAAAAAAATCTTGTAAATTATTGAATTCCTGTGAAATTTTGCCAAGAATTTTATTAAAGTTTTTAAAAATAATTGAATTTCGTAGAAATTGTATTATTTATAAAGATAATTGAAATTTTGACGAGAATTTTTTTAAAAAATTTTCAACATAATTGAATTTTGGAGAAGAATTTTATTATTTTTAAAGATATAATTGAAATTTTGACAAGAATTATTTTAAATTTTTGAATATAATTGAATTTTTGTGAAAAATTTTATTACTTTTGAAAATAATTGAATTTCTGGAATTATTTGTAACTTTTTTAAAATTCAATTTTTTTTTAGTATTTTTAACTAAAATTCTTTTATCAATGTAGTATTTACGAAAATTGTAAAAATGATTCAATAAATAATTTAAGTCATAATTTTATGATAGTTCTTGTAAAATTAAGTTATTTAAAAAGAAATTATTGTCTGAAATAAAAAAAATTCAAGGTTTCGTATTAAAATTCGTGGTAATTTCATAGTTTACGAGGCAAACAAAAAAAACATCAAAATTCAGAGTTTTTTCATGAATTTTGAAAATTCAATTTTTTCCAGTACTTTTACTAAAAATCCCTTACTTTTCCCTGACTTCCCTGACCTGTGGCGACCCTGTTGCAATTATGTGCTTTTGAATAAAATATTGTACCATTTAAAAATGGTAGTTTTTAAAAAAAATAAATTCACAAATATAGTCGAATTTCGCAATAAGTTACGTGTACCCCTCTTGATAGCATTTTCCATATGGTAACGAGTTTGAAAAAAAATGTCTCCTCATTTTGGGAAAATGGGGGATTTAAATAAGATTCTATTTTATTAGTAACCTTAGAGGATTGAGTTAAAAAGTTAAAGGGATATGGAGAGAGGGGTTAGTCTGGAACTGATCTGTCGGGTTTGAGAAGAGCTTTAGCTAACTTTTCTTGTGTTGGCTACGAATGTGTGTATATATATATATATTTATAGGTATATAGACAGTGAGGGGAATATATAGAGACGAGTCGACTATTGGGAACGGCTAAACTGCGATACGCCATCTGGTGGTGAAAATTGGAACTAGAGAGATCGGTCTGGTTTAAGGGAAAATACACGTGACAGATGTAAATAACATATTAAATCGTTTTATATTTTAGGTTTAAAATAGAAAGAACTTCATAAAAAGTAAATAATAAATTGAAGAAATTAAATCGAATTTCGTCGGAGTAAAATTTACTCCCGAAACATCGAAAACCAATAATTTTTGTTCAGTTTTTGGGGTGCAGCAGTAGAAAGTGCTGTATTCGTAAAATTGTAAAATAATATCATCAAAACATAAACATAAATTTTTTTCTAAATATTTTGTGGCAATATTGTTGCTTTATCTATAATTAAATTATTTAGCGAATATTTTTTTTCGTTGGTTAATGTTTTAAAGTTCAACTTGGTCAAAGATTTCCAAGAGCTGGAGAATTAATGGTCAAAGTTTCGAAAATAAATTGGGCATAAAAGAGTCGCATTTCACAAAAGATGATTATTCTTTTTTACTGAAGCAGGGAAGTTATTAAAAATTGTATTAAATCTGCTTAAATATAATTAAGGCTTTAAATTGTTACAGAATTACTATTTGTGATGCGCTCTCAAGAATTTTATAGGTTATGTTGACGACAGTTTTATCTTGATTAAAAGCATTAAAAGTTTCTTTTTGTTCCTGTAAAATCGAAATCAGTTTTGGTTGAATATTTTGGGAATAATGAAGATTCAAACATTATTGGATTATCACGCATATTCGATGTTTGCAAACAGAATGCAATGAACTTTTGGTTGATTTTGATTTTTGCATTTGCAGTTTTATACAAAAGGTAACATGTCCGGCATTTTTTATAACCTTTCACCCTCTATAAAATTCGACTTAAATGTGTCGAATTGGTGAAAACCAATATTTCTGTTCAAAAAAGCTGCATTTTTTGATTTTCAATTAAAATTATACGTGTTTACTTTACATCTGTCATTAAAACAGACCGATCTCGCCGGCCATATTGGTTTGTGACGTCACGACCACCGTTCCCAATATTTATCGTGGGAAGGGAACCGTCGAGAAAGGATCGCTAGATCGTGGCTAATCTAACCAGACTCCAGTCGTCTTATCCGACACGAAAACCTCCTCTAGAAAACCGGTTGCGCGAATCTCGGGAATTATTCATTTTTTCGGAATTCACTTCTTGATACCGCGCCGCACCAAGAAAACAAGATTTAGATTTCTTCTTTTCTCTCACACTATTCAATAATCTTATTACCTATCGTCAAAAAAAATCAAAGTTTAGAATTAAATAAAGGTAATAAAGGTATGCAGACTTCGCACTCGAACTCGATAATTAATTTTTAAAAAAATAACAAAAAGTAGCTTTCAAAATTAAAAAAAAAAGTAGTAAAAATGTAGCTATCGAAAAATTAAACTTGACGACCAAAAAAAAAAACTAGTTTTAGACACTTCACAAAACTGACAAAAATTAAATTCCATAATTTTTATTTTCCTGACTTTTTCCTACTCTTCATCAAAAAATATTTACTTCTTTCTTATCCTCCTGATAAATTGAATTTCTGCAACAAATTTTATTATTCATCAAAGAATTTAAATATTTATCAAAATAATTTTATTCTTGCGAAGAATTTTATAAAAATTTTTAAATAATTCATTTCTTTCGACTAATTTTCAGCAAATTCTAATTTAAATAATTGAATTTCTGAGAAATTATTATTCATGAAAAGAATTGAATTCTTACGCAGATTTTTACAACAATTTTTTTTAAATAATTGAATTCTGTGTTTGGAAATTTTATGAAAATAGTATAGATATTGAATATTGAAAATCACTAAATTGTGAAAAGTATTTTAATAACAATGAAATTTTACAAAGAATTCTATTGAAATTCTCAAAAATAATTGAATTCCCAAGAAGAATTTTATTATTTATGAAAATAATTGAATTTACAAGAAAAAATTCATTTCTTTTAAAAATAATTGAATTCTTATGCTGAACATTGTTATTTACAAAAATAATTGAATTTTGCAAAAAATTTAATTAAAATGCCTGAAAATAATTGAAATTTCGGAAAAGAATTTCGTTATTTATTTTTAATAATTTAATTCTTTCGATGAATAATATTTATGTAAATAATTGAATTCTTCAGAAGTATTTTATTAAAATCTAAAGGAATAATTAAATTATTTCAAAAAAAAAAAAAATTTAATTAAAATTTTCTTTAAAATAATTGATTTCTTTCGATCAATTTTTATAAAAATATTTCAAAATAATTGAATTCTTTGAGATATTAAATTAATTCTTTTCGAGATATTAAAATTTTAAGATTAATTACATTTTTTTAACATTTTGTGTAAAAATATATTAAAAATAATTGAAATCCTGCGATGAGTTGGATTATTTATGAAAATAATTGAACAGTTGATAAGAATTATTTTATTAAAATTTTCAAAAATAATTGAATTCCTGACAAGAATTTTATTATTTATGAAAATAATTGATTTTGGCAAAGAATTTTATTATTAAATACTTCAAAATAATTGAATTCGCCGGAATATTTTTGTTATTTTCGGCATAATTGAATTCTTTCGAATAATTTTAATAAAATCTATGAGAATAATTGAATTATTTCAAAAAAAAAAGAAAAATTCAATTAAAATTGTATTTAAATTAATTATTGAATTCTTGGGAAGAATTTTATTAAAATATTTGAAAATAAATTGAATTCCTGTGGAAAATTCTAATATTTTTGTAAATAATTGAATTCTTAAAGAGAATATAAAAAATTTTTTTTTTTTTGAATAATTGATTTTTTCAAAGAATTTAATTTTTGGAAAGAAATTTCTGAGCAATTTCTGTAAAATTGTATTACAAATAATTGAATTTCTGAGAAGAATTTTATTTGTTTATGAAAATAATTAAATTATTGCGAAAAATGTTATTAAAATGTTTAAAAAGAATTGAATTTCTGTGAAAAAATTTTGTTATTTTTGAAAATAATTGAATTCTCCGGAATAATTTTGTTATTTATTAGCATAATTGAATTCTTAGGAACAATTTTTTGAAAATCTATATGAATAATTGAATTATTTAAAAAAAACTAAAATTAAAATGGTATTTAAAATAATTGATTTCTTTGGAACAATTTTATTAAAATATTTGAAAATAATTGAATTCTCGTGAAAAATTCTTATATTTTTGTAAATAATTGAATTCTTCATAAGAATTTTAAAAAAACATTTTTTTAAATTATTGATTTTTTCGAGAAATTTAAATTAATTTTTTAAGAATAAATTACATTTTTTTGAGCAATTCTTGTAAAATTGTTTTCAAAATATTTGAAATCCTGCGATGAATTTTATTATTTATGAAAATAATTGAATATTTGCTGAGAATTATGTTATTAAAATTTTCAAATATAATTGAATTCCTGAGAAGAATTTTATTATTTATACGAAAATAATTGAATTATTTCGAAAAATTTTATTAAAATGTTTAAAAAGAATTGAATTTCTGTGAAAAAAAATTTTCTTTTTAAATAATTGAATTCTTCGTAAGAATTTTATAAACATTCTTTTAATTAATTAATATTTTTCGAAATATAATAAATATTATATGAATATTATATTTAAAAAAAAATAATTCTTACGGAAAACTTTATTTGTGAAAATAATTGAATTCTTGAGAACAATTTTATTAGATTTTTTAAAAATAATTTAAAAATAATTGAATTCTTGTGATGATTATTGTTATTTTTGAAAATAATTGAATAGTTGCAAGAAAATTTTATTAAAATTGTGAAAAATTCCCGAGAAGAATATTGTTATTTATGAAAATAATTGAATTTTGCAAAGAATTTTATTAAAATGACACAAAATAATTGAATTTTCGGGTATAATTTTGTTTATTTTGTTTATTTAATTCTTTGGGAACTATTTTATTAAAATCTATAAGAATAATTGAATGCTTTAAAATTTTTTGAGAATAATTGAATGTCTGTGTGGCATTTTATTTAATTTTTTTTTTTTTTTGATAATAATTGAATTTCTAAAAAGCATTTTATTATTTATGAAAATAATTGAAATTCTGCAAACAATTTTATTAAAATGCCTCAAAATAATTGAATTTTTAAGAATAATTTTGTTATTTCTCGACATAATTGAATTCATGGGATAAGAATTTTATTAAAATATTTAAAAATAATTGAATTCCTGTGAAAAATTTTGTTATTTTGAAAATAATTGAATTCTTCATAAGAATTTTATAAACATCGTTTTAAAATAATTAATTTTTTCAAAATACAATAAATATTATATGAAAATTTCATTTTAAATACTTGAATTCTCGTGGAAAACTTTTTTTTGTGAAAATAATTGTATTTTTGATTAATTAATTTAAAAGAGTATTAAAAATAATTGAAATTCTTTGATGGGTTTTATTATTCATAAAAATAATTAAATTCTTGCTTATAGAATTTTATCAACAATTTTTTTTTTTTTAATTGAATTTCTATGAAAAATTTTATTATTAGTGAAAGTAATTGAATTATTTTGAAGAATAATTGTATAAAAATTTTGTTAAATTATTGACTTTTTCTAAATTTTCTTGAAAATGATATTGTAAATTAATTGAATTCCTGTTGAAATTTTATTATTTATGAAAATAATTGAATTCTTGCGAACGATTTTATTAGAATTTTTTTAAAATAATTAAATTTTGGATGAATTTTATCAATTTTTTTTAAATAATTGATTTCCTTTTGCTTTTTATGAAAATACTAGATATTGAAAATGAATTTTGAATATTTTTTGAAAATAATTAAATCGATTTAAAGAATTTGAGACTAATTTTTTAGAATAGTTTCCTTATTTCTAGTATTGTCAAATTTAAAGTAAATTCTAAAAAAAAATGGTAGCCTTTAGTGTCTACTTTTTCGATTTTTTCCCATTTCGAATCGCAGTGCATAGAATAAAAATTATTTTTTCTCCCCTAATAATAAAAGTATATATATATATATATATATATATATATATATATATATATATATATATATATATATATATATATCGATTAATTTTCAGAGGGGAGACACGAAAACTTTTCCATATTCTCCTTGAGAGATTTGTATCTTTTTCTCTTCGCATTGATATGTTTGATGTATGGCTCGTGGTGAATAATATAATAAATATGAGAGAAGAGTACAACGACCTTTCTGGTCATCTATTGGATTCTATTGAATAATATCATCAGTGAATCTAATTCTGTAATAATAGGTGGAAACTGATGGGCTTTGAGCACTCCGGGTGTCTCTCTAGTGAATTGGCTGCTGATAGGCCCGGTGCGAATATCGTCGCGCGCGCTTTGCGTTGCATTGCGTTGTTGTGTTCAGGGGAAATCAAATCGAGATTGTCGATTGTGTAACGATGTATATATTGTATATAATGTATTGTATTTCGAATTCCAAGAGCAATCGATATACGAATCCCTTTGGAAACTGCCGCAATTCTGGCTTCAATTAATGTTTAAGTGAATACAATATTATAATGGAAATCCTACAATTCACCTTTCGTTTTATACGAAAATACATTATTATGTAATTCAATTTTTTTATCACTTTTTTTTATTCGTTATATTCGTTCCGATATTTAATATTTTTTTTTAAATCTGAGTTTATATTCGTTATTGATGACCCTAAAATCACCTAGACACCAAGTTTCATCGAAATCCAACAATTTTTAAATTTTTGCCGCCATATTGGATCCGCCATTTTGAATTTCGGAAATCCGACTTCAGACTCGTGATCAGCGACCCCAAAAACCCCTAGACACCAAGTTTCATCGAAATCCAACAATTTTTAAAATTTGTCGCCATATTGGATCCGCCATTTTGAATTTCGGAAATCCGACTTCAGACTCGTGATTAACGACCCCAAAAACCCCTAGACACCAAGTTTCATCGAAATCCAACAATTTTTAAAATTTGCCGCCATATTGGATCCGCCATTTTGAATTTCGGAAATCCGACTTCAGACTCGTGATTAGCGACCCCAAAAACCCCTAGACACCAAGTTTCATCGAAATCCACCAATTTTTAAAATTTGCCGCCATATTGGATCCACCATTTTGAATTTCGAAAATCCGACTTCAGACTCGTGATCAGACCCTAAATACTTCTAAATATAAAAATTTGAAGTACATCCTCTAATCGGAACGAAATAAGTTTCTTTATAATTATTATAAACTCTTTTTTCTTCCTCGAAACGTATATATAACAATATAATGATCGCTGGTTTATGTTTGAGAAAGCACTTCCGATACAGACGATGAAATTACTGCGGCAATAGTAAAACTCTATCATTTCCCATGATTCCCAGACATTCCAAAGTATTAGCTTTCAGACAAATAATAGTAATCCACGAAGCGTTTCATCTGCAGACTGAATCTAGGATAATCATTATCCTAATCGAGTAACGATTGGACGTTAATGACATTGCTAATTAGCATCTTCGGTCCATCGAGGGAGGCAATGGTTTAGCCAATGGATGCTCCTCCCATCGTCTCTAATTCGCCCCGAAGGCTCCAGAGTCGGTGATTCTAGAACCGCGAGCGTTTAAAAAAAAAAAAACATCAAAGAGACTGTAATTGCTACAATTAGAATTAAATTAAAAAGAGCATGCTTTGTTTTTATCTAATCACTCTTTTTTTCTCATTTCTTTCATTAGTGCCAATTGCTGGGCAATACCAACACGAATCGACGTAATTCTTAAAATATCCACAACTTCTTTTATATTTAATTCTATAACTTTATTTACATACCCAGGCTTTGCACTCATCTATTTACTACCTACTATTTACTAAACCATACTATATTAAATTGTGTTCATTTGATAGTCTTATTTCAGCGAATAAATATTATTATTTAGTATATGATGATATATATTAATAATACATTCAATTATTTCTACTAAACATAACGTTTTATGGTAAACTTTTTAAATTTTAGCAATTTTTAATAAGTGTCTCACAACTGGATACATTTTTTTTTTGACAAAAGTGATGTGCTCGGAAAATTGATCGTAACTTTTTTTGACCCCATCGGAACACTATACTTTCTTTGAATAAAAGTTGTGTATTTAAGTTACTTTTCGAACGGTATATTTTACTTACAATTTCGTTTACGCATTTAGAATTTATGGGTCAAAAACAAAAACCGTCTCATACCTGGACACACTCCCCTAATTACTAATATTATTAATTATTAATATTATTCATATTATTAATTATTAATAATATTCATATTATTAATTATTAATAATATTCATATTATTAATTATTAATATTATTAATTATTAATATTATTAATTAGCACAAGAGAGAATTTGCATGAATATTTATATAGACGAATTATAATAATTTGGATAATTGGTATATGAATGAAAAATTTTATAACGTTAATTTCTATTTTTCAGGAAATTTCAAGCGCAGCAAAAAAAAAATTTTATTTCATTGGGTTTTTCCTAATTCATACCCACTACGATACTTTTTTCTAGATTTTCATGGAAATTCAATTTAAAAAAAAAAATTTCTTTTTTATGAAATTCTAAGCAAGAATACAATTATTTTCATAAATAAAAAAACTCATCGAAGAATTTCAGTTATTTTTTTTAATACTATTTTAAATTAATTAATCGAAAAATTCAATTATTTTCACAAATAAAGATTTCCGTAAGAATTCTTTTTTTTTAATATAATATTCATAATATTTATTATATTTCGAATAATATTAATTAATTAAAAGAATGTTTATAAAATTCTTACGAAGAATTCAATTATTTTCAAAATAAACAAAATTTTTCACAGAAATTCAATTCTTTTTAAACATTTTAATAAAATTTTTCGAAATAATTCAATTATTTTCGTATAAATAATAAAATTTTTCTCAGGAATTCAATTATTTTTAAAAATTTTAATAAAATTCTTAACACTTTTCAATTATTTTAATAAATAATAAAATTCATCGCCGAAATTCAATTAATTTCAAATATTTTAATAAAATTTTTCGAAAGAAATCAATTATTTTAAATACAATTTTGATTAAATTTTTTTTGAAATAATTCAATTATTATTTTTTCAAATTTTAATAAAATTCTTCCCAAGATTTCAATTATTTACATTAATAATTCTTCCCATGGAATTCAATTATTTCGATAAATATCAAAATTATTCTCGAAAATTCAATTATTATTTTGACGTATTTTTAATAAAATTCTTTACAAAATTCAATTATTTTCATAAATAACAATATTCATCCACAAGAATTTAATTATTTTTAAAAGTATAAATTTCTTCTTAGAAATAATTTAATTATTTACAAAAATTTTACAATTTTTCACAGGAATTCAATTATTTTCAAATATTTTAATAAAATTGTTCGAAAAAAATCGCAATTATGATAATTCAATTATTTTCATAAATAATAAAACTCATCGAAGAGTTTCAGTTATTTTTTTTAAATACTATTTTAAATTAATTAATCGAAAAATACAATTATTTTCACAAATAAAGTTTTCCACGAGAATTCAATTATTTAAAATAAAATTTTCATAATTATTATAAATTCGAAAAAATTAATTACATATTTAAAACAATGTTTATAAAATTCTTATGAAGAATTTATTTATTTTCAAAAATAATAAAATTTTTCAAAGAAATTCAATTCTTTATAAATATTTTAATGAAATTTTTTGCAATATTTCAATTATTTTCATAAATAATAAAAATACTTCGCAGGAATTTAATTATTTTTTGAAAATTTTAATAAAATTGTTAGCAACTATTCAATTAATTTCATAAATAATAAAATTCATCGCAGGTTTTTAAATTTTTTTTTAATACAATTTTTGCTCAAAAAAATTGATCAGGAATTGCTCAAAAAAATGTAATTATTTTAAAAAATTTAATTTCAATTTCTCGAAAAAATCAATTATGTATATAAAAATGATTTTTTGAAATTTCTTTGAAAGTTTTTAATTATTTACAAAAATATTAGAATTTTTCACACTAAAACGAGTTTTTTTTTTTGGTCGTCAAGTTTAATTTTTCGATAGCTACTTTTTTTGAAGCTACTTTCTTTTTTTTTGTTTTTTTACTTCTTATTGATACTTCTTTAAAATTAATTATCGAGTGCAAAGTCTTAAATTTCAAAAATATTTTTTTTAACAATTCAAAAAATTGCTAATTTTTGTCATTTTTACAATTTTTTTTTCAAAATGTAACCTATTTTCAAAAAAAAAGAAGGTCAATTAATTAATAAATAAACTGAATTAATTAGTCTATATGGAGGAGAATTGCTGAGGGAAAAAAAATAGAAAATTTCTCGCATGACAATAAAGGCAAGGTTCTTTTTTTTTCTTTTGAAAACACGCATCAACGTGTTATTTAATGATTCTTAAGTAATGAGTAATTTACATCGAATGCAAACTTTTCTCCCTTTAATTTTGTTTAATCACTTTATTCTATTCTCGAAAGAAAATTATTATGTGTAGCGTGTGAAAATAGTATAGTCAGGTATATAGATATATGTATATGCAATTTAATAATCTCTCTTTTTTCTTCCTCATTTTTTCTTTTTTTTCTTTGTTGCTTTACAATATATTGTTAATTAATAGTCTGTAATTAACCTTCAATTATTATTGGTCTTTTATTTTAGATGTTGTTATGCAATCAAAGTTATTTTAAGTACTTTATTTATTTACTATTATCACTATTACTACTATTTTTATTATTATATTTTTACAATTATTATATTAATATTTTACATATTTACTATTGTTATTATTATTGGCTACAATTCACTATAATAATAATAATAATAATTATTATTATTATTATTATTCCCGGGAAAGCTCAGGAATGTTAGGGTCGCAGATTACGAATCTAAAGTCAGATTTTCAAAATTCAAAATGGCGGATCCAATATGGCGGCTAAAATTTTAAAAATAGTTGAATTTCAATGAAATTTAGTATCTAGGGGTTTCTACGGTCGCTGATTACGAATCTGAAGTCAGATTTTTAAAATTCAAAATGGCGGATCCAATATGGCGGCTAAAATTTAAAAATAGTTGAATTTCAATGAAATTTAGTATCTAGGGGTTTCTACGGTCGCTGATTACGAATCTGAAGTCAGATTTTCAAAATTCAAAATGGCGGATCCAATATGGCGGCTAAAATTTAAAAATAGTTGAATTTCAATTAAATTCAGTATCTAGGAGTTTCTACGGTCGCCGATCACAAATCTGAAGTCAGATTTTTAAAATTCAAAATGGCGGATCCAATATGGCGGCTAAAATTTAAAAATAGTTGAATTTCAATTAAATTCAGTATCTAGGGGTTTCTACGGTCGCCGATCACGAATCTGAAGTCAGATTTTTAAAATTCAAAATGGCGGATCCAATATGGCGGCTAAAATTTTAAAAATAGTTGAATTTCAATGAAATTTAGTATCTAGGGGTTTCTACGGTCGCTGATTACGAATCTGAAGTCAGATTTTCAAAATTCAAAATGGCGGATCCAATATGGCGGCTAAAATTTAAAAATAGTTAAATTTCAATTAAATTCAGTATCTAGGGGCTTCTAGGGTCGCTGATTACGAATCTAAAGTTAGATTTTCAAAATTCAAAATGGCGGATCCAATATGGCGGACTAATTTTTAAAAATTTAAAAGATTCGCTTTAAATGTGTTGCTCGGGGGTTTTTGGGGTCGCTGATTACGAATCTAAAGTCAGATTTTCAAAATTCAAAATGGCGGATCCAATATGGCGGCTAAATTTTAAAAGTTGTTGGATTTCAATGAAACTTGGTGTCTAGGGATTTTCAGAATCACTAATTCCAAATATGAACTCAGCTTTAAAAAATGTTAAATATCGAAGTGAATATAAAAAATCAAAATTGTAGATTTAAGGTAAAAAATAAATAATTTTCAAATAAAAAAACATTTTTTTTAACTGAATTCAAATTAGAAAAAAAATAATTGAAATACAATAGTGTTTTTTAGTCAATGCCACAGTTTTCCTGCTTCTACATATCAGACTTTCTTTGAGCAAATAGAAAAATTTCTTTTCTCGTATACAAGTCGCGATCATTTTTTTTTTCCTTCTCTATCTGTAACATATGTAAAATTTGATATTTAATTTTCATAAACTAGAAATAATGTTTTTTCGTTTAAATAAATTTTTGAACATTTATTGTCTATATACACGAATGAACAACTATTGTACAATTTCAGTGTGTGAATTTATTTTAAACAATATGAATTTCAAATTCAACAATATTGATTCAGCGATCTGCAAATACGAAAACAGTCATATTGCTAAACGCGTCAACTCAACGGCTTTGTGTTCACAATTTTATTTTTATGTTTTATTCAGTTTTAGAAATTTCACCACTGAACGTAAAACTATAATTATAATATTCTGTGATTATAAGCCATAGACAATAACATTTCAAATAAAAATACCTTAAATTGATTTTTGCGCCTATTTTTTTTTAATTTTTCAGTGAATTTTCAAAAAGGTGGCCACTTTTTTTTTAAAAGCAAAATTTTAGCTGTTTTTTCAAAGTCGTCTAAATTTTATTTTCCTTAACGGGTCATGAGACTCTAGAGGTCGAAAAAATAGGGTGTTTTTTGAGAATTTATTTTTAAAGCAAACTACAAAGGCAATCACAATTTTATGATCTAAGGACTTTACTGTACATTTATTAGAGTGTAAAAAATATAAATATTATAAAATTTCATTGAAATTTGTGGCGCTGACGCTGATTTTTCTAATCTGGTTTTTGGCGTGAAGGGTCCTGTAGAATTTTGAAATATCATAATTATCATAGAATACTTATGGAAAAACAAGATTTTTCTCATTTTTTTTTTTTTATGAAAATGTAAAAAATATATAAAATAATTAAAAATAAAAACAAAAATAAATAAATAAATAAATACAAGTTTACGAAAAAAAAGGTTGATTTCGTGGGTAATGAGCTCAATAACAAAGTGTGACGTCACGTGGACATGGGTGCGGTGGTGGAGAGTCACAAAATGAAAAGAGAGAGAGAGAGAGAGAGATGGGAGCGTGTAAGTATCGATCGAGTCATTCGGGTCTGTTAGTTATACTGGCCCACGTTGTCGTCGGAGAGCTTGCTTGCTTGCCGCAACTCGTCTGGTTTCGTGCAGTGACCGAGCCTCACCTGACCCGCGCACAACACCCCCTATAGTCTTTTATACTTCGCCTCCTCGGCTCGTTCTCGTTGGCTTTCGGTTGTTATCGCTCTTCTCAGTCTCTCACTTCTCTCTATTCATTCTTCTCAACTATCTCTCAACCCTCCCCCCTCTCTCTCTCTCTCTCTTTCCCCCTCTTTTTCCCCTCTCACTCCTTTCAACCTTCTCTCTCTCTCTATTTTTATTTTTTTGTTTCTTTCTGTCTCTCCTAGAAAAATTCTCTCTCTATTTTAATTTTTTTTATTTATTTAAAAAAAAATTTTTATTTATTTTTTTTTTTTGAGAGAGAGAGAGAGAGAGAGAGAGAGAGAGAGAGAGCCACTCGAGTCAACCACAGTCAAGTATACACTCTTCGACTTGACGAATACCTCTGGGTCACACACTGCACTATTTTCCACTATGAACATCATGACGGCGCGGCGCGTTGTCACGCAGTGACTTGCAGGTCGTGTCAACAATGCGGAATGAAATATGAGACACGGAGGTGAGATGACCTCTTTTTTTCTCCTTTTTGCTCAAAAAAAAAAAAAAAAAAAAAAAACAAGATTAGAGAATTGCCGTTCATCCGGTTTATTCTATACAACAAAAGATGAACCGGAAGATAAGAGTCACATTACTTGCCACGACACCAAATGGTGAAGAAAGATACCCCCCCCCCTCCTCTCCGCCCTCCTTCTTCACCACTCTCAAAAAGGGGACGATAGAATAAACATTAGTGACATTTCGTTTGCGTGGGGTAAACTTTTGCCCGCTTTTGTAAACTGTTGCCAAAGGGGATTATAATGATAATAATTATAATAATAATAATGATGATGATGATTATGATAAACTAAAACCAGAAAAAGGGGTCGAATTTTCAAGTCGATATCAAATTTTATAATTGTTATATTAGAATCATAATTTTTTGTCCAAAAAAAACTTATAAAATGATTGTTTCTTCTTTAGTTTTGAGGTTATGTTAGAATTTCAATTTTTCTTGGAAATTTGTTTTTGTAATTCTAAAATAACCTCAAAACTAAAGAAGAAACAATCGGTTCATCAAAATTATTTTCATCATGTTATGTCACCGTAACCTATTTTCAATAATAATAACAATATGTAGAATAATAAATAATAATAATAATAATTAATAATAATAATTAATAATAATAATAATTAATAATAATAATAATTAATAATAATAATTAATAATAATAATTATAATAAAAGTTAGTAACTCAAAGATTGTTATTTACATATTATTATAAATAGTAACTATAAATATTAGTATATGGAGTGTATAACTCCTTTTTTTTATTTTAAGCCAAGTATAATAGAGTAAAGATTTCCTTCTTTCTTGTGGCCTAATGGCTTTAAACTTTATTTAAATTACATCAAAAATTTTTTTTTTAATATTTTTTATTTATTTATATTTAATAAATAAATATAACAAACAACAATAATAAACTATAATAAATTGTAATAATAAATATTAACAAATATTAACAAATAATAACAAAATTGTAATAATAAACAAATAACAAATAATAAAAAAATAATAATAAATTGAGAAATAATAACAACTTGAATTGTAACAAAATTAAACAATTATAATTAACAAATAACATAGCAAATTATAAATAACGAATTGTAATAACAAATTATAAACAAATAATTGTAATAACAAAATTATAAAATAACATAATTATGAGTAATAAGGAATAGACACGTGACACGTGATTATTATTAATTAAAATAAAATCGGAAAACATTGGGCAATATAATAATTAAGTTCGTAACAATCATTTCAATTATATTCAATTATTATTTTCTATAGCATTTTTAACTAAAATTCTTCTTAAAATCAATTATTTTGAATAATTTTTTAAAAAAAGGTCTTTGCGAGAATTTTTAAATCTATTTGTTTATATAATTCAATTTTACACGTGGAATTTCGATTATTCGCAAAATTCTTTAATAAAATATTATATTAGAAAATAAAAATTTCAAATAAACAAAATAAAATTCAAATACATTTTCAAAATAGTAAATTCTACAAAATTAGTTAAAAAGGTATAAAAAAAAATTCAAATTTTTTAATATTTTAACATAAAACATTTTTAAAATTCAATTATTTTTAAAAATTCCCGCTATATTATTGCTTTTAATATTCAATTATCTAAAAATTTAACAGAAATTCATTTTTATGAAATGAAAATAAATTTTTCATAGAAAATTCTACAAGAATTCAATAAATTATTTTTAAATATAAAAATAAATTATTTAACGAATAATTGAAAATTTCTAATATTTAATTTTCAGATAGAGTTGTATTGAAAATTTATGGTAATAATTAAATTTTGTCGAAAAATATTAATGTGATTTTAAAAAAAATCAGGCCTGAAAAAAAATAATTGAATTTTTCGAGGAAATTTAATTAAACTTGAAAATAATTGAAAATAATTGAATTTCTCTGAAGAATTCTTATTATTTATGAAAATAATTAAATTTTAGAAAAGAATTACACACTTAATATTTTATAAAATTTTGAATTACTAAGATAAAATTTTTGTATTTTGGAAAATAATTAAAAATCAAATTTTAAAATTTTATTCTCATAAAGAATTTTTATTAAAATTTTTAAAAATAATTGAATTATGTCGGAAGAATTTTAATACAATTTTCAAAAATAATTGAATTTTTCAAAAAAAAAATACAATTTAAAATTTTGTATTCAAAATAATTGATTTTAAATTGAATTTAAATTGAATTGAATAAAAAAATTGAATTTATTTATTTATGAAAATAATTGATTTGTTTTAAAGGAGTTTCATATTTAAAATATTTTAATTAATTTCTTTCGTAAAATTTTATGTAAATAATTGAATTTCTGTGAAGAATTTTTATTATTTATGAAAATAATTAAATGTTTGCGTACAGAATTTATCAAAAATGTTTCTTAAATAATTGAATTCTTTTGGAAAATTTTAATAAAATAATTAAAATTTTGCTAATAATTTTATTGAAATTTTTGAAAATAATTATTGAAATTTTGACAAGAATTTTATTAAAATTTATGAAAATAATTGAATTCTTGCGATGAATAATATTAGTTATAAAAAGAATTTAATTTTATTAGAATTTTTAAAAGTAATTGAATTTTTCTATTCATTTATAAAAGTAATTGAAATGTTGACAATTTTTTTAAAAAATTTTTGAAAATAATTGAATTTTTGTGAAGAAATTTATGAATTTTGAAAATAATTAAATTCTTGTGATGAATACTATTATTTATGAAGAGAATTGAATTTTATTAAAGTTTTTGAAAGTAATTGAATTTTTCTATTTATTTATAAAAATAATTGAAATGTTGACTATTTTTTAAAGTTTTTTTGAAAATAATTGAATTTTTGCGAAGAATTTTATTATTTTTAATTGCATTGGATTGGATTCGCAAAAATTCAATTTTTTCAGTGCTTTTACTAAAAATTCTTCTATAAATTCTTTTTTTTAAACAATTATTTAAATATATATTAAAAAATGTTATTAATTGAGGAAGAATTTGAATTATTAAAATTTTTGAAAAATCCAAGTCCTTAAAATTTCTATTTAAAGATTAAATTAATTAAAAAATTGAAATTTTCTGAAATTTTAAATAAAAACCTTTTTATGTTCGTCTATTAATGAAAATTGTAAACGCAACTCTTTTAAAATTGAATTAATTTTGAAATATTTAAGTAAAATTTATTCATTAAATAATTTATAAGTTATTGTTTTATCCTACATAGTTATCTGCAATGTGCTTTATCATTTATAGGTTATCTCTATTTTTTTAAAATTTATTAATAAGAAGAACTTGAGAATAATGGAATGTCAAAGAAAGAAAATGAATTTTAAGACGATAAAAAGGAAACTTTAATAATTACCTACATAATAACCTACTGATATAGTGTTAGTGTTATTTAAAAAAAAAAATTTTTTTTTTTTTTTGAAAAAAGTTATAGTTTTTAATGATCTGACTGACAAAAACTTTTAATTTTTAAATTGATAAATAATAATAATAATAATAATAATAATAATAATAATAATAATAATAATGATGAAATAATAAATAAAAAATATTTTTTTTCGTTTATATTATAAACTTTTTTATATTAAATCTAAAATAAAAAAAAATCTATTTTTAATGTTACAAATAACTCAAGTTGTCTTTCTTTTATGAGACTTTTTTTACTTCCCCAAAAATAAATGCAGTTGTCGCTAGTGTCTCTCCTACCCCAATCTAACTGAATAATAACCTTATAAAAAATGCTTCATGCATTTCATATCCAATTTTAATATTTTAACCTTAAAATTCACCGCACTTTAAGAAATAAATTGAATTTTTCAAAATGTCCCCTTTTCTCAAAAAATAGGTTATGAAAATTTATTCAAATTTATGTAATGTTTTTATCACATAAATATTCACTAGAAATTCTATCACCTCTGACTATACGAAAAAATTTTTAAAAACCCGCCAATGAAGAAATAGGTTAGAAATGACAAATTTTCAGATCTTAATATAAAACTTAGTTATGAGAAATTATTTCATTTCTAAAAAATAGCACAAAGCACAAGCAGAAAGCTTGATTATTTTAATTAAAGAATTTTTTTTTTTTTTTTTTTTTTTTTTTTTTTTTTAATTTTCACTTTTATTTATTGTTTTTATCGTGAATTTTTCTGCTTCCGTTCTTTATTAATTAAAAATCAGTCTATTAATTATAAAAATAATTCGAAATTTACAATAATGTAGGAAGTAGGGTATTATGTACAGCTGAGAGAAAAAAAAATGCTATACGCCCACAGCTTCTGGTGCGTGCTCTTTAAAAGAAAAAGAGACGATAAGTCCCCCCCGTCGAGATGAAAATCGAGATCATATTCGGTCCTGGGGCCGATGAACGACCCCCAAGTATATATATACATAGAGTAAAATGTGGGACGTTGCTCTCCACGCACATGTGTCACGCTCAACGCCCTTTTTACTGATTAACTAATGTTTCTCATTTTCTTAGAAAGCACATGTGTCAAGTTTTTGCCCCTACATTCCCAGAACCCCTCTTTGTTGTCTTTATAATTGAAAAACAGGAAAAGTTCCTAGTGTTGTAAAATTAAAAAAAAAAAAAAAAAAAAAAAAAAAAAAAAAAAAAAATTGAGTTTTATAAGGGAATTTTTTTTTCTTTTTTTGAAGGAACGAATTAGAAAACAAGTACACAAAGAAACATCGTGTCTATTGACACAAATAGTAAAAGTATACGATTTGTTTACTTCCCTTATTCTGATCAACGTGTACAATCTCTTTGTTGCGTAATCCAATAACGAATTGAAGTCCAACAATCGAATTATCCCGATAGAAAAAAGTCTGATCAACATAACCTCTTTGATTTGTAATCGAATGAAGAGTGGAAATCGAATATAACGAAAAATTAGGCTTTAATAGAAAAATTGCAGTAATTTGTAAACTAAATTGAATTCTGTTAATTTTGTCATGTAGGAACATTTTTAGGGTTTATGGGCAGAAGGAGGACCCCTGGGGATTTCGTAAATCATTTTACCAATTTTCTCACAAGATTACAGTGTTATCGATTGCTAAGAGTCTCAGAACAATTTATTATGGAGGAAATTTTTTTCTTATTATATCATTCTTCTTGATATTGCTTCGATTATGTATATTTTTTGGGGGTCTGTGGAAAATTATAGTTATTTCAATTTTCTAATATTCTTTTTTTATCGTTTCATTCTTGTTTTCGCTTTTTTATTAATTGGAAAAAGATAATGCTTGAAATAAATCGACTAACCTACTATTTACTACTTTCTGTATGATTTACTACTATTTGGATATTTTTGCTAGGTACTTTTTTTTTTTTTTTTTTTTTTTTTTTTTTTTTTTTTTTTTTTTTTTTTTTTTTTATAATTTAAATTTAATCATTATTTTAATGTATTTTTATACACTATCATTCTTCATGTATACCCTCTACGGGTTTTCACATAACTAACAACCCCTATATATTATTTAAATTAAAAATTTTTTTTAAATAAAATTCATTGCAAGAATTCAATTATTTTCAAAAATTAATAAAAATTTTCGCAGAATTTTAATTATATTTTTAATAGAATTTAAAATAATTAAAAGAAAAAAATTATTCTCAACAATTTTATTAAAATTCTTAGAAATAATTCGGAAAATTTTAATAAAATTCTTTGAAACGATTCAATTAGTTCTAAAAGTTTTTTGAAATTCAATTATTTTCAAATTTTAATAACTATTTTGATAAAATATTCCAAAAGAATACAATTATCAAAAAAAAAAAAATGCTGATAATATTTTTTCCAAACATTCGAATATTTTTAAAAAATAACATTTTCACAAGAATTCAATTATTTATTTATTTATTTATTTAGAATGATATTATTTAAAGTACAATTTTCATAAAAATTTTCGAAAAAAATCAATTATTTAAAATTTTTTTTAATAATATTCTTCGTAAGAATTCAATTATATTTACAAGTAGGTTCTAAAAATTTCAACAGGAATACAATTATTTAAACAAATCTTTAACAAAATATTTTTCTTGAAAAATCAATTCTTTTAAAAAATTTTTTAAAAAATAAATTTCGTTTCAAGAATTCAATTATTTTTGTAAATAGTAAAACTGTTTGCAGAATTTTCAATTATTTTTAAATTGAAACAATTTAATATAAAATTTTTTTTTTAAATAATTCAATCGAAAAATGAAAATTTTTCGTAAGTTATAAAATTGTTCGGAAAAATTGAATTATTTAAAGAATTTTTTGATAAAATTTATCGCAAGAATTCAATTATTTTCATAAATATTAAAATTCTCTCGGAGGAATTCAATTATTTTCAATATATTTTAAATTAAATATTTCTTGAAAGAAATCAATTATTATTTTCGCAAATTATAAATTTTTTCATTGGAAATCAAATAATTTAACAATTTTTTAAATAAAATTCTTCGTAAAATTCAATTATTTTCTAAAATAATGAAAATTTTTGACAAGAATTGAAATATTTTCAATTTAATTTAAATGAAATTGTCCAAAAAAAAATTCAATTATTTTCAATAACATTTTTGGTTTGAAATTCAATTATTTTTAAAAAGTGTAAATAAAATTCAATTATTTTCTAAATTTTTGTTAAAATTCGGTAGAAGAATTCAATTATTTCCAGTACAATTTTGTAATAAAATTCATCGCAAAAATTCAATTATTTTCAAAAATAATGGAATTCTTCGTAAGAATTTAATTATTTTCTAAAATAATGAAAATTTTTGCCAAGAATTGGAATATTTTCAATTTAATTTAAATGAAATTGTCCAAAAAAAAAAAAAAAAAAATTCAATTATTTTCAATAACATTTTTGGTTTTGGAATTTAATTATTTTTAAAAAGTGTAAATAAAATTCAATTATTTTCTAAACTTTTGTTAAAATAAATTCTGCAGAAGAATTCAATTATTTCCAGTACAATTTTGTAATAAAATTCATCGCAAAAATTCAATTATTTTCAAAAATAATGAAATTCTTCGTAAGAGTTCAATTATTTTCTAAAATAATGAAAATTTTTGCCAAGAATTGAAATATTTTCAATTTAATTTAAATGAAATTGTCCAAAAAAAAAAAATTCAATTATTTTCAATAACATTTTTGGTTTTGGAATTCAATTATTTTTAAAAGTTAAATAAAATTCAATTATTTTCTAAAATTTTGGTAAAAATTCTTTAGAAGAATTCAATTATTTCCAGTACAATTTTATAATAAAATTCATCACAAAAATTAATTTATTTTCATAAATAATAAAATTCGCCAGTAAGAATTCAATTATTTTTTTTTTTAAATTTTGCTTAAAACTCTATTTTTTAATTATTATTTAAATTAACTATATTAAAAGTCTACTACTTTCAGTACAATTTAAATTTAATTTCTCGTAAGAATTAAAATTTTCTTTCCAATATTGTTTTAAATGTGAAGCAAAAAAATCGTAATATAAATAAAATTCAATTAAATATTTGAGGTTATATGTTTGCTTAGAAATGAATATTTCGTGTATTTCTCTTTTTTTCTCATCATCATTATCATCATCGTCGTCTTTTTTTTCCTCTCGTTTTATCTGAGAGACACTCTGTCGTTAGAGATTCCATACGCTTCGCGCTCGATTGCTTTTAGGAACCGATAAACTGGAAGAGGTCGCGTCCAGTTTCCAATGAGTTCTCCCCTTTTTCTCTCTCTCTCTCAAACGTGTACGACTTTTCAATCTGGAAATCGTGGCAAACGAGAAACTTAAACAGCACAGCTGCGTATCTGCTTCCTTCAGCACATGTGCTGATATCTATATGTGTTTGTGTGTTGATCTCTATATGTGAAAATATCTACATGTGTTGATCTTTATATGTGAAAATATTTACATGTGTTGATCTCTATATGTGAAAATATCTACATGTGTTGATCTCTATATGTGAAAATATCTATATGTGCTAATATGCGTTGATATCTACATGTGTTGATCTCTATATGTGAAAATATCTACATGTGCTTATATGCGTTGATATCTACATGTGTTGATCTCTATATGTGAAAATATCTATATGTGCTAATATCTATATGCGTTTATATCTATATGTGCTGATATCCATATGTGAAAATATCTACATGTGTTGATCTCTATATGTGAAAATATCTATATGTGAAAATATCTATATGTGCTAATATTTATATATGTGTTAATATCTACATGCGTTGATACCTATATGTGAAAATATCTATATGTGCTAATATCTATATGTGTAAATAACTACATGCGTTGATATCCATATGTGAAAATATCTACATGTGTTGATCTCTATATATGAAAATATCTATAATATGCTTTAATATCTACATATATGTGTTGATATGTATAAAGAGTGCACATGTGCATATATTCACATATTATATATGTGTGCACATCTATATGTGCACATGTGCATATATTCACATATACAATATACGTGTGCACATCTATATGTGTACATGTGTACATGTGCACATATTCACATATACAATACGTGTGAATATCTATATTATGTGTATATGTGCACCTATGCACATGTACAACATAGAAACACACAAAATCGTGTACGAATGTTGCAGCGAAGACACTTGGCTCCCGGGGTGACTACTTAAATAACGTCCCTTGGGATGCGTCAAACTTCACGTCGAAACGAGAAAGGAGACTTTGAGTTGACACAACTCTCCGACCCCATGTGACTCAGACACCTAATCGTTAACACATTGCGAGCGTGGTTATTCTTTTTCAAGTTTCTTTATTTTTTTTTCTCCAACAACCACAAGCAAAGTGACTCAATTTCCACTTTATTTCATTCTCACTCCACAATTTCTTGCTCTTGTCGTATATTATATACACAAATATAGTTCCGTCACTAACAAAGAATGACTGAACAAAGGAATTTTCTTTCAATCCTCTATATTTACTATTTTATTATAATATCGAAATTTTATATTTAAAAGAATTTTATTCATTAATTTTAATTTTTTAAAAAAATTATTTTTAAACATAATTGTAACAACTACTTATAGCAATGCTCGATTTTTTTTTAGAAAAAAATTGTTCTTTATATTATTTCTGAGTTGTAGTTAAAGGAATTTTTTTTTTTTTTTTTTTTTTTTTTTTTTTTTTTTTTTTTTTTTTTTTTTTTTTTAGATTAATATTATTATTGTAGTTTTGAGGTTAAAAAAAGAGGGATCGTTACAAAGTCCGCATTATCGTTCGGATAAATATGTCGAGGGGTTGGATGATACCAAACCCAGAATATTGTCAGGTACGCTCTCCTTTTTTTTCCATGACATACACATTCGAATGATCGATGGACGTTCCACTTGCCACACGTTCAACATCGTTCATAATAAACGCACAGGCTGACCAATAAATAAAACCACATGGTGCTTGTGGGGGAAAAATTTTTAATTACATATAATATATATATATAGCCATCAACGAGATTTTTTATATAAAATTTTAATTTCGAGTCTAATTTCTTTGTTTTATCGAAAAAATAAAAAATCAGTTCAAAATCAACATTTCTTCACCGTTAGGTGAAGAAAGGTTGATTACGAACTTATTTTCTATTTAATAATAATAATAATAATAATAATAATATTTGTAAATAATATCGCTTCAAAAATTAAAAAAAAAAAATTCTCTTCAAAATTTCAATTATCTTTATAAATAATAAAATTCTTCTCCAAAATTCAATTATTTTCAAAAAAAAATATTTTTAAAAAATTCTTGACAAATTAATAATTTCAATTAGTTGAAATTTTATTTAATAAATTATTTACTTAATTATCAAAAATAATTGATTTATAAAAGAATTTTAGTTAAAAGCAGTAAACAAAATTGAATTTTATTATATGTATGAAAACAAAATTTTTTTATTATTTTTATTATTGCAAATTTTTACAAAGAATTCAATTAAAATTATATTGAAAATTAATTGAATTCTTTTGAGAAATTTTCTTAAAATTATATAAAAAATAATTCAATTCTTCCATAGAATTTTAATATTTATGAAAATAATATTTAATCCCTGTAAAAAATTTTATTATTTAAAAAAATAATTTAATTATTGCAAAGGAATGTAAAAAGAATTTTTTAATATTGAATTCTATAGTGAAATTTTTATTATATTTGAAAATAATTGAATTTTTGCAACAAATTTTTTTTAAATAATTGAATTTCGGAGAAAAAATTTTGTTGTTTTTGAAGATTATTGAAATTTTGACGAGAATTTAAAAAAAATTTTTTGAATATAATTGAATTTTAAGGAAGAATTTTATTATTTTTAAAAATAATTGAAATTTTTCCAAGAGTTTTATTAAAAATTTCTGAAAATAATTGAATTTCGGGGAAGAATTTTATTATTTATAAAGATAATGGAAACTTTAACGAGAATTTTTTTTTTTAATTTTTGACTATAATTGAATTTTTACGAAGAATTTTATTAAAATTTTTGAAAAATAATTAAAATTCGCAGAAGAATTTTATTACTTTTTGAAGATAATTGAAATTTTGACGAGAATTTTTTTATGTGTTTAAAGATAATTAAATTTCTATAAAGAATTTTTTTTTAATTTCTGAAAATAATTGAATTTTAAATAAGAATTTCATTATTTATAAAAATAATTGAAATTTTTCCAAGAGTTTTATTAAAAATTTCTGAAAATAATTGAATTTCGGGGAAAAATTTTATTATTTATAAAAATAATTGAAATTTTTCCAAGAGTTTTATTAAAAAATTTTGAAAATAATTGAATTTCGGGGAAGAATTTTATTATTTATAAAAATAATTGAAATATTAACAAGAATTTTTTTTTTATTTTTGAACATAATTGAATTTTTGCGAAGAATTTTATTAAAATTTTTGTAAAATAATTAAAATCCGCAGAAGAATTTTATTAAAATTTTTGAAAAATAATTAAAATTCGCAGAAGAATTTTATTACTTTTTTGAAGATAATTGAAATTTTGACGAGAATTTTTTTATGTGTTTAAAGATAATTGAATTTCTATGAAGAATTGTATTAAAAATTTCTGAAAATAATTGAATTTTAAAGAAGAATTTTATTATTTATAAAAATAATTGAAATTTTGCCAAGAGTTTTATTAAAATTTATGAAAATAATTGAATTTCGGGGAAGAATTTTATTATTTATAAAGATAATTGAAATTTTAATGAGAATTTTTTTTTATTTTTGAAAATAATTTAATTTTTGCAAAGAATTTTATTAAAATTTTTGAAAATAATTTAAATTCGCAGAAGAGTTTTATTACCGTTTGAAGATAATTGAAATTTTGACGAGAATTTTTTTATGTGTTTAAAGATAATTGAATTTCTATGAAGACTTTATTCAAATTTTTGAAAATAATTGAAAATTTCGGAGATGAATTTTATTACTTTTTTTTGAAGATATTCGAATAATTTTGACAAGAATTGTCTTAATTTTTTTAAAAATAATTGAATTTCTGCGAAGAATTTTATTAAAATTTTTGAAAATAATTAAATTTTAAAGAAGAATTTTATTATTTATAAAAATAATTGAAATTATGCAAGAAATTTATTAAAATTCAGGAATTTTTTTTTACAAATTCTAAAAATTAAATTTTTCTTTACAGTACTTTCAATAAAAATTCCTGACTTTTCCCTGACCTGTGTCAACCCTGAACAAATATACACGAAAATAAGAAATAAATTTTTAAAAAAATGGATGTAATGCAGAATCTTAAATATCGATAATTTAAGAGCGATAAAGCGTCATTAAGTCGCAGCCATTAAAGCAATGCACTACATCATTTATACTTATTTGATGAAAAAAAATTGAGATACTAATCTCAACTGGCCGTTAAAGGGTTATTACGAGGTATAAATGGGAGGAGTGAGGTTGGAGGGTAGGCGGCGCGGCAATTAAAAATTCAAGATGCACTGAAAAAAAAGTCGGCCTGACCATTCCCAATGAACTGAAACTAAACGTCGAATATAGCTATTTATTCCGTTATTTACTCTTTCTCTGTGTTTAAAACTTGCTTCTAGACTCCAAATATATCAAATACCTCACTCTATTTACCTAACCAAATTAACCTAATCGGAATTCCTATCTTAACCCATCTATATATCCGCCAGTGCCAGGGTTTCCGTTTCCAATTCCTTCTGTCAATATTCACTTCAAAATCTTCACGTTTATCAAGTTTTTTAAAATTTTTAAATTTTTAAAATTTAAAATTTTTTTAAAAAATTAAAAAAAAAAAATTTTTAAATATTTAAAAATTTTACTATCTCTTAATTTTAAACTGCAAAAACTCACTGTCTTACATTTCAACCCCGTATACCAAATCGTTCTTAAAAAAACTCTTCTAAAAGCAGCTTCCTTTAAAATTAAAAAAAAAAAAAAAAAAAAAAAAAAAAATTTCTTTTTTTATTTGATTTATAAACTCTCTATAAAGTCGCAATATTTTCAGTATGTATACATGACACAAAAACCTAATTTTTATTTTTTGGGTTATCGGTTTTCATTTTTCTTTTTTTTTAAATAAACTGGAAAGATTAATGTGCTCAGTTTGCGAGAAATTGGCCCCAATTTTAACAAAAATTAATGCTCTTTGCAACTATTTTTTTTCCTTCTAAAATATATGGTTTATGCTAATCGTATGAAATATTTTTGCGAAAGTAGAAAACTTTCTGTGTTTTTAAAAAAAAACTTGAAATTTATTATTAAAAAAAAAAAAAAAAAAAAAAAAAAATTAAACATTTTAATAACATTGATTCTTGTATATATGTAAATTTTTAATTTGCTAATTAATCGTTTCGTTATACACAATTTTTAAAATAGTTTTTTTTAATTAATTATAAAAATGTATTTTTATAGTTTACTGACAAATAAATATTTGTAGTTTTTCAATTAACTTTTCTGGTAAACAAAATACTAATTTCTCCTTTTTTTGTGATTTCAGGTGAGTTCAAAGGTGTCAAAGTTGAAATAAAGAATTTTTCGTCTACTCGGATAAGTAAAATTTAAAATATTTATAAATTTCTACTGTCAACAAATTTATAATTCGTTATCACTTATTCGTTAATTTATAAATTAAAAAAAAAATTTTAATTTAATTTAATTTTTAAAATTCAAATAAATTATTTTTTTATTCATTTTTTTTTGTAATTCCAATTAATTTGGGTTAATTTAAATTAGTTTAATAATTACAATTAATATTTAATCAACGAGACTCTCTATAAATACAATCGGCCAAAAATGAAAATGAATTATTCACTGTAGAATGTCTACTTTTGAAATAATTCATTTTAATTATCAATATTTAAAGGAAATTTCGTTGACTAAAATCATTTTAATTTTCCATTATTATTGACAATTTATTTAGAGAATTATAAATGATCAGAATTATCCGCTGGAATCGATTACGTTCTCTCAAAACTTTCGTCAACTTTCTCCCTGCAGTAGCCGTGACGAGAAATGTCTATTTTTATCACTCTTAATTCCTCATTGCAAGTGTAAAGAATTTATTGAATGATTTATATGCAAAAAGTCAAACAAAACAAAATTTTTTTAATTCACAATTTTATTAAAAAAAAAAAAAAAAAAAAAAAAAAAAAAAAAAAAATCGAATTTTAATTAAGTGGAAATTTCTTTCTTTCATAATTTCAATTTATTTTTTTTTTGCTTGCAATAATATTTAAAATCATAACAAGAAAATTCCGATCAGCAAATTATTGAGAATTATTTTTTTTTGCAATTAAACTCTGGTGAGTAAAAATAATAATTTTTAATTTAATTCAAATTTAAAAAAAAATTTTTTTTCAAGTTTCTAAATATTTATTTGAAAAAAAGAAAAATTCGTTTCAAAGGAAAGTTTTTTTAAAATATTTTTATTGTTTCAAATTTTGTTATATTGAAATTCTTTAAAAAAAGAAATTTGTTCGTGAAATTAAAGAAAAAAAGGTTTAATTAATTTTCTTTGAAATAGAAACGAATTTTTTAATTATTTTTCATTAAAAGCAGAAACGATTGATTTTAATTTAATATCAAAAACCCTTCAATTATTTTCAATTTCATTTAAATTTTCATCTTTTAATTTAATTTCTTTTGTGAAATGAATTAAAACGTTTTAATTAAAAACGAATTTTTAAAAATTGTTTTATTTAAAATGCATTTAAAAAAAGCATTTTTTTAAATGATTGCTGTAAATTTAGTATCAAAAAAACCTTTCAAATTATTGTTTTGGAAGCTAATGAAAAAACTTTTAAATAAATTTTTTTTTTTTTTTTTGAGTAAAAACGAATTTTTTTAAAAGTATTTTTTGTTTAAAAAGAAATATAAACGAATTTTGTTAATTCAATATCAAAGAGATTCTAATTAATTAAAAATTTCTTTTGTGAAATTAATTACAATTTTCTTTTTAATTAATTTTTTAAGTAAAAACGAATTTTTAAAAATTATTTTTTTATTGAAAAAAAATTGAAACGAATTTTTTTAATTTAATATCAAAAAGTTTTTGATTAATTAAATATTTCTTTTGTGGAAATTAATTACAATTTTTTAAATTAATTTTTTTTAGTAAAAACTTAAATAATTGAAAATTAAAAAACAATTTTTTTAAATTATATTTTTTCTTGAAGAAAATGAAACAAATCGTTTTAATTGAATATTGAAAAGATTCTGGAATAAATTAAATTTTTTTTTTTTGTGAAATTAATTCCAACTTTTGAAAAAAAATCACAAAGACCGTAAAAATAGATGTTCTGGAAATTTCTTTTTCTTTTTTTGAATAAAGTGAGACAAGCAAGAAAACGAATTATCCACGAGTGCCGAAACATTTTATGTGACAAATGAAATATCTGTGGTTTTATGACAAGGGAAAAAAAAAAAAAAAAAAAAAAAAAAAAAATCTCGAATGCAAAAAATGTGTCTTCTGTCATTTTGTAGCAACAATATAAAATAATAAATTCCGCACTTTACTCGTTTGATTGTCAGAAAAACGTATATAATAATTTCGTTACGCAGAAGCAATTTTCTTTTTATACTCTACGTTAAAATTGTTGGTGGGAGGTTGGCGTGAAAAAAAAAAATTAACCCTCTTTCCAGTACTAAAAATTCTCCACTCATTGTTCTATATAAAAGTTTATCACATGATATTGAGAATAACGTACGTGAAAAATATAGTAATGTGTCAAAGTTTTTTTTTTCATGCGATGAATAAAAACTAACGAAAATTTCCGACAAATGTTCACACAATTAAAAGTTCAATTTTTTTGTTAACAAATTTTTTTTAAATAGTATTTTTTTTTTTAAATTTTTTTCAAACAATTTTTAAATAATTTTTTGGACCAATAATTTTGGAAATTATTTAAATGAGTTTAAAAATAGGTTTATTAAGTTAGCGTCGACGCTAAGTGCCGAAAAGAATTTTTTCAGAAAACCAACAATTTCTTTTTCAGATTCAACTTTTTTTTTAGCAAATTTTTTTCGAAAAGTTTTTGTGAAAAAATTTCTTTTTAGAAAATATTTAATTTAATTTAAAAATAGGTCCGTCGACTAATTTTAATAAAAAGAATAAAATAAATAATAAATAATAATAAAAGAATAAAATAAATAAAAAAAATTTTTTTAAACTTAAATTTTTAAAAACTACTAAAAATTAGTAAAAATTATCTGAAATTTTGTAAAAATAATCATTAATTTAATTTAAAGTTTTTTAAATTATTTTTTTTCAAGTTGAAACAATTTTTTTTTTATTTAATATCAAAAGCCTTTCAATTAATTAAATATGTTGTTTTGGAAATTAATTAAAAAATTCTAAAATATTTTTCTTTGAAGTAAAAACGAATTTTTAATTATTTTTTATTCAAAGCAGATTGATTTTAATTTAATATCAAAAGCCCTTCAATTATTTTTTCAATGAATGAATCAATGGAAAAATTTATAAATAAATTTTCTTTGCAGTAAAAACGAATTTTTTGAAATTACTTTGTTATTTAAAAAAAGTGGAAACGAATTTTTTCAATTTTATTTTAAAACGATTGTAATTAATTAAACATTTCTTTCGCTTTTGTGAAATTAATTATAATTTTTTAAATTCATTTTCTTTTACCTAAAACCGAATTTTTTAAAATTATTTATTTATTTACAAAAATAGTCGACACTATAACTTCAGGGATATTTAAAAATTCAAATAAGTTTGAAAAAATTAAAAATTAGTGTAAATCAATTAAAAATTGATAATAACAAAATCCCAGAAAATAATTTTAGCAAAATATTCGTGAGAAAATAATTTTTTTTATTCTTTTTAATACGAAAAAAATTGTTAAATTAAAACTTAATAAATTGTTTAAATTTAAAGGAAATAAAAATTAGTTAAAATTGTCTAAAAGTTTGTAAAAGTTAATTGAAAATTAGAAATAAAAAATACAGAAAAACTTTTTGTCATCAAATTTGTTTTTTTTGGTTCAAATAAAAAAAAAAAAAAAAAAAAAAAAAAAATTGAAGAAAATTTATAAATGAAAATTACATCTTTAGTTGCGTTTATAACAAATGATTAATTGCATTATGAATGATTACAAGTAGAAAAAAATTTGTGGTATTTTTTCTTTTTTCCTTTTTTTTTGTTAAAAAGTTGAGAATTTGATCGACTTGTCCTCTATTTTTTTTCCTCCGTTGTAACGTCATCAGCAAACTCCCATAAATATCGGTCAATCCAATTAAATAATTAAATCCGTCCGACGTTCACTGGTAAAACCAGTATTTACTATTGCGAATTTCTACGGCTTTTTGGACTCAATCGCTTCTCCTATACCGAATGTATATACTTTTTACCTAACTTTTATTTATTTTTCTTCTCATTTTATTTTTTTTTGCCGCTGCCACTGCTGCTGAATTGCTTAAAAATTTACATAAGTTGCGATATTTACCCACGAAAACAACTTTATTTATATGGAGAAAATTTATGTCAGATAATTAATAAAGAAATAAATATAGTGGTATGTGTATTGCCATTTATGGTATTTTTTATGAAATTCGAGTAAACTTGAATTATTTTCATTTCAAAAATCATTTTTTTTAACAAGTAATTTTTTTATTTCATTTAAAAAATGTTTATTGTGATTTTCAAATTTTATTTGTTAAGATTTTTTTAAAAAAAACGACATTTTTTTCCGTCCGCCATTTTGGATCCGCCATTTTGAATTTTTAAAAATTGACACTTATTTTAAAATCACCGACCCCAAAAACCGGCGAGTAACAATTTTTAAAAGAATTTGACGAATGAAAAAAACTTGAAGAAAATTGTTCATATAAAATTCAATTATTTTGAAAATTTTCAATTAAAATTATTAAAGAAACTCCATAATTAAAAAAAAAATGCAAAGAAATTCTTCAAAAAAATTTAATTAGGATTATCAAAAATTTTAATAAAATTCCTTCAAAATTCTTCCCAAAAATTCAATTATTTTCAAAAATAATAAAATTCTTTGAAGAAATTCAATTATTATCAATTTTTTTTATTCTTTGCAAGAATTCAATGATTTAAAAATTTTTTTGGCAATAATTCAATTATTTTCATAAATAATATAAAAACTTTTACAGGATATAAAATTCTTTTTAAGAATTCAATTATTTTCATAAATAATGAAACTCATTGTAGAATTTCAATTATTTTTAATACAATTTAATATAAAACTCTTAAAAAATGCAATTATTCTTTAAAATTGAATTAAATTTTTTTTAAAAATTCAATTATTTTCCAAAATTTGAATAAAATTTGTCGCAAGAATTCAATTATTTTTATAAATATTAAAATTCATCGTAGGAATTCAATTATTTAAAAATTTTTGAATAAAATTCATGTCAATTCAATTATTTTCATGAATCATAAAAATCTTCGCAAGAATTCAATTATTTTCATAAATATTAACATTCGTCGTAAGAATTCAATTATTTTCAAAATTTTTTAATAAAATTCATGGCAAGAATTCAATTATTTTTAATTCTTAAAACATTCGTCTTAAGAATTCACTTATTTTCAAAAAATTTTAATAAAAATTCATGGCAAGAATTCAATTATTTTTATAAATATTAACAATCGTCGTAAGAATTCAATTATTATCATAAATCATAATTTTTTACAAGAATTCAAATTTTTTTAAATATAATTTAAATGAAATTCCTCAAAAAATTCAATTATTTTCAAAAATTTTAATAAAATTCTTGAAAAATTCAATTAATCTAAAAAAAAAAAAAAAAAAAAAAAAAATTTGTCAAAGGTATTAAATTATTTTTATAAATAGTAAAATTCTTCACAAAAATTTAATTATTTTCAAAAATAATAAAATTCTTCGAAAAAATTCAATTATTATCAAAATTTTTTGATAAAATTCTTATCAAGAATTCAATGATTTAAAAATTTTTTCGCAATAATTCAATTATTTTCATAAATAAAACTTGTTATTCAACTTATTGTTGAATTTCAATTATTTTTAATACAGTTTTAATAGAATTCCTCGAAAAATGTAATTATTCTTAAAAATTTGATTAAAATTTGTCAAGAAAATTCAATTTTTTAAAAATTTGTTAATATTTCTTATGAAAATTCAATTTTTAAAAACATTCAATTTTTCAATATGTAATTCAATTATTTTTCTATTTAAATAATTGAATTTTGGTAGAATTTTCTCTAATAGAAATTGATTAAAATCTTTGAAATTTGAATTTTTCATACTTTTAACAAACAATTCCATAGAATTCAATTTTTTTTTTGAAAAATTTTAATTTCAATTCTGTTAAAATTAGTTGAATTTTTTTTTAATATTTTTAATTATTTTTAATTATTTTAAAAGTTTCAAACGCAATTCTTCAAAAGCATTTAATTATCTTGATAAGTATATGAAAATATTCTTTCTAGAAATTCAATTATTTTCTTGAAATTTTAATAAAATTTTTTTGTAAAATTCAATTATTTTCTAATATAACAATATTCACCATAAGAAGTTAATTATTTTCACAATTATCAAAGTTTTTCGTAGAAATTCAATTATTTTCAATAAAAAAATTTTTTTTTTAAATAATCGAAATTTGACGTATATTTGTAAATTGTAAACAAATGGATTTGAAAATTTTGAAAAGAACTTTTTTTTGGAAAATTATTTAAAATAATTGATTTAAAGAAGAATTTTAGTTAAATTCGTCCGCCATATTGGATCCGCCATTTTGAATTTTGGAAATCTGACCAATCCCGAGTAAGAAGTTTTAACGAATTACAATATTTTTTATTTTTTTAATCCGACATTTTGAATTTTGAAAATCTCACCCTAAATTCGGAATTATTAACCCCGAGTAAGAAGTTTGAACAAATTACGATATTTTTTATTTCCTCGGTCGTAGGCGAAAACAATCTTAGAATTGTGAGGAGCTGGAAAAAAGTGAGGAAAAATAGAAAAAAAAATTCCTAGTGGGCGTGGAGAGGGCGGAGACTATATTAAAATAGGCGGAGAATACTTTTCGATGGGCGTGGTAAAAGCGCTCCGCCTTCGCCACGCCCATCGACAAGTTTTCAACCAATTGGTAAGAGGGGGGGGGGGTGTGACGAAGAAAATATAGGCGTAGGCGGAGATAAATTTTACAGGGCGTGGCAAAGGCGGAAAACTATTTTGAGAGGCGTGGCTAAGGCTAAGATAATATTACATAAGCAGTGGGGGATAACGAAAAAGTAAAAGCACAAGTGGAAACTATTCTCCGATTGGTGGAAATTCACGAAGAAAGTGAGGACGTAGGCGGAGATAACTTCTAGGGGGCGTGGCAAGGGCGGAGAAAGCTTTCAGGGGGCGTGGCTAAAGCTAAGATACTCCTACAATTAGTGGGAGTAACCAAAAGAAAAAGAAGGTGCATAGGCGGAGAAAACTCGTCGATGGGCGTGGCGAAGACAAAGTTATCCACGAATTAGTGGGGGGTATCGAAGAAACTAGAGGCGTAGGCGGAGATAATTCCTGGGGGCGTGGCTAAGGCGGAGAACGCCTTTAATAGGCGTAGTCAAGGCTAAGATGACATTAAAATTAGTGGGAGGAACCAAAAAAAAGTAGCGGCACAGGCGGAAAAAAAATTGTCGATGGGCGTGGCAAAGGCGGGACTATCTTAAAAATAGTGGGGCCACAAGAGGCGGGGCTAAATTTCCATTTGAATTTCCATAAAGCCACAGGCCTTTTTTTTAAACAAAGAAAAATGAATTTTAACACAGAAATTTTTATTATTTATCCAAAACCACAACCAATGTTCTAAATTAAAAAAAAAATTCTAAATTCTTCTAATAATTTTAATCACTAATAAAATCCCATGTACTTTGAACCTCTTATTTAAGTTACATATAGTCAATTAAAAAATTAAAAATTCACTCGACAAATAGCATTGAACCTCAACTAACACAATATACCTCTCACGTGTCGCAGATATTGTATAATCGATCGTTACATTAAGTTTAAAAATAAAAAAAGCCAACCTTGAAGATTATCAACATGTGTAATTCTTGCAAATCTTGAGAAAAAAAAATTATTTAATTTTCTCATCTCAAATTTTATAAATAAAAAAAAAATAAAATTTTTTCTTGAAAAAAAGAAGATAATCGTTTTTTTTTTTTTTTTTTTTTTTTGAAGATTGCTTGGAAAAATTCTTTAGCAGTGAATTTGTATTTGTTTGGAAAAAATTTTTTTGTGTATGTATACATGTTTTTGCACCTTCTCTTTCTCTCTGCGAAACACTCATATTGTGTAGGATGTATCGAACGGCCTTTGAAAAACAAATTAACATAAAAGCAGAGATTTGGGTCGCCGGGTCATTGGAGTGGAGCCAGAAAGTGAAACGCTTGCAGGGACTCTTCGTGTGTCGCCTCTGTTTAGTTGTATGTATATGTATGTTCACCCTCCCCCTTTTCACCCCTCCGTTTTTCTCACGAATAATGATGTCATTCTCATGCAAAGGGAATATTTTCCAACCCTCACATTTTCCACCCCTCTTTTATAAATGACCTAACCTTGAATTTTTCTTTTCCTTTCAAAACTCTTTTTACTATTCATTCTATAAGTGAATCGTTATAAAATTTTATTTTTTTTAACGAATCAATTAAAATTATTTTTAAGAAATTTTTGTATTTTTTGCTATAGTTGTATAATTTTTGATATATTTTTAAATATTAATGTAATTTAATTAATTTTATTAATTTAATTAATTTTATTAATTTTATTAATTTTATTAATTTAATTAATTTTATTAATTTTATTAATTTTATTATTCTAATCTATTTTATATTTTTTTTTATAGTTTACTTATTAGGTTTACTTTTTGGAAAATGTACAATTTTAATATTTTTTTATTTAATTTTGACATTATATGTAAAAAAAAAAAATTAAAAATTGGTGATAATGAAAATTAGTTTTATTAATTAATGACTTTTGTAGGGGGAGATTTTTTTTTTTTCCTTTTTATTGTCTAATAGTCGAGGGAGAGTTCTGAATGTGGCGAAATATTGGTATTTAACCCGTAGGGTCACCCTTGCAATTGAAGTAATTGTGGGCGCAAGAAACTTCGTTGAAGACGAAAATTAGTCGCGCAACAAACATGTACATATACACACTCATGCATGAAAGGTCAACGCCATTGTCCTGAAATATTCTTTGTCGAAAGAAATAATATTTATTTTTTTAAATACATATAAAAATTATAATATTCGTTTATAAAAATTATAACATTCATTTAAAGCAGTTAATTTAAAGTTAGTAAAATAATTTGAACATAACCTCAAAATTTTAAAGTTTTAAGAGATTGAAATTTTGACGTACAAAAAGTTAGGATCAAAATCAAATTAAAAAAAACAATCTCAAATTTCAAAAATGGAAAATATTAAATTAAATTTCGAACATAACCTCAAAATTTGAGCCTTTAAGAAAATTAAACTTAGCTTTAAAGTCACAGGTCAATTTGGAAATAGAAGATAATTGCAAATGGCAAACATAACCTTAAAAGTTAAAAGAAAAACCAATTTCAACCTAGAAAATTGGGTCAAATTTTCAAACATAACCTCAAAAGTCAAAATTTAAAAGAATCGTTAAATAAAACCTAAAGTCACAGGTCAATTTGAAAATAGAAAATAATTGCAAATGGCAAACATAACCTTAAAAGTTAAAAGAAAAACCAATTTCAACCTAGAAAATTAGGTCAAATTTTCAAACATAACCTCAAAAGTTAAAATTTAAAAGAATCGTTAAATAAAACCTAAAAATTAAGGTCCAAATGTCTGTTTAAAAACATAACCTCAAAATTAAAAAAACAAATAAAACCTGCAAAATTAGGTTCAAAGCCAAATAGAAAATACAAGCTCAAATTGTATAAAACCAAAATAATAAATCAAATTTAAAACATAACCCTCAAAATTTGAGCCAAAAAACAAATTGAAACTAAATTTAGGTTTAAATTCACAGGTCAATTTTAAAGTATAAAAGAAATTGAATATAAAATGATAAAGTAAATGGCAAAAATAACCTCAAAATTTAAAAGAAAATTCAATTTTAACCTTAAAAAATTAGGTCAAATTTAAAAAAAAATAACCTCAAAATTAAAAACAAACGTCAAATAAAACCTACAAATTCAGGTCCAAAGGTCTATTTAAAAACATAACCTTAAAATTAAAATCAAATATAACCAACAAAATTAGGTTCATAGGTCTATTCAGTGTGACCAGACTGCAGACTCTGATCCCTCCCACCATAGCGCCAAACGTACTCCTTCCATATGCCACTAACACACTCACACTCCGCGCGTTTTACTTGTCGGTGTGCCTCTTTTTCATTTTTCTATATTCGCTAGAGAGACTAGGCGGATACTCAACGACAGTAGGCTAGAAAAGAGGCGCGACTTTTAAAATTCCTAATTCCACACGGAATATTAATTAAAGCTAAAAATGGTTTTTTTCAACGTTTTTACTTAAAGAAATATTAATGATTAATTGTCAAATTGATATTTTATTAAACAAGTCATGTAAATAAATTTTTTATTGATATATTAATTTATCAATTATTATTTAATACTGTATAAAAAATAGTTAATAAATTATTTATTGCTAATAATTTTTTAAATATTTTAATTAATTGTGTCTATTTAATTAATCTCTTTTTGACAATATATTCAAAAAATATAAAATAATTTTAATATATGATTTAATTAATTGTAAATATTATTCAAAAAATTGAAGTAGTTATTGTAAATATACAGCATTTACAGTATTTTATTAATTAAAAACTAATAGAATAATAATTGATTTATTAAATAGATATAATTTACCAATAAAATATTCATTTATTTTTTATTCACATATTTATATTTATTTTACATGTTATATATTAAACTCGTTTCCGCACCACCATGGAGGTAGAGTTTATGGCGCGTTTTTAACCTTTTAAGGACTAACTCAAATTGAGTAAAACTAAATTGACTAATTTAAATTCTTTTCGTTAAAAAGCATTATTTTTAACATATTCATTTTTTTAATTGCTAATTTTTAAAAAATTAGCAAATAATATGAAATTTTTTTTTAAAATATAGTCAGTTCTCAAAAGGTTTACTCGTCATAGCAAATATCATTGTTGAGTATTTGAAAATTTATTTGCTATATAAGAGTACACATTTAAAACAAAATCTTAATTTTAAACAGCATAACCGCTAGCTGTTATTTCTAAATTTATGTTTTAATTTCATAGCCTTAAGAAGAAATAAAATAAAGAATTTGTTTTAATTGTGTTTGTGGTTTCCCCAATCATTGCAAAAGCGTGTGTCTTATGTGTTTTATCATAATATACTTTAAAATTTACTATAGATTATTATCATTATTATTAATAAAAGTCTAATGAACAAGGCTTATATATTTAAATAATAATTTACAAATTTTTTAAAGGTTATTATTTATATTATTATTTTAAAATTAATTAAATTAAGTAAATTATTATTATTAATATTATTATTTAAATTTTTTTTTATTAATTGATAAATTAAATTAATTAATTTAATAATTTATAATTTAATTATTTAAAGTTTTAATATTTATAATTTACTTTAATATTAATAATGCCTTTATTATTTATCAATTTATTTTGTTAGTAATTAAGAATTTTGTTGTTAACATATTATTAAAATCTACTGTATCACATTTAGGTTTTTCTTTAAATTAAATAACAATTTTAATGTATATTTATAAATAATACAAAATGAATATGATTATTAAAACTACTATATTTATTTTCGTATATGGGGCATTCAATTTTAAAACGACCCGCCTTATAAACAATTGTCATTATAAGGCAATTTTTAAATAATTATTTCTCCTATTTATTAAAGCTAAACTTTATTTAATATTATTGATTTTAAAAGAAAAATTTCTCAATTTTACGATGGTAAACAATTTGTTTTAAAAAATAATATGATTTATGATATAAAATAAGTTTGAAAGATAACCTTTTGAATATCTCAAAATAAATATTCTATAGTTTTATTCTCTGTAAACAATATAATAGGCAATTCATGGATATTTAAGACATTGATTAAATTTTACAAGAATTTCAAAGGTTATTTACCGAGAGGGATTTGTTTTTTTCAAATTTTTACACAGTTTAACCTCTGACATCTTTGTAAAATTTAATTAATTTTTTAAATTCTCCTGAATTGACCATTATAATGTTTATAGGAAATAAAGTTAGAATTTTTAAGCTTTACTTTGATATAAATTTCAAAACAATCGGGACGTTTTGAAATGGAATGCCCCATATGCATTTCGTCCGTTTGCCGCATCGCCGCTGTCATTTGTTTTCATTTCATAATGGGATTGCGAAAGGAAAGGCGGAACGCGTACGCGACGACTAAGAGTTAATTTTGTGTAATTTATCACGAATTCGTAAAGCCAATTGTTGTGTAGTATCTTCTGAACTTCAATGTTCTAGATTTGTCTCATTGTGGCGTGTGTTATTTTTCCTAAAACGTGCGATTTTCGTAAAAATTAGAAGCCGGCCGGTTTTGTTTACATATCGTTCTCCGCCGCGTCGCGAGGAAAAAAGGTTATTCGCGTATCGTCACAACAGTTAGTAGTTCATTTGTAATTTTTTCAGGGTTTTCTCATTTTTCAAGTGTTGCTAATTCTAGAATTCTTCAATCCATTTCTGGTATTATACCTGGAGTGATTTTTTTGCAATTTTAAGAATCGGTGTAGTGTAATTCTGTTAGTTTTTTCAGGATGAATTAAGGATTATTTTTCAGCAGTTTTTCGAGGACATTGCCATTTTTTTCGCGCGGTGAGTTTTTTTAAATACATATTTTTGATATTCTTCTTGGAATTCCATATTAAAATATGGATTCAAATGCGAGTGGTACCACAAATTGTGCTTCTTTATCTCAAAATGAAGAAGAGCCACCGAAAAAAATCAAGAGACCGCCTACCTGTTTTCAGGAATCTTGGTTTGACGAATTTCCTTCTTGGAAAGAATGGGTACTTAGAGTAGCCGATGAAACCAAATTTAAGTGTAAAGTTTGTGGTTTAATTATGGTTTGTGGAAAGTCACAAATAAAACGACATGAGTCTTCTTCATCACATCTACAAAATTTTAATTTCTATGAAAAGTCAAAATATTTTGGTATTGAATTAAATAACAGTGAACCGGCATCTCTAACTACCCATTCTAAAAATGATCAGGATGTTGCAGTAACTAGTGATAGCGTAGACTTAGTAGAAAATGAAAAAACTCAGTCTTTTTCAATTTCTTCAAATTTAAATTCTTTTGAATCGTTAAATTTTCATGAAAAAGTTAAAGAAGCGGAAATTAGATTGACAGCTTTGTTTATAGAACACAATATTCCTTTCAGGGCATCTTCAGAATTAATTCAACTTTTCCAAGTTATAGATCCGATAGTATTGAAAGCTATTAAATTGGGCCGGACGAAAATGATTGCCATCGCGAATAATGTTCTTTCAACCGTCGAGGAAAATCGTATCGCGGATGCTTTAAAGGAAACCCCTTTTTCGGTTTATGTAGATGAGGCCAGTGACATAAGTCATGAAAAGTGGTTACCAATTTTAGTTAGATATGTAGAGCCGTTATCTTTTAAAGTCAGAGTAGAGTTACTGCAACAAATTAATTTAGATGCTACTGATTGTTCTGCATCAGTTATGTTCGCAACTTTTCAAAAAGCATTAGAACAAAAGCACATACCATTGAAGAATATTGTTGGTCTAGCTACCGATAACGCAAAAGTTATGACAGGTGAGCACAATTCCTTTCAAAGTAGGTTAAAAGAAAAAAGCCCTTATTCAAAATTTCTACCCTGCGTTGATCACTCTGTAAATCTAGTAGCTCAACACGCGTCTTCAAAAATTCCTGTGGTTGATAAATTACTTCTAGCGTTGCCTGCCTTTTTAAATATGAGTTCAAAAAGAACAGCAATTTATCGGGAAATAGTTGAAGAATTGGGAGAAAATTTTCAAAAAATTCCCAGTCATTCTGACACGCGTTGGCTGGTTCGGCACCATTGTATAGTAGTAATTTTAAAAAATTGGGATTTGATTATCAGATTTTTAATGCTTGTTGAATTAGAGGACAAGACTAGAAAAGCTAACAACTTGCGAGTTTTAATGGAAGACCCATTAACGTTGTTATACTTTCTATTTTTAAATTTTACTCTCAATTTCTTCAACTTGTACAATGCTTCATTTCAAAAACGCGAAACAATGACCCAAGAGCTCCAGCCAAAATCGGCTGGACTCTTATTCTGGGTTTTACAAAAATATTTAAAAAGTGAATTTCTTCAAACCGACGAGCTTTTCTTTTTGACAGCTAAAGGAGCAAATTTTGAAAATTCTTGCAAACAAAAGGCAGTCGAAAATATAGATATAGGTGTAGAAGCGAGAGAATATTTAAATTTACAAGTTGACAATGAAAAATTGGAAAAAGAACAGATTAAAGTTTTTTATGAAAAAGTTTTGGACTTTTACGTAACAGCGAGTTATGAAATTAAAAAACGATTGCCTTTTGATGATATATTTCTTTCTTCTGTGTCAGTTTTCAGGGCAACAGATTCACTTTATGGTGACAGAAGTAAGACGTTTTCAAGAGTTTTGAAAGTTTGCAATGATCTGAAGATTCAATTAGATGCTTCAGAATTACACAAAGAATGGCAAACTTTGTATGAACTTCCTGTTGAAGAAAAGGAAAATTTGTCTAGGCTATCTTTTGATGACATGTGCACTAACATCTGCCTTTCTTCTGCAGATAGAGTCACATTCAAATTTCCGAATTTAACGAAAATTTTAAATTTAATTAGGACTCTTCCTCATTCAAACGCAGAAGCAGAACGATCATTTTCTATGCTTAAAGATGCAAAAACATTAAAAAGAAATCGTTTAGGGGTCGAGACTCTTAATTCTATTTTAGTTATTCGATCTGCGTTGAAATCTCGTAACGAAACTGCGAAAACAATGCAGATTTCAAAGTCTCATTTAGAATTAATGAACCACGACATTTATAAATTTAATGCTCTTAACAGCAAAAAAGATAAAGTCACGTTGCACGCAGTTGACTAAATTCTAAATTTTCAGGCAATGTCCTCAACTAGAAAAAAGTTAGCAAATTTAAAATAGTATAATCTGAGAACGTTAGTAACTCTTTGTTTCGTAATTAAAATTATTCTTAGCGTCGCTAGCGAAGAAAAACAAAAAGATGGTTAAATAAAAACCAATAAAAAACGAAATAAAAAAGCCAACCAAACTAAACAATAATAATTTTTGTTTGTTTTAAAAAGACTGTTGGTTTAAAAATTCTTATTTAATTTCGAATCACTTATTTTTTTAAATTTCAATTACGAGAATATATTTATTTGAAAATTTCTATTTAATTTGAATTTAATGTCGTTATTTAATTTTAAATTATAATAAATCTTTATTACACGTTTGTTAAAAAAATTGTTAACTTGTTTTAAATAGTCTAACTATTTAAACTTAGATTATAAGAAATTTTTATTACATGTTTAATTAGCAGTTTTAATATGATTTTAAATCATTTATTTCATGTTTATTTTTTAAAGTGTATAAGAAAATATCTGTTGGATTTTTCTATTTAATTTAAATTCAATTTAATTTATTTTGTTTTATAACATGAATTCTTTTTATTTATTTATAATTTTTTTAATAATAAAACAAACCTCAAAACAAACATTCTATAATAATCCAAATTTTTCTCAAATGATTGATATATTAACGTAGAATACTATTTGTTGATTAATTATTATTAATTATATATATGCTTGCTAAATTGCAGTTAAATATTTGAATTTTTGTTTTCTGTTTGGTGGATTAGGCCTAAGCAATGCAAAACGGGTGCCTTAAAGGTCACTTAAAAATTTTAAATACACTTTTAGGTTTTTTGTTACCTTTAAAAAATTTGTAAATTATTATTTAAATATATAAGCCTTGTTCATTAGACTTTTATTAATAATAATGATAATAATCTATAGTAAATTTTAAAGTATATTATGATAAAACACATAAGACACACGCTTTTGCAATGATTGGGGAAACCACAAACACAATTAAAACAAATTCTTTATTTTATTTCTTCTTAAGGCTATGAAATTAAAACATAAATTTAGAAATAACAGCTAGCGGTTATGCTGTTTAAAATTAAGATTTTGTTTTAAATGTGTACTCTTATATAGCAAATAAATTTTCAAATACTCAACAATGATATTTGCTATGACGAGTAAACCTTTTGAGAACTGACTATATTTTAAAAAAAAATTTCATATTATTTGCTAATTTTTTAAAAATTAGCAATTAAAAAAATGAATATGTTAAAAATAATGCTTTTTAACGAAAAGAATTTAAATTAGTCAATTTAGTTTTACTCAATTTGAGTTAGTCCTTAAAAGGTTAAAAACGCGCCATAAACTCTACCTCCATGGTGGTGCGGAAACGAGTTTAATATATAACATGTAAAATAAATATAAATATGTGAATAAAAAATAAATGAATATTTTATTGGTAAATTATATCTATTTAATAAATCAATTATTATTCTATTAGTTTTTAATTAATAAAATACTGTAAATGCTGTATATTTACAATAACTACTTCAATTTTTTGAATAATATTTACAATTAATTAAATCATATATTAAAATTATTTTATATTTTTTGAATATATTGTCAAAAAGAGATTAATTAAATAGACACAATTAATTAAAATATTTAAAAAATTATTAGCAATAAATAATTTATTAACTATTTTTTATACAGTATTAAATAATAATTGATAAATTAATATATCAATAAAAAATTTATTTACATGACTTGTTTAATAAAATATCAATTTGACAATTAATCATTAATATTTCTTTAAGTAAAAACGTTGAAAAAAAACCATTTTTAGCTTTAATTAATATTCCGTGTGGAATTAGGAATTTTAAAAGTCGCGCCTCTTTTCTAGCCTACTGTCGTTGAGTATCCGCCTAGTTTCTCTAGCGAATATAGAAAAATCATGGAGTATAGACTTAAGGAGACCAATCTTATATGCATGTACTTCACTGAAAGGCGCAACATTTTGTCGGAAGTACATCAGTAGTACGTGTACATCCTGTAGATGGCAAACGATCGCATATATAGTCGCTTGATTAAGTCCTAACCGTCCTAACCTTATTTTTGCTGTATTTTGAAATTAAAAATAATTTCAAATAATACATAGGTAATATAAAATTATGACAATGAATTTTATTTTCATAAATAATAACATTCTTCGAAAACATTCAATTATTTTTAATACAATTTTTATAAAACTTCACTAAAGGATTCAATTTAAAAAAAACAAAGAAATTCTTCAAAAAATTTAATTATTTATAAAAGTTATAATAAAATTGATTAAAAGAGTTTAATGTTCTATCAATAATTTTAATAAAGTTTTAATAGGCACGTGGCCACTGAATAACATGACCTTTATAGTAAAATTAATTATTACTATAATTTGAGGTTATTAACATAACCTCAAACTAAAAAGTGATCTAACAATTATGACAAATAGTAGCTCATTCTGTTCTTTAAAACATTCTTTACAATTACATTTGTTAAATTTTGTTTAAAATATTTTGTTCAATAGTTAAGCAAATAAAATAAAAAAAATTTTTTTAAATAACTTTTGAACAAAATATTTTAAACAAAATTCAACGAGTGGAAATGTAGAGAATGTTTCAAAGAGTAGAATGAGCTATTATTTATCAAAATTGGTTACTGACCCTTAAAGAAAAAACACATAATGTTTAACAATTATGATTTTACATCAAATTTTGGTCCAACCTAATTTTTCCTGATAATTGTACAACTGGATCTTTCATAATTTGGTGAAATCATTTTATTTATGGTTTTATTTGCTGTTAAAAATCACTTTTTAGTTTGAGGTTATGTCAAGCGATCGACACTCCTGAATCAAAAAAATCTGTAAAAAGCACATTTTTTCACAAAAAAGTCGCACAATCCGAGCCCTGTAATATAAACTTTGTATTGTTATCTTATTATTATTATTATATTTATATTTATAATTTGAATATATAGTATATACATGAATTAGTAAACTTATAGAAATCCATGTTCATTTTAAAACTTCAGCTATCTATGCGATCGTTGCGCGCTATACGAGAAGATTCAGAACCATGAACTTCCGACATAAAATGGTTGATTTCATACACACTACATTGGTCTCCTTAAGTCTATACTCCCTGAGAAAAATGAAAAAGAGGCACACCGACAAGCAAGAAGACTAGAAACAGGAGGTCCAACTCCGGTAGTGGGGGTACGTAATGGTTTGATTTTCCGAAATAGGCTGATAAGTTACGAGGCGCGGTAGCCTTCTGCGCATATTACCTACATGAGGTAATTAAAAAAAGCAGATATTCACTTTACCTATTCATATATGTATATAGAAATGAATGTTTAATATTATGCTGAATTACCACCAGGTGGTAAATTAAAAGTTAGTCTGCGCAGAAGGCTACCGCGCCTCGTAAGTTATTCAGTTTGCTCGGCCTATTGCCGGAAACCACTCTCATACGTATTCGGCCTGTACCCCCACTACCGGAGTTGGACCTCCTGTTTCTAGTCTTCTTGCCGACAAGTAAAACGCGCGGAGTGTGAGTGTGTTAGTGGCATATGGAAGGAGTACGTTTGGCGCTATGGTGGGAGGGATCAGAGTCTGCAGTCTGGTCACACTGGGTCTATTTGAAAACATAAACTCAAAATTAAAAACAAAAGGAAAATATAACCTACAAAATTAGGTTCAAAGTTAAATTAAACATACTGTCTTAAATTTTAAATCCAAAATTCCAAATTAAAATTTGAACATAACCTCAAAATTTGGTACATTATAAACTAAATTTAGGTTTAAAATCGCAGTTCAATTTGAAAATATAAAAAAAAAGTTGAATGTAAAATGATAAAGTAAATGGCAAACATAACCTCAATATTTAAAAGAAAACAATTATAACCTAGAAAATTAGGTCCAAAGTGACGGGTCAAAATTAAAACATAACCTCAAAAGTCAAAATTTAAAAGAATCGTTAAAAAAAACCTAAAAATTAAGGCCCGAATGTCTATTTAAAAACATAACATAAAAATTTAAGTCAAATATAACCTACAAAATTAGGTTAAAAATCAAATTAAAATAAAATACCACCTCCTTAAATTTTAAATCCAAAATAATAAATCAAATTGCAAACATAAACTCAAAATTTGAGTTAAAAAACTAATTAAAACTGAATTTAGGTTTAAAGTCACAGGGGTCACAGGTAAATTTGAAAATATAAAAAAAAGTTGAATATAAAATGATGGCAAATAGCAAACATAACCTCAAAATTTAAAAGGAAATTCAATTTTAACCTAGAAAATTTTTGGTCAAATTTAAAACATAACCTCAAAATTAAAAGCAAACGTAAAATAAAACCTAAAAATTAAGGTCAAATGGTTTACTTAAAAACATAACCTCAAAATTAAAAACAAATATAACCTACAAAATTAGGTTCAAAGTCAAATTGTAAATCCAAAATAATAAATCAAATTGCAAACATAACCTTAAAATTTGAGCAAAAGATAAAAAAATAAAAAAAAATAAAAAAAAATAAAAAAAAAAGAATAGATAAAAAATAAAAAAAAAATAAATAAAAAAAAAATAAATAAATAAATAAATAAAATAAAATAATAAATAAAATAAAATAAAAAATGGTTTGAAGTCACAGGTCAGTTAAAATTTTTGAAAATATAACCTAAAAATGTAAAAATTAACAAACGGAATGAAAATTAAAATTATTTGAAAAAATAAAGAGAAAGAATAATTTTATTTGTTTGAAAATGACAAAAAAAATTTCCTTATGTGGTGCAGTTTTTTTCTTCTCTTCACAAAATGCAATATGTGACCTTTAAGTCTCTCGCAATAGTGACCATTTATTAAATAATGTTTGTCCACCTTTATAATGTGGATCTATAAAGAAATTTTCGTCGGGATGTATATAATAATTATGCAATATGTGCGTTTGACTCGAGAGACGAGCAAATTACAAAACATGTCGAGACTTGTCGGTGCTTGTCCTTTTCAAGTCTTTGAAAGTCGTTCCACCCAAATCTTTGTCAGTAGGCGACAGGTGTTGAGCGCGTCCTTTTTTAAAATGCTTCTTTTTTATTTTCTTTTTTTACTTTTTTTTTACTTTTTTTACGTTTTTTACTTTTTTTTTTTACTTTTTTTTACTTTTTTTTACTTTTTTTTACTTTTTTTACTTTTTTTTACTTTTTTTTACTTTTTTTTTACGTTTTTTTTTACGCTTTTTACGTTTTTTTACGTTTTTTACTCTTCTTTACTCCTGTTTACTCTTCTTTTATGTTTTTTATTCTCTTTTACACTTTTTTTTTTATTCTTTTTTACTCTTTTTTCTTTAATTCTTTTTTACTCTTTTTTTTATTCTCTGCTCTTTTATAAATAGCTCTCGGTGCACGATCCCCTTGTATATATAATAATTAGCATTCATTTGAAAAGAAATAAAGTAATATTACTGTATATCCGCTTTTTAAAAACTTTCGATGTCTTGCAAATAAAAAAAAAAAAAAAAATGAAAGGTGGAAGAAGTTAACAAAAGAAAATTATTACAATTATCATATTTTTTTGAACTATATAAAAAAAACGCGATGGTTTAGTCTGTCGCATCATTGTTCGTTATGAATAATATAATATAAAAAAAAAATGATTAAGAGCACATGTGCGGTTGATTCATTGCATGATTCATACTTGGAAAATGAAATTTACTTTTTTTTCCATATTTTTAATTATTCTTTTATGTAAATAATATTTTCCAAACAAAAACAGTTTTTTTTTACAAATATATTCTGAAAATATTAAGTAAATAATTATAATAAATTAATTATAATGAATTGTTATTTCAAATTAATATTTAGCGGAAAATATTTAGTTTTATGATTTATTTAAAAAAATCACATTGAATAAGAACTTTTATGAATATTAATTTATAAAGACGGATTAAAATTTTTCTTATTTTTTATTTCTTTGAATTATAATTTAAAATTTATTATTTATAATGATAATTATAAAATTGAGTTTCAAATCGCAAAACTTGACACTAACTGAATATTCTAATTATTGTGATTGTATTAAAAAGAAAGAAGACAAATATTAGAAATTTTTATTTCGTACAAGAATTTTTAATTTAGAAATATTGTAAATATTTATATTCTACTTCGAAGAATTTTATTAAATTTTTTTTTTAACAATTGAATTTCATCGACAAATTTTAGTAAAAATTGAAATTCAATATAATTGAAATCCTACGAAGAAAATTTATGAAATTAATTTTTAAAAAAATAATTTTTCTAAAAATACAAATTAAATTATTTTGGAGAGAAAAATTTGAATTCTTACGAGGAATTAAATTTTCAAACTGAAAAGAATTGAATTTTATTTAACTTTTTAAAAATAATTGAATTTTTGCGATAAATTTTATTATTTATGAAAATAAGTGAATCGTTACGAAGAATTTTAATATATTTATGAAAATAATTGAATTTTTGAGAAGAATTTTATTAAAAAAGTTTTAAAATAATAATTGAATTCTTATAAGGTGAATTTTAATATTTATAAAAATAATTGAATTCTTACGACGAATTTTCATATTTATGAAAATAATTGAATTCTTGAGATGAATTGTTATTAAAATTGTACTAAAAATAATTGAATTCTACTACAGAATTTTAACAAAAACTTAGAAAATAATTGAATTTTATTTATGTTCTTGAAAATAATTAAATTCCAATAAAAAATTTTTTTTTTCAATAATTGAATTCTTTTGAGGAATTTCTTTAAATTATATTGGAAATATTGGAATTCTTGTGAAAAATTGTATGATTTATGAAAATAATTGAATTTTTGTAAAAAATTATATTATTTATATGAAAATAATTGAATTCTTATGGCGAATGTTAATCTTTATGAAAAAAATTAAATTCTTGCCGTAAATTTTATTATTTATGAAAATAATTTAGTTCTTACTTTTAATATTTTATTTTAATATTTTAATTTTTAATATTTATGAAAATAATTGAATTCTTGCCATGAATTTTTTTAAAAAAATTTCGAAAATAATTGAATTCTTGCCGTAAATTTTATTATTTTATGAAAATAATTGAATTCTTGCCGTAAATTTTATTATTTTATGAAAATAATTGAATTCTTACGAAGAATTTTAATATTTTTGAAAATAATTGAATTCTTGCGACGAATTTTATTTAAATTTTTAAAAATAATTGAATCGTTTAAAAAAATTTTAATTTAATTTTTAATGAATAATTGCACTTTTTAAGGGATTTATTTTAAATTGTATTAAAAAAATTGTATTTCTGTGAAGAAGTTTTATTATTTATGAAAATAATAGAATTCTTACAACGAATTTTATTAAAAATTTTTTTTTTTTTAATAATTTATTGTAAATATTATATTAATTATAAATTATAAATTCTATAAAACTAAGAATTCTTATAAATATTATTTATGAGCAATAAAAACTTCGACAGATTTTCTGTTTGCTTCATCGAAAAAATGATTATTTTAATTAAAAAAAAAATGGTATTTTTGTCGATTTCGAAAAAAATACAAATAAATTGATTTTCATCCTTTTCTGTTAAAAAAGTTTACTGCAAAGTACAATTTAATTGACGATATTAATAACTTGACTAATACAATTAAATTTCAAGTGCTAAAATAACATTTTTCATTGAATCTAACAAGTCTTAATTGCTCTAAATTACTTTATTTTCTTTGGTTTCATTAAGCGAAGAAAAATGTCCATTTAAAAGTACTTTAAATAACTGCACTTTCAGCATATACTTTGTATTATACATTGTACATGCAGACATACTAAATTTACTTTTTAATTTAATTTTTTTTTTTGTTGTCTCTCGACCCATTCTATAAAAAAAGATATACATTCGGAATTATCTTCAAAATTAGAAAATTGAAACAGAAAATATATTTTGGTCTTTTGTAATTAAAAATAAATTTTTAAAACTTTTTATTTAATTGCTTTATTAAAAAATATTGTCAAGTTAGTGAAAGAGTGAAAAGAAATTTAATATCTAAAAGTTAAAAAATTTATTTAAAATTTTAAACATAAAGATGAAAAATTTTGAATTAAATCGCAAGAAAGTGATATAATATTCTGTTTCACTTAATTTTTAAAAAATTGAATTTCTATTTTTAAATTTCGATATTGCCTTTCAATGAATTAAATAAATTTTTAATGAAAGGGGATAAACTGAGTAAGAAATACAACATTTAAACATTAAAAATTAAAATAAGAAGTAAAATTCAATTTTTTTTTTTTTTTTTTTTTTTTTTTTTTTTTTTTTTTTAATATATAAATGTAGAATTTTTAAAATATTAAAATTAAAAAACAAAAAGTCTTTTATTAAATTTATATTATTATACACAATTTTTAGTTTCAAAACATTTGGGTATAAAATTTCGTTAATTGAAAAAAAAAAAAAAAAAAATTAATGTAAAAATTGAATTTTGCTTAAACTTTTCATTTAAAAATAGTCTAATTTTATGTTTATCTTTCGGTCCTTCACTCACTTACATCAACTGGCTTATTTTATTAGTCTTTTTACGTCATTCTTCTTCATTTCTTTTCCCCTCGCTCACTCCCCCGTATTTCTTTCCATATACACTTCTCTTTATTCTTCGTCGTTTTTTCTTGAGTTTTCACCAGCTGCTCTTTTTCTTTTTTCTCCCCGCAAAAGCCAAAATTCTCTTTACATTTAACCATGTGCTTCTTTTTCTCTTCCCCCCCCTCCCTCTTCCCTCCCTTCTAGTTCTTAAGTACCACAAAAGTTCTTTTCCATAATACACTCCACACGACTCAGAAGACATAAAATAAATTCCTTGGTTTATCTTCAAAAAAAAAAAAAAAAAAAAAAAAAAAAAATTTAAATCGTATTTAGATTAAAATTAAAATCAAACTTTTTCCATTAGTGGGGATGAAAATTTTTATTTAGTTCAATAAAAATGGAAATATTTTTAAATTTTAAATTGTATTTAAATATTTTAAACATTTTATTTTTCATACATTAATTTTATTATTAAATTATTATTAATTAGAACTACAATTATTTAAATTAAAATTAAATTTAAAAACTTTAACCTCGATTATTCTCGAAAATGATTAAAAATTCAAATATTTTCTATGAAATTTTAGACACATTCAATTATTTCAAAATTTTTCAATTATTTGTTTATTAATATTCAATTGTCTTTAAAAAAGAGAACTAAAACATTTTTAAAAAATTAACCTGTTGAACATCCCTTGATTATTCTCAAAAAAATGATTAAAAATTCAAAATATTTTCTATAGAATACTGTAAATTTCAATTATTTTAAAATTTTTCAATTATTTGTTTATAAAAATTCAATTATCTTTAGAAAATAGAACTGAATTATTTTCAAAAAATAATGTTTTGAATTTATTAATTTTAAGAATTAAAAATTTTTTTTTGAAGAATATTCAATTATTTTTATAGAATTTTTGGAAAATTTTTAATTATCTTAAACATTTTCAATTATCTTTAAGATAAAATAGATGTGAAATATTTTTAAAAATTAATGTGTCAAACTTCCCTCGATTATTCTCAAAAGTTATTAAAAATTCAAATATTTACTATTGAATTTTAGAAAATTTCAATTATTTCAAAATTTTAGAAAATTTCAATTATTTCAAAATTTTCAATTATCTTTTAAAAAATAGAATTGAAATATTATTAATAAATTAGTGCGTCGAAGTTACCTGAATTATTTTCAAAAATTAAAAGAAATTCAATTATATTTTCTATACAATTTTAGGAAACTTCAATTATTTTGAAAATTTTCAATTATTTTTTTTCAAAAATTCAATTATCTTAAAACATTGGAAATGAAATATTTAATAAAATGAATGTGTCGAACTTCCCTCAATTATTTTTGAAATTTTTAAATATTTCAATTATTTTCTATAAAATTTTCGAAAATTTCAATTATTTTAAACACTTTCAATTAACTTTAAGAAAAAATAGAATTAAAATATTTTCTTTAAACTAATATGTTACCAGATTATTGTTAAAAATTTTTTTAGATTCAATTATTTTCTATGGAATTTTAGAAAAATTCAATTATTTTTTATTTTTCAATTATTTGTTCATTAAAATTCAATTACCTTAAAACATTGGAAATAAAGTATTTATAAAAAAAAATTTTTAATATATATTTTTAATTGATTATTATTAAAAATAATGAATTTATAGAAGAATTTTAATGAAAAACACTAAAAGAAATTGAATTTTAAAGCAATTACAAATGATTGGATAAATTCAATTATTTTCCAAATTAGTAAAAATATTCTTAGAAATTCAATTATTTCGAACAATTTTCATAAAATTCATGTTAAAATTACAATTATTTTCAAAAAAAATTTTTATTTCAATGAATTTTAATAAATCTACTACTTTAATAAAATTTTTCAAAAGAATTGAATTATTTAAAAAAAAATTTTAAATTCTACGCAAAACATTTAATTATTTTCATAAATAATAAAACTCATCTCAAACTTTCAATTATTTTTAATACAATTTTAATGAAATTCTTTGAAAAATTAAATTATTCTTAAAAATTTTATTAAAATTCATCTCAAAGAAATTCAATTATTTAAAAAGACATTTTTAATAAAATTCGTCTCAAGAATTCAATTGTTTTCAAAAGTAATATAATTTTTCGCAAAAATTTAATTGTGTTCAACAATTTACAAAAATTCTCGTCAAAATTTCAATAATCTTTATAAATTTTTCTTGCAGAAATTGAAATATTTTCAAAAACTTTAATAAAATTCTTGTCAAAATTTCAATAATCTTTATAAATTTTTCTCAGAAATTATTGAAATATTTTCAAAAATTTTAATAAAATTCTTGGCAAAATTTCAATTATTTTCAAAAACTCTTATAAAAAAGAAAGTTTCAAAAACTCTTTTCTCTTTGGAGAAATTCAATTATTTTAAATAAAATTTAAATAAAATTTCCGAAAAATAAACTTATTCTTAAAAATTCTATTAAAATTTGTCAAGAGAATTCAATTATTTAAAAATTTGTTGATAAAAGTCTTTATAAAAATTCAATTTTAAGAAACATTCAATTATTTAATAAAATATTTATTTTCATTTTATTTGTATTTAAATTAATAAATTCTCGTGGATTTTTCTAGTAAATATTGATTTAAAAATGAATTTAAAATTTTAGATTATTATTGAATATTGCGAGCAATATAGCGTTAATTATTTTTAGAAATAATTGAATTTTGAAAATGTTTCAAATTAAAATCTTTTAGAAAATTTGAACTTTTCATACTTTTAATTAAAAATTCTGTAGAATTTTTTTTTTTTTAAAAGTTTAATTGAATTTTTCTTTAATTCTTCAAGTTTTTATTTTCTATAATATATATTTAATATTGAAGAATGTCCGAATAATCAAAATTACCTAAAAATTAATATTGAAAATAATTGAATATTTACGAAGAATTTTATCATTTTTTTAAATGAATTGAATTCTTGCGGAGAATTTTATCAATTATGTTCAAAAAATTAAAAAAAATTCTCGTCAAAATTCAATTATCTTTAAAAATAATAAAATTCTTCTCCAAATTTCAATTATTTTCAAAAGATTTAATAAAATTCTTTGCAAAATTTCAATTATTTTCAAAAAATTTTTCTCAATTCAATGATTTTCAATATTTACTGTTTTAATAATTGAATTCTTGCAATGAATTTTTTTCAAATTTTTTTTTTTTTTTAATACTTGAAATAATGTAAAGAATCTTATTATTTATGAAAATAATTGAATTCCTGCATCGAATTTTATTACATTTTTTTAAATAATTGAATTCTTTTGAGAACTTTTATTAAAAAAGTAGATTGTGAAATTATTTGAATTTCAACGAAGAATTTCATTATATTCGTAAAATGTAATTAAAATTCTTAAAAAAAATTTAAGAGAATAATTCCATTTTTCTAGGAATTTACTTTAAATTGTATTATAAATAATTGAAATCCTCGCAGAAAAATTTTATAATTTATGAAAATAATGGAATTCTTACAACGAATTTTATCAATTTTTTTTTTATATATAATTGAATTCATGTAAAAAATTTTATTACTTGTAAAAATAATTGAATTTCTGCAACGAATTTTATTACATATTTATAAAGAATTTTATTCTTTTGAACACTTGTATTTAAAATTGTAAATTTTGAAAATTTTTAAATTTCAACCAAGAATTTCATTATTTGTAAAATGTAACTAATTTCATTCTTGCAAAAAATTTTTTTAAATAAAATTTCATTTTTCGAGAAATTTTATTTAAAATTCTATTAAAAATAATTGAAACCATGTGAAGAATTTTATTTATTTATGAAAATAATTGAATTCTTGCTTAGAATTTGATTATAATTTAATTTTTTTTTTTTTTTTTTTTTGAAAAATTTTATGGAAATGAAAATTTTTATAAAACGTGAAGATATCAATCACTCCGAGTCTTTCGACTCGGAGTAATTGATATCTTTATGTTTTATAATAATATATTCTTATAAGTTGTTGAATTTAAAAAATTTTTGATTTTAAATGTTTTGAAGAATTTTTAATTCCTATGGAAAAATAATAATTAAATACATATTTAAAAATTTTGTTATTGATGTTTGCGAATAATTTTACAATTTAAGAGTAATTCGTAAGTAAATGTAATAGAATGTTTTTTTTTTTTTTTTTTTTTTTTTTGAGTATCTAATAATTTTTAGAGTGAATCAGAATATTCTTTAGGGTCAGGGAAAAAGTGAAAATTAGTCAGGAAAAAGTCAGAGAAAAATAAAATTAAATATTTCCGGCAACCCTGGAATTGAAATGAAAATAATTTTTTGAAGAAATTACAGTAACAATATTTTTTTTTTAACCATCAAACCTATTCTTAAAATGTGTCATCCAACTCTCACCTACTACAGGGGTAAAAATTTAAGAAATAGAATTCAAAAAGTGAATATCGAACGCCTATAGAAAGATAAAAGTCGGGGTTGAATAGATGCGGTCCTGGCATTGGGATGAAGAGGGAATGGCGCTATTCTATATAGTGGATGAGAATCATAGAGTGAGAGAGATAGAGAGAGAAGGGTGGATGGCAAAGAAGAAGGAGACTTGTAGATGAAGATGCGGTAAGCGGGGGGTTGAAGGGGGGGGGGGACGTAGAAGCCTGAAAGAATGGGACCCACCGAGAGGTTAGTGCTCGCTTCCAAGGCTCTGCACGCTATGCAGGATACCATGGGATGCTGCATTGTTGGTCCAGCGTGAATGTTGATCACCCTACTGGCCATGGTGGATGATGCCGCCACGAATCTCGAATCTATTTCGCTTTGCCTTTGTACTTGAGTCCGAACCGAACCATCTCTCTCTCCCCCCCACCCCCTTCTCTCTTCATTTTTTTTTTCCTCTCCCAATGTATTTAAGAGACGCGCTGATTCAACGTTCCGGAAAAAATATTCTCTCCTTTCTTTTTTTTTTTTTTGTTTCCCCTTTCTTCTTAAATAAAAGCTTGTCCCGCGCTTCTTATTATGGAGCTTTGTTTACAAACATGAGAAGCAATGTTTACTTTAAAGAGACTGTCTCCTGTTTTTTTCTCGTGTGCTTGTTTTAATCCTTGATGCTGCAATATTCAACATCCAAAGTAAAAATTCACCGGTGGGTTTTAAAAAATGAATTTTTTTTTCTTTGTTTCTTGTTTAAAAAAAAAATGTATTCTTATGTTATGTGCAACATAAGATAATTAAAAAAAGAGACTATTGTGAACACAGCCTTATGGTTACTGATAATTTCTTACCTTCTCATCCCTGAGGTTAAAAGGGGTCCATTGTGAACATAGCCTAATGTTTATTATTAATTCCTTACCTTCTCATCCCTGATAAGAAAAAATAGCCTCTTTAAAAAAGCCCATTGTGAACATAGCCTAATGATTATTACTAATTTCTTACCTTCTCATCCCTGATAAGAAAAAAAATAGCCTCTTTAAAAAAAGCCCATTGTGAACATAGCCTAATGGTTATTACTGATTTCTTACCTTCTCATCCCTGAGGTCAAAAGGAGTCTATTGTAAACAGAGCCTAAGGGTTATTATTATTACTTACCTTCTCATCCCTGATAAGAAAAAAATAGGCTCTTAAAAAAAGCCCATTGTGAACACAGCCTAATGATTATTATTAATTTCTTACCTTCTCATCCCTGATAAGAAAAAATAAAAAATAGCCTCTTTAAAAAAAGCCCATTGTGAACATAGCCTAATGGTTATTACTGATTTCTTACCTTCTCATCCCTGAGGTCAAAAGAAGTCTATTGTGAACTGAGCCTAATGTTTATTATTAATTTCTTACCTTCTCATCCTTGTGGTTAAAAAGGAAACTATTGTAAACAGAGCTTAATGGTTGTTATTAATTTCCTACCTTCTCATCCCTGAGGTTGACTTTAAAATTTCTTCTGTGATTCCCCTTTCTATTTCTCTATATAGTCTTAATTTAATTCTATATTATTTAAAATAATTTTATGAAACTACAAAAGTGAAAATAATTTAAACAACTTGCTACATGATTAAAACCGATTGAAACTTAAAAATCTAAAATAAATGTATTTTCAAAAAATGATAAAAAAAAACATTTAAAGTAATGCAGATATTCGTAATAAAATTTTTAAAAATTTCAATTATTTCACAATTTTCAATTATTTTTTACAAAAAAAAAATAAAATATTGAAATATTATCAAGAAACTAATGTGTCGAAGTTCTCTGAATTATTTTCGAAAATTGAAAAAAAAATTAATTATTTTCTATAGAATTTTGCAAATTTCAATTATTTAAAAATTTTCAATTATTTGTTTATTAAAATTCAATTATGTTTAAAAAATAGAACTTAATTATTTGTAAAAAAATAATGTTTCAAACTTCATTCAATTAATTTTAAGAATTAAAAAATTTTTCTTTTTGAAAACATTCAATTATTTTTATAGAATTTTAGAAAATTTCAATTATTTTAAACATTTTTAATTATCTTTAAAACAAAATAGATGTGAAATTTTTAAAAAAATTAATGTTTCGTACTTCCCTTAATTATTTTTAAGAATTTCTGTAAAATTCTTTTGTAAAATTTAATTATTTACAGTACAATTATTTACAATACAATTATAAAAAATTTTAATTATTTAAAAAAATTTTCAATTATTTGTTTTTAAAAATTATTTTAAATTTCAATTATTTCAAAATTTTTAATAATCTTTTAAAAAGTAGAATTGAAATATTACCAATAAACTAAAAATTTTAGAAAATTTCTATTATTTCCAAATTTTCAATTATTTGTTCATAAAAATTCAATTATGTTTAAAAATTAGAACTTTATTCTTTTTAAAAACTAATTTTTCGATTAATTTTATGAACTACAATAAAGTGATTTAAAAAATTCAATTATTTTTTTTATTAAATTGTAGGAAATTTCAATTATTTTATACTTTTTCAATTATCTACAAAAAAAAAAAAATTGAACTGAAATATTTTCAAAACTTATAGTGTTGAATTCGAAAATTGAAAAAAAAATTCATTTGTTTTGTATAGAATTTTAGAAATTTTCAATTATTTGTTAAAAAAATATTCAATTACCTTTAAGAAATAGAACTGAATTGTTTAAAAAAAATTCAATTATTTTTATAGAATTGTGAAAAATTTCAATTATTTTAAACTTTTTCAATTATCGTTTCAAAAAATAGAATTGAAATATTTTCAAAAATTAGAATGTGTTGAATTTGAAAATAAAAAATTCATTTGTTTTTTAATAGAATTTTAAAAATTTTCAATTATTTCAAAATTTTTCAATTCTTTGCTTATGAAAATTTCATTATCTTTAAACGAAAAATTAAATATTTAATAAAATAAATGTTTTGAATTTCCCTTGATTACTTTTAAGAACTTCTATCAAATTCTTTAAACAAATTCTATTATTATTATAAAATTTTAGAAAATTTCAATTATTTTCAACAGTTTCAATTATCCTTGTAGAGGTGAAATTTTTTTTTTAATTAAAGTTTGCTTTAATTACTTTTTAAGAATTTCTGTAAAATTTTTTTTGTAAACTTCAATTATTACTTTATACAATTTTAGGAAATTTCAATTATTTAAAAAATTTTCAATTATTTTTCAGGAAAAAGAGAATTGAAGTATTTTTAAAAATTAAGTGTATCGAGTTTTCCTTTATTATTTTAAAAAGATTTTTTAAATTCAATTATTTTCCACGAAATTTTAGAAAAATTCAATTATTTTTTATTTTTCAATTATTTGTTTATTAAAATTCAATTAGTTTTAAACAATAGAAATGAAATATATTTACAAACTGATTGTGTCGAACGTCCCTTGATTATTTTCAAAAAATTTTAATAATTCAATTATTTTTATATAGAACTTTAGAAAACTTCAATTGTTTTAATCATTTTTCAATTATCTTTAAAAAAAAAAATTAAATATTATCAAAAATTATAATGTATTGAAGTTCCCTGGATTAATTGCCAAAGTTGTAGAAAAATTCAATTATTTTTATAGAATTTTCGTAAATTTCAATTATTTTCAATTTTTTCAATTATCTTTAAAAAAAATAAAATATTATCAAAAATTATAATGTATTGAAGTTCCCTGGATTTATTGCCAAAGTTGTAGAAAAATTCAATTATTTTTATAGAATTTTCGTAAATTTCAATTATTTTCAATTTTTTCAATTATCTTTAAAAAAAATATTATTAAAAATTATAATGTATTGAAGTTTCCTGGATTTATTGCAAAAGTTGTAAAAAAATTCAATTATTTTTATAGAATTTTCGTAAATTTCAATTATTTTCAATTTTTTCAATTATCTTTAAAAAAAAATATTATTAAAAATTATAATGTATTGAAGTTTCCTGGATTTATTGCAAAAGTTGTAAAAAAATTCAATTATTTTTATAGAATTTTCGTAAATTTCAATTATTTTCAATTTTTTCAATTATCTTTAAAAAAAAATATTATTAAAAATTATAATGTATTGAAGTTTCCTGGATTTATTGCAAAAGTTGTAAAAAAATTCAATTATTTTTATAGAATTTTCGTAAATTTCAATTATTTTCAATTTTTTCAATTATCTTTAAAAAAAAAATATTATCAAAAATTATAATGTATTGAAGTTCCCTGGATTAATTGCGAAAGTTGTAAAAAAATTCAATTATTATTGTTATAGAATTTTCGTAAATTTCAATTATTTTCAATTTTTTTAATTATCTTAAAAAAATTGAATTCAATTTTTTCAATTATCTTTAAAAAAAAATTGAATTTAATTTTTTCAATTATCTTTAAAAAGAAATTGAATTCAACTTTTTCAATTATCTTTAAAAAAAATTGAATTCAATTTTTTCAATTATCTTTAAAAAAAAATTGAATTCAATTTTTTTAATTATTAAATTTTCGTTGATTGATTGATTGATAGGTTTATACTTGTTAGTAAAGAACCAATCAGAGAATAGTAATGCGACAATTCTCAGAAAATTGTAAATAGTGACCAATGAAAAAAAAGTAGAGAATTATTACGACCAATTGAAATAGAGCGGATTTATTATGACCAATTGAAATAAGGCAGAGTGATTAACGACCAATCAAAGAACAATAGACACCAATCAGGGAATGAGGCAACAAATCAAGAAAGAATACAATAGAAAATCCAGTTGTAACGGTCATTTACATTATTTACATTTTTCACCGTTTCGTGTTCATTTCCAAGAAAAGGAAATTAATCACTCGATTACATAAACTATCCAAGAAAAAATATTCGGTGTCAAATATTTGAATATTTAATTAATTATATACTCGTTCATTTGAATATATTTAAAATTCCACTTTGATAATCAATTTAAAAAGCAAAATTCATTTTTTCTGAATACTTTTTGTTTTTGTCAAAACAAAAACTTTTACTACAACAATTTTTTGTTAAAAAAATTACGTTTTTTAATAATTTTTACGATAAATTTTTTTAAACAAATTTTTACGATAAATTTTTTTTAACAAATTTTTACATAAGTTTTTTGATAAAAATATAAATTCTTTTAATAAAAAAAAATGGTCGACATTGAATAAATAAAAAAATAAATAAACTTTCATAAAATATGTTTTTGTTAAATATAATTTTACAGGACAAAAGTTTTCGTATTTTTTGTTAAATTTATTATTTAAAAAACTTTTAAGAAAAAATATTAAAATTTTCATAAAATAAATTTCAAAAAAAAAAAAAAAAAAAAAAATGAATTATATTTTTAGAAAAATTGAAATTTATTAGGATAAATTGCGATCATTTTTATAGTGTTTCTAGGTCAACGGCGTTTTTTTTTTCGAATATAGATTCCGGTCATCTGGTTGAATAAAAAATAGACGAGGCGAACATTTTTTTTATCTATATACCTGCGACCTGCTCTGGCTACTCATCCAATGTCTGAATGCTGACTCGGTTTTCATCTGAATAATTCTTAGTATCTCGTTGACCCATCTTGAAAATATTTAAGAGTAGTCAGTGCTGTATATTTTTATGATCACCGACTGCAAAAAAAAAAAGAAAAATTTATACCAAAAGGCAAATTATTTTTGTTTTTTTTTTTTAAATATATTTTATAGTTTTACTTCAAGAGAGAAGTAAAAAGAGAATTTTTTTAAAAAGATAATGTTAAAATTAAGTTTTTAAAAAATTTGTACCAAAAGGCAAGCTATTTTTGTTTTTTTAAAAATATATTTTACAATTTTACTTCAAGAGAAATAAAAAGAGAATTTTTTAATAAGTGTTAAAATTAAGTTAAAAATTTTAATATTTTTAATTTTTTACTTGAACTTTTAACTTAAAAAAAAGTAAATTTATGAAAAAAAAACTTTTAAAAAAACTTTTTTTTTTACTTTTTGAAGTAAATTTATGAAAAAAAAAGGAAAATCGAAATTGTTTAAAATGTTTAGGTCCAAAAATTGAATGTGTCAACACCTTTTCATTGAGCTATTTACTTTGTGAAAAATTTTTGCATTCTTGGTTAAGTGCCAATTTGCTTTTGTGACAAAATTCTACTATAGTTGTTAATTTTATTACTTTTGTTTCAAAAAAAATTTTGTTTATAAAAACAATTTATTTTCCTGAAGTTGTTTGCAGTGGTAAAAATGTTATTTTTTTGTTTTTTGTAATGCACTCAATGATTTCGGTGAAAGAAGTATTAAATTAATATATTAAAATCGTCCTTCACGATTATTTTAGAAGTCTGACCTTTGAGAATAAGAGGAATGCATATAAAATGGTTGTTGTTTTATAAATAGAGGAATTTTGAATTTTCCGAGTGCATTTTATAATTTTATATTTTGCTCTTTAATCATCGAAGGTGGGGATTTTGTTTATAAAACTTATATTATTAATAGACATTTTTTTTTCTTTTTTTCGTTTTGGAATTACCTTTACTTTCTTTTATTATTGAAATTCTAAATCTTTTTTTTTTTTTTGATTAATACTGAAATTACTATGTCAAAAAACACTTTTTTTAGGGTTCGAACCTCTTTATATAACTTTTGTTCTTTTTGTCAACTGCCCAACCCTGCTGAATGAGATTTTTAACGTTTTGCACTTTTTAGCAACTGCCCAACCCTGCTGAATGAGCTTTTTAACGTTTTGTTCTTTTTGCCAACTGCCCAACCCTGCTGAATGAGATTTTTAACGTTTTGCACTTTTTATCAATTGCCCAACCCTGTTGAACGAAATTTTTAATTTTTTGTAGAGTGCCCAACCCTGCTGTATGTGATTTTTAACCGTTTTTAACTTGTTAATCTTTTTTCAACTGCCCAACCCTGATAAACGAGATTTTTAATATAGGTCGACTGCCCAACCCTGCTGGTCGAGATTTTTAACTTTTTAACCTTTTTGTCAACTGCCCAACCCTGATGAACGAAATTGTTAACTTTTTAACCTTTTTGTCAACTGCCCAACCCTGCTGGTCAAGATTTTTAACTTTTTAACCTTTTTGTCAACTTCCCAACCCTGTTGAACGAGATTTTTAATTTTTTTCAACTGCCCGACCCTGCTGAACAAGATTGTTAATTTTTAACCTTTTTGTCAACTGCCCAACCCTGCTGGTCAAGATTTTTAACTTTTTAACCTTTTTGTCAACTTCCCAACCCTGTTGAACGAGATTTTTAATTTTTTTCAACTGCCCGACCCTGCTGAACAAGATTGTTAATTTTTAACCTTTTTGTCAACTGCCCAACCCTGCTGGTCAAGATTTTTAACTTTTTAACCTTTTTGTCAACTGCCCAACCCTGATGAACGAAAATTTTAACTTTTTAACCTTTTTGTCAACTTCCCAACCCTGCTGAACAAGATTTTTAACCTTTTTTCAACTTTCCAACCCTGTTGAACGAGATTTTTAACTTTCGTCAACTGCCCAACCCTGCTGAATAAGATTTTTAACCTTTTTAACTTTTTCGTCAACTGCCCAACCTTGCTAAGCTAAATTTGATAATAACAATTTCTTTTTATAATTTAGAATAAAAAATAAAATAAAAAGGAAAAATAAAAGAGATAAAATTTGAAGGTTATGTCTACTGATATTTCCGATGGAAGCATCTTCACTTCCGGTTTATATTCAAAATTCAAAAACTTTGAGAATTTCAACTACAATTTCGTAGAAGTTTCCTAGTTCGTTGCTCTATATATATAAGAACCAAGAAAATTATATGTAAATTTTCCACCCAAGTTTTCTATAACGACGTGTGTATAAACCGGAAAGTTAACATTAATGCACTCGTGTGTGCCGTGCATTAAATGTCCTCGAAGAAATAGTTCCAAAGGGATCTAACAGATGTCATCGTCGTCGTTGCCTTCTTAGCAGTTGGTAAAGTCGTTAACGACTTTCTTGGGAATCAAAAACATTTCGGAACTCTCAGCAAAATTCAGTTTGAAAATTCGTCGTTAATACACGAAAAAAGAAAAACACCCATCTTCTCTACAATGTTTTATAAATTCGAAATATTTAAAAAGTAAGTAAATTTTTTTAATTTCTTTTTCGTATTTCAATATTGCTCATAGTTGTCAATTATACCTAACCTAAAAATTCTCGAAGTATTTATTTTAATACCAAAAAAAAAAATGCCAAATTTCGTTAATTATTTTCCATTTATAGATTCTTATAAATTAATAATGAGAGAATAAAAATAAATGTCTTCTTGAATATAATAAGAAGAAAAAGAATATTTTTCCATCTTCCCCAGTCCAAGGCTCAATAAGCTGTGAAGTATAATGAATTTGTTTACATTTGCCACACGTGTATATACTTTAAACTTGTGAACGTGTGCTTATATGCGTAAAATAAATTATGGAGGACATTGCGGGATGCGCTTTCAGATGCCGCGCAACACAACCCATGCCCCATTGACCCCATTTTCTGATTCTATCGTTACCCTATTTATGAAACACATTTCCTAAGTCAAGGTAAACGAAGATATATCCGCAAGTGGCGAAGGGTGCTGAAAATAGGGAATGAGAATAGGGAATTGTTTACTTTTTTTTATTTATTTTCTCACTTACTGACAATGGGATTTAGTGTTTTTTACTCGTAAAGGTACTTTTACAATAACTTTTCTGTTATTATGCGCGCGCATTATGGACGAGTTTGTGTCTTGTTTCTACTTGTGCCATTTGAAGCATTTTACGTTCAACTTCTTTTCGTAACTTTTTTTCAATATTTTTCGGTATGAAAATTATTGTAGAAGTAACCTAATGTTGTATAGAGCAGAAAATTTTCACTGTCAACTGCCCAACCCTGCTGAAAGATTTTCTTTTAATTTTTTGCTAACTGCCTAACCTTGCTTGATGAACTTTTCCGAAATTTCAATAAGCAAGGTTGGGTAGTTGACCCACTGTGATTATGGTTTAATGCCGAATCCACAATAGAGATTTAAAACGTTATATCGTCTCGTTTCATTGTACGTTGACCTTATCATAACGACATTCGTTTTTTTCTTTTTTCTTAAATCACTTTTAACGTTTGCTTTTTTTTAAAGTTATTTCATGTGACTCACAAAATGTGAGAATATTGACATTATAGCAGCTTCCACAATAAAAATTTTTGAGGTTAAGTCGACTAGCTCCGAATAATCGATTCTTGTCTGTAACAAGACGATATAAGCTTGAAAATCTCTATTGTGGATTCGGCATTAAACCATACCAACTACCCAACCTTGCTTTTTAAAATTTCGGAAAATTTCATCAAGCAAGGTTGGGCAGTTAGCAAAAAATTAGAAGAAAATCTTTCAGCAGGGTTGGGCAGTTGTCGCAGTGAAAATTTTCTGCTTTATACAACTTTAGGTTACTTCTACAATAACTATTCTATTAAATTTATTTACGAATTTCTTAAATTGTAAAATTTAAATTTTACAATTATAACTTAAAATTTTAAGTGAAATTCATTTTTTAATCAATTTTTCGAAAAATCAATTATTTAAATACAAAAATAAATAATTTAGTAAAGAATTGAATAAATTCTTAAAATTGAATTTTTATGAAAAATTTTATCAAAATTTTTTTAAATAATTGAATTCTATCGCAGTGAGTTAAACAAAAATTTTACGAATAAGTGCAATTTTCTATAATTTTATTTTAAAATTGTATAAAAAAAAATTGAAATTCTGCAATAAGTATTGTTATTTATGAAAATAATTGAATTCTATCGAGAAATTTTATTATTAACGAAGAATTTTAATAAATTTTTTTTAAATAATTGAATTCCTGGGTAAGAATTTTATTTTTAAAAATAATTGAATTCTAGAGATTTTATTAGATTTTTGTTTAAATAATTGAATTCTTGGGAAAAATTTTATTATTCAAAAAAATTGAATTCTTATTTAAGAAATTTTAATAAAATATCTATTTTATTAAAATTTCTTAAATAATTGAATTCCTAGGAAGAATTTTATTTTTTCCCGAAAATAATTGTAATCTATGATCAATTTTTTATTATAATTTTTTAAATTTACAAAGCATTTTATCAAATTTTTTTTAAATAATTGAATTACCAAGAAAAATTTTATTATTTATGAAAATAATTGATTTTTTGTAAAGAATTGAATTCAAATATTTTTAAATAATTGAATTCCTATAAAAAATTTGTTATTTATGAAAATAATTGAATTATTGCAACGAATTGTATTAAAAAAATTTTTAAATAATGAAATTCCTATGCAGAAATTTTGATTGTAAAAATAATTGAATTCCGGAGAAAGATATTGTTATTTATGAAAATAATTAATTTCTTAAAATTATTCAAATTTTTTTAAATAGAATTTCTCAGAATTTTTTAAAACTTTTTGAAAATAATTCAATTTTATCGGGAAATTTCATTGAATTGAAATTATTGAAAATTGAAAATAATTGAAATTTGACGTAGAATTTTATTAAATTTTTGTTTAAATACTTGAATTCATGGGAAAAATTTTCTTATCGAAAACAATTGAATTCTTGGGAAGATATTTTATTAAAATTTTTTAAATAATTGAATTCCTAGGAAGAATTTTATTTTTTACGAAAATAATTGAATTGTTTCGAAAATTTTTACTGAAATTTTTGTCAATAATAATATTGAATTCCTAGAAATTTTTTTAAATAATAGAATTTTTTAATGAATTTTATTTGTGATTTTTCAAAATACTTGAATTTCTCAGAACTATTTTCTTCAATTCTCTGAATATAATTGAATTCTTTCGAGAAACTTCGTTAAAAAATAAAAAAATAATTAAATTCTTGCGAAGAAATTCACAAAAAAATTTTGTAAGTAATTGAATTCTTTTGAAATTTTTATTAAAATTTTGTTTCAACAATTCAATTCTTTTATAAAATTTTATTAAAATACTAGATATTAAAAATAATTGAAATTTTGCCAAGTATTTTTATTCAAGTTTTTTTTTGAATAATTGAATTTTGCAGAAGAATTTTATTATTTATTTTCTTTATAAAGATAATTTGAAATTTTGACTAGAATTTAAAAAAAAAAAAATTTTAACATTAATTGAATTTCCGTAATTATTTGTAACTTCTCCAAAAATTCAATTTTTTAAATTGTTTTTAACAATTCTAAATTTTTAAAGAGTAAAAAAATAGGTTTTCAATTTTTAGGTTATGTTCAATGATTTACACTTTTCTTCTCTATTTTTAAATTTAGAAAAAAAAATTTTCTTCACTTTTATATAATTAAATACAATTCCTGATCTTTATGAGGAAGGAAAAAAATATTTTTTTGTGAGAGAATTTTGAAAAAAGAAAAAATTCACAAGTTCTGGAAAATCGGATTAATTTCGAAGCAAACGATTCTGATTGTGGATTAGTCAATGGACTTTTAACCAAAGATCTGATGCATGAAACTTCTTCTATTGTACGTTGGAGTCTCGCTCCTCTAGTTCTATTCAACGAAACTTTATACGTTAATCCGCTTGAGCGGACAACATTCGATTAAGGTACTTCCACAATTGCTTTACATGCTATGTAATTCTCTCTCTAGATTTCTCATATATAGAGAAAGAAGGAAAGGAGAATTTTTTTTTTCCTTCACTCCAATGGCGACGACACAGCTATATATATATACTAATCTTGAACATGACCTCAATCGTTTCTCATCCCCTTTACAATATATTATTTATTATTATTTTCTATTATTATTTATCAATATTGTTCTTCTATTTATAATGGTTAATAATCCCCTTCTTTATCATAAAAATATATTGAAAAGTCTTTTATTTTACTTTTTATTTTTTTTCCTTCTTGTCTGTATTTAATTATTATTTTCTCTTCGTTAGATTAAAAAAAAAAGATGGGAAAGTAAAATTAAAATTTATGGTAATTTACTGTAAATCGTCCATTACTTTGCAAATTTTTTTTTTGTCAAATGTGCCTTTAAATGTAAGTCAAAAGATAACCTCAAAATTATAGATTTTAATCTTCAATAGCGAACGAAATATAACCTCAAAATTTCAATCCAAATAACCTATAAATTTTCGGTTAGAAAAGAAAACGAATTTAAAAATCTATGGCAAAATTTTGGACTAATCAGGTCAAAATTACCAAAATTAAAAAAATACTTAACCTCAAAATTTCAAAATCAGAAAAGATAAAATTAATAAAATCAAGGAAAATGAAATAAAAGTCGAGAAAAGAATAAAAAAATAAAAATTTAATTCGAAAGAGAACATAACCTATAAATAGAAAAAATTAAATTGAAACCAAAAGAGAAAAAATTTTTAAAAAGTAAAATTCCCATTCGACCATAACCTTAAAAAAAAAAGAAAAAAAAATTACATTCAATTACTAAATATCCACAAATAATAAAAAGAAAAATTCAATTATCAAATAACTATAAAATAAAATTATTTTTTTTCTCCCAAACCCAGAAGAAAAATAAATTACAAAATAAAAACCATTCTCAAAAATTGTCCCTAGGGTAAATTTTCGCAACTATATCAAATAATTTTGTTCTGAACGACGCTCTCCATTTCTCTTCATTCAATTGTCCCATGAGAAAAATTCATTTCAAACGTGATTTGAGTTACAATAGCAGGTTGAAAAAATAAAAAAAAAATTTTTTCTCCTCTCCTGTCAGAGGCCTATTAAATTCGCTTACAACTGATCAAAAAAAAAAAAAAAATACTTGAACACAAAAAAAAAATTACTCAACTGGGAATAACTAAAATGAGAAACTAAAAGGATAAAAGACAGCCCTTCTCTCCCAATTGGACAGAATTACGTCATTAAAACTCTTCCGCGAGCAATTAGAGTTCCGCTGTGCAATCGTAATTGGAAGAAAAATCTCAAACTTGAAAAAAATGCCTTCCGGATGTTAAAATAGAAGGGGGGGAGGAAGAAGAGAATCATTCACGTGATTATTTTTTTTTTTATAAACTAAACTTATACATTTTGTACTTTTTTTAAAAACTAAACTAATATACATATTGAAAGTTATATTATATTAATAATTAATAAATCAAATTAATCTTTCATGTAAAAAAAATTAATAATAATAAAAATTTGTTTAATTTATTTAAAAAAAAAATATACGGTACAATATAATGAACGTGATATTCAATTTATTATTATATTATGTAAAATAAAAATTTTTTTATTTTTAAATATGAATTTTTGAATAATTTTAAATTTAAACTGTATAAAAAAATTCAATTTTTAACTAATTTACTAATTTAATCTTGTTTTTTTAATTTAAAACCTTATAATAAAATTCTTCGTAAGAATTTAATTATTATCAAATTTTTTTTTTTAAATTCATGACAAGAATTCAATTATTTTTATAAATATTAAAATTATTCATAAGAATTCAATTATTTTCAAAAATTTTTTAATAAAATTCATGGCAAGAATTCAATTATTTTTATAAATATTAACTACGTCGTAAGAATTCAATTATTTTCAAAAATATTAAAATTCTTCCCAAAAATTCAATTATTTTCATAAATATTATAATTGTTTAAAAGAATTCAATTATTTTCATAAATAATAACATTCTAGGTAAAATTTCAATTATTTTTAAAAATATATGTAAATTTTTTGTTAAAATTCAATTATTTTTATAAATATATGTAAATTTTTTGTTGAAATTCAATTATTTTTAATACAATTGAAAGTAAAACACTTGAAAAATGCAATTATTCCTTTAATATTCAATTAAAATTTTTTAAAACGATTCAATTATTTTCAAAAATTTGAATAAAATTCTTCGCAAGAATTCAATTATTTTCAAAAAATATTAAACTTCTTCGTAAGAATTCAATTATTTTCTAAAATATTAAAATTCTTCGTTAGAATTCAATTATTTTTATAAAATAACTTTCTAGGTAAGATTTCAATTATTTTATAAATATGAAAATTTTTTGTTTAAATTCATTCAATTATTTTTAATACAATTTAAAATAAAACTCTTGAAAAATGCAATTATTCTATTAAAATTTTTTTTGAAACAATATTCAATTATTTTCGAAAATTTGAATAAAATTCTTCGCAAAAATTCAATTATTTAAAAAATTTTTTAATAAAATTCATAGCAAGAATTTAATTATTTTCATAAATATTAAAATTCGTCGTAAGTATTCAATTATTTTCAAAAATTGTTTAATAAAATTCATTGCAAGAATTCAATTATTTTCATAAATATTAACATTCGTCGTAAAAATTCAAGAATTTTCAAAAATATTAAAATTCTTCGTAAGAATTCAATTATTTTCATAAATATTATAATTCTTTAAAAGAATTTAATTATTTTCTTAAATAATAACATTCTAGGTAAAATTACAATTATTTTTAAAAATATATATGTAAATTTTTTGTTAAAATTCAATTATTTTTGAACAAAATTTAAAATTAATTAATTAAATTTTAATTAATCCTTCGTAACAATTTATTTATTTTTTTAAATAATTAAATCTTTGCACAAAATTCAATTATTTTTTAAAATTTTAATTAATCCTTCGAAACAATTAAATTATTTTTTTAAATAGTAAAATCTTTGCACAAAATTCAGTGACATTCAATATAATTTCACGAAAGAATTCAATTTTTCAAAAAAATTTTCAAAAAATTCAATTATATTTATAAAAATAGTAAAAATCGTTGCAAAAATTCAATTATATTTAAAATAATTTCACGAAAGAATTCAATTTTGAAAAAAAATTTTAATAATATTTTTCGAAAAAATTCATTATTATATTTATAAATAATAAAATTTTTGCATAAAATTCAATTATTTTCAAAAAAAAAATTCCACGAAAGATTTCAATTTTTTTCTTAATTCGGGCGGAAAATGGTGAAAAAGTGTTTAAAATAATAATTTATATTGTAAAATTTATAAAAAAAAAACATTTTCATCGTTTTTTAAAAGAAAAAAATTTCGAATCTTCTGTTATCGACAAGTCGGTAAAGTAGAACAAATAAGGCGGGAAATTCAAATCAAACTTTTACCTTTTTTGACGGAAAATCGTGAAAAGTGTCTAAAATAATAATTTATATTGTAAAATTGATAAAAAAAAAACATTTTCATCGTTTTTTAAAAGAAAAATTTCGAATCTTCCGTTATCGACAAGTCGGTAAAGTAGAACAAATAAGGCGGGAAATTCAAACCAAAATACATTTTTATGACGGTAAATTCTAAAAAAAAGTGATTAAAATAGTAATTCATATTGTGAAATTAATAAAAAATACATTTTCATCAAATGAGAAGATATTTAATGGTAAAAAATAAAATTTATTTTTGAATATGAAAAATGGAATGAATGGAAAAAGTTTCAAGGAATTTAATTTGATATTTTAAAAAAATTTGTAAAGGACGAAGTTTAAAGGGTATATATAGAGAAAAAAGAGAGAGAGAGACAGAGAGAGGGAGAAAAAAAATAAAAGTTGAGTGTCACTCGTCGTCGAAGTGGAATACAATACTGACGGCAGGTTGGACGTAATTAAAAACATAAAAAGTCAAAGAAGTAAAGGGAAATGAAGAATTCCAATCCTTCTCTTCCTGCTTAAAGGGAATGCCACCTCTCTTCTGCTTGCACTCGTTTCTCTTTACCATGTCTTCTCCTGCGTATTCTCAAATGGAAATACAAAAAAAAAAAAAAAAAAAAATCCTCACGTCTGTAGGATCTTCCCTTCGCGTCGTTGCGGCGCTTCTCTTTCCACTTCCGCCTTCTTCATTACGCTCATTCAGCTCCAAGTCCCTTGTGCATTAAAACCTCATTGCAACGAAAGCGTCGTTTGTTATTCTTCCACTAAAAAAAAAAAAAAAAAAAAAAAAAAAAAAAAAAAAAAAAAAAAAAACGAAGAAGAGAGAGAGGGAAAAAATAAAATCTGACTCTTATCCTTTTTTTGTGGCGTCGCAAATTAGATTCCTTTCATCTTTCAATGAATGCATGAGTAATTAAAATTTCTCCCTAATTCTTCATTTAATTAATTATATTCTCCTAATTAAGAAATCTCCTCAAATATTGTTGTTTCGTCTTTTATCTGAAACAATTAATTGAATTCTCTTTTGTGATAGATTGTAATTTACTGTGTGGAATTATATTGTTTTCAAACTTTGGAGTTTGAGTGATAAATCAAAACTAGCGTCAAACAATATTATGGAGAAAGCATTTTTGACACAAGAATTCAGAATTTTCTTACGAATTATAAAATTTAATTTTTTCCATGCTTCGCACTCATTCATTTTATTTAGATTTCATCGACTAAAAGTTTTTTTTTTTTTTTTTTTAGAATTTTTACTACTTGAAATTTGATAATAGTAGAAATAAAAAAACTATTCTCAAAAATTATAGTATCAAATTCTTTAAAAAGAATCAATTATTTTGGAAAAAAAATATTCGAAATTCATTTTCAAAATCTAGAAAACAAAAACCTAGAAATGCATTGAAAAAAAAAATTAATTTATATATTAATATTATTATTATGACAATTTACTTGCAAAAGAAGTTCACACCAGAGTTTTTGCGGAAAAAACAAAAAAAAAAAAAAAAAAAAAAAAAAAAAAAGAGAAATAGGAAAAATATAAAATTACGCTAATTAAGCGTTAATGAAATTCTGAGACAATTCGCGACAGAATAATTTACAAAGTTCTGCGGCTGTTATATGCGAATATCGCGCGCACAAGCCACAAGAAGTATATGTTCCGGCTGCATCGCGACAGAGTAATTATTCATTATGCTCTCAAGACCCCGCCTCATTTTACAGAGAAAATTGAATCTGCGTTTTGAAATGTCCTCTTTCCTCGCCTCGTCCAAATCCACCTACCATCACCACCATATACCTCGATTAACGCTCGTTTAATTGCTTTCTCCAACATGCCATCAAAGTTCAAGAGACGACTTTTGCCTTACCGCACAATGACCAAAAAATAATGCAATTTACACTATGAAATTTTCCATTCCTCCTTTGCTTTTAAAGAAAAAAAAAGTAATAATAATACAGGGTTTCCACAGGTCATGGAAGTCAGGGAATTCAGGGATTTTTAGTAAAAGTACTGTAAAAAATTGAATTTTCAAAATTCATGAAAAAACTCTGAATTTTGATGTTTTTTTTATTTGCCTCGTAAACTATGAAATTACCACGAATTTTAATACAAAACCTTGAATTTTTTCTATTTCAAACAATAATTTCTTTTTAAATAACTTAATTTTACAAGAACTATCATAAAATTATGACTTAAATTATTTAGTGAATCATTTTTACAATTTTCGTAAATACTAGATTAATAAAAGAATTTTAGTTAAAAATAATAAAAAAAAATTGAATTTTGAAAAAGTTACAAATAATTCCAGAAATTCAATTATTTTCAAAAGTAATAAATTTTTCGCAGAAATTCAATTATATTCAAAAATTTGAAAAAATTCTTGCCAAAATTTCAATTATATCTTTAAAAATAATAAAATTCTTCTCCAAAATTCAATTATGTTGGAAAATTTTTTCAAAATTCTCGTCAAAATTTCAATTATCTTTATAAATAATACAATTTTTACGAAATTCGATTATTTTTAAAAACTCTAATAAAATTCTTGGCAAAATTTCACAGGAATTCAATAATTTACAAGATTCTTTAATTAATTTCTTCGAAATAAATTAATTATTTTCATAAATAATAAAATTTTCACAGGAATTCAATTGTTTAATATAAAAAATTTCAAAATTTTTTTCGAAAAATATCAATTATTTAAAAACTATTTCATAAAATTCGTCGCATGAATTCAATTATTTGAAAAAAATTTAAAAGTTCTTGTCAAGAATTCAATTATTTTTAGAAATAGTTAAATTCTTCACCGAAATTCAATTATTTTTATAATCTTGAATAAAATTCGTTGGAAGAATTAAATTATTTTCAAAAGGAATAAAATTTTTCGCAGAAATTCAATTATGTTCAAGAATTAAAAAAAAATTCTTGTCAAAAAATCAATTATTTTTATAAATAATAATAATTTCTTCAAAATTCAATTATTTTTAAAAACTTTAATAAAATTCTTGGCAAAATTTCACAGGAATTCAATAATTTACCAGATTTTTAATTAATTTCTTCGAAATAAATCAATTATTTTCATAAATAATAAAATTTTCACAGGAATTCAATTATTTAATTTAAAAAATTTCAAATTTTTTTTCGACAAATATCAATTATTTAAAAAGTATTTTATAAAATTCTTCGCAGGAATTCAATTATTTAAAAAAAATTTAACAAAGTTCTTTTCAAGAATTTATTATTATTATTTTTAGAAATAGTGAAATTCTTCACCGAAATTCAATTATTTTTATAAACTTGAATAAAATTCGTTGGAAAAATTAAATTATTTTCAAAAGGAATAAAATTCTTCGCAGAAATTCAATTATGTTCAAAAATTAAAAAAAAATTCTTGTCAAAATTTCAATTATGTTTATAAATAATAAAATTCTTTAATATTTATTTATTTAAAAACATTTTTTTTAAATTCTCGTCAAAATTTTAATTATTGTTGTAATTAATAAAATTCTTTTTCAAAATTCAATTATTTTTAAAAACTTGAAAAAAATTCTTGTTAAAATTTCACTGGAATTCAATTATTTTTGAAATTTTTAATAAATTTCTTTGAAATAATTCAATTATTTTCATAATTTAATAAAATTTTCACAGGAATTCAGTTATTTAAAATTTAAAATACAACATTTCATAAAATTTTTCGAAAAATATCAATTATTTAAAAAGATTTTTATAAAATTCGTCGCATGAATTCAATTATTTAAAAAAAATTTCACAATGTTCTTTTCAAGAATTCAGTTATTTTTAGAAATAATAAAATTCTTCACTGAAATTTAATTATTTTAGAAAAATTTTTATAAAATTTTTGGGAAAAGTTTTAATTATTTTCATAAATAATAAAATCTTATCGCAGAATTTTAATTAATTTTTGATACAATATTTTAATCAAATTCCTCGATAAATTTAATTATTCTTAAAAATTTCATTAAAATTTGTCAAAATAATTGAATTATTTAAAAATTTGTTGATAAAATTCTTTATGAGAATTTAATTTTAACAAACATTTAATTATTCAATAAATTATTTATTTTTTAATTTAAATAATTGAATTCTTCTAGAATCTTCTAATAAAAATTGATTAAAAAAATGAATTACCGAATAATTTTAACAAGAATTTTATTATTTATGAAAATAATTTAATTATTGCAACGAATTTTATTAAAATTTTTTCAAATAATAATTGAATTTTTTTTTGAGAAAATTTACTAAATAATTGAATTCCAGCGAAGAATTTTATTAGGATTTTTGTAAATAATAAATTTTTTTTTGAAAAATGGTAATTAAAATTACCATTTTTGTTACGATACAAATTTTGTCAAATTTTGAGGTTATGTTCGTTTTTTAACGATATTCCGCATTATTCTCGCCGATTCTTATTTCTTCATTGAATAAAAAAAAATAAATAAAAAAAGAGTGTTAAAATTAATAAATATAGTTAAAATCTATTTTAAAATTATTAATTTTTCAATTTCTAATAACTTTTGAACTTCATATTGATTGCATTGGTTCAATATAATATATTATTCGTAATCCGGAAATAAAAGTTTTTTGCGATTCAAGAAAGTTTTGAGTACTTTGTACTTTTTCTCGAGACTCGCCTATTGCATTTCAGTTTTTCTTTTCTGTTCTCAATTTTTTTTTTTTTTTTTTTTTTTTATTAATGCATTTTATTCTTATAGAGTATTTCAAACTCAAAAAGTTGAAGAGGAGATTGGAATTACTAATTACTTTCAGTTCAGCAATTTAATTCTTTGCTAGATTGAACACAATTAACGTCTGCTTTTTCCTTGGAAAAATAATAATAATAATAATAATAATGAAACGCAACTATTTTAATTAATTTTTTACTTTTTCTTTGTACCCTCACTTCTCTTTTTTGTATTGTACAATTTTTAGTATTTCTTCTGCGTTATTTTTCCCCAACAGAAAAATTTTAGATTCTTTAACGTTTGTAAATTTGTACATAAATTTTAGAAAACATTTTTTTTTTATTTTTTATGGAAAGAAAATTAGGGTTTTTCTGCAATCAAAAAAAAATTGAAGGGAGAATTTGACAGACAATCGAAATAAAAAAGTTAGTCTCACTCTTTAAGTAAATTGAGATACTACTATTTTTTTTTTTTTTTTTTTTTTTTTTTTTTTTTTAAGAGAGTGATAAAATACACTTTTTGCTGGAGGAAAAATATATTTTTTTTTTTGATAATTTTGGGGCTAAAAGAGAAGCGGCTTGAAGTAAATTGCCAGACCCTCCCTTTGAAATATCCAAAAACTGAATAAATTATAAGGTCCTCACAGAAGGAATTCCAAGAAACTACGTGAGAAACTCCTCCCACATACATGTGTGCGTATAGAGTTTCAATATAATGAGAAAATTGCTTCTAAAATTATAGTCAATCATCTTTTATTTAGAATCTGAAATTTTGAAAATAGCTCGCAAAAAATGAAAATAAAAATAAAAATTTATCCATCGCAAGAAAAAAATGTATTGTAAATAATTCAAAAATTTAAAATTTTCTGAAACTCTCTTGAAAATACTGTTTTAAAAAATAATTTTCTCTTTTTAAAAAAATAAGAAATTTCTCAAACGATTCTTTTGTTGATGGAAAATTTTTTAACGTTTCTTTTTTTCTGTTTTGTTTCAGCTAAATCTACGCCTCATTCTTGTCAGTGGGAAAACAAAAGAGTTCCTATTTAGTCCGAGTGACTCTGCAGGGGACATAGCGCAACATGTGTTTGAAAACTGGCCTGAAGGTAAATTTTGAGAAAAAAATTTTATCTTTTACTTTATTTTATATGTATATATGAAAATCTATTTTCAGTAGAATTTCTATTTATTTTTTTTACCACTCAAATATTGACTAAATTTTAGTTGGAATTTATTTTTATTTTATTATAAAAATTTTTGAGGTTAGCGTCGACGCTAAGCGTTAAAAATCATTTTTTCAGAAAAAGGCAACAATTTTTTTCAAAAGTTAATAAAAAGTCTATGAAAAGAATAAAAAGACTATAAAATATATAATAAAAAGTTGAATAATTTAAATAAATAAAAATAACAAACAAAAAAATATAAATGAATTCAATTAGAAATATTAAAAAAAAAAAAAAAAAAAAAAAAAAAAAAGGTTTAAGGGCATTTGAACCATTATGACGTCACAATTTTAAAACTCATGCTTTGCACACATTGTGACGTCATAATGGTTCAAATGCCCTTAAATAAAAATTAGTACAATAAATTTAAAAGGTTAACAATAATTTAATAAATGAAATTAATAAATAATGAAACCTTTAGATAAATAAATTAAAAATAAAATAAACATCCTAATAAAAAAAAAAAAAAAAAAAAAAAAAAGTAAACAATATTTAAAATAATTATACAGTCAATAAAATAAAAAAATTATAAATGTAATAAAAATCAATTAAATAAAAATAGTTAAAAAAAAAATAAAAAATAAAATTAAAAAAAAAAAAAATTTGAAAAATTTGAAAAATTTTAAACATGTTTTAATAATGAAAAATAATTTTAGATTGGGCGGAAGAGGCGGTTGCCAAAGCAGAAATTTTGCGGCTAATATACCAGGGACGTTTTTTGCACAGTAATGTCACGCTTGGTGCACTTGGGCTTCCTTTTGGAAAAACATCAGTGATGCATCTTGTACCACGAGAAAATTTACCCGAACCTAATTCTCAAGGTGACTTACTCCTATTTTTTTAATTATTCACAAAAAAAACAGCATTTTATGAAAAACAAAAAACATTGTGAAAATTTAACTATTTCTTTCCTCATTCCCTGAAAGTAAAAAAAATATCCATTTTTTTTAATTTCATACATTTTTTTTATCATTTAAATTCAAAGCCACATATTTTTTTAAGAAATAAGTGTAAAAAAATTTCTAAATAATTAAATTATTATTTTCCAAGTAATTTAATGAATTTAATTATTATTTTCTAAGTAATTTAATTATTATTTTATAAATAATTAAATTATTACTATTTTATAAATAATTAAATTATTCTTTTATAACTATTTTAATTGTTAGTTTATAAATAATTGAATTATTATTTTATAACTTATTTGATAATTAGTTTATAAACAATTTAATTATTATTTTATAATAATTAAAAGTATTTTTTTTTGTAAATAATCGATAAGAGCTCCACTTTTATCTAATATTTTTTTCTTATTTATTTATTTAAAAAAAACTACAGACAATGTCATTTTTTTAAAAATATAATTTTTTTTTTTTTTTTTTATTTTTATTTTGTCAAGTTTATTTATTTATTAATATACATTCCCGTAGTCCAATTAGTCCAATATTGGACCGTAAATGGGTATCTAGATAAACAAAAACAATTAAGTAACAAAATTATTAAAAGTAAAGAAAAAAAAAAAAAGTTAATCAAAAAAATGAGAAAATAGGTTCTATATCAATTTTAATATAAGAATAGGTAAAATTAATAATAATAAATAATTAATGGAAAAGAAAAATAGGTAAAAAATTAATTTCTAGGTAAATTGTAAAAAATTTAATACTTATTTAAATTAACAAAAAATTACAATTTCTTTTTTTTTTTTTTGCTGCTACAAAACAAGAATTTATCAATGTACGCAAGGAAGGAAAACAAAAATTTAAAAAAAAATGAATTATCACGATAAAACAAAGTTAATTGATAAATGAAATTAGAAAAAAATTAAATATCAATTAATACTGATTGCTTATTATCAGACTTTTTAATCTTAAAGTTCAATTGAAAAGGTCATGAAGTCAATTATCTGTCAAAAATAAATTTATCACTTTTTGTTTTTAGATTATTCATAAAGTGCAAATTGCAAGTGGAGATATTAAATCAAAATAAATTATTTCAATTTTTTTAATATGCAATCTCTTTTTTTTCTTAATTTTCTCTTTTTATGTATGTGTGTTTTAATTGTGTAATATATAATTCATTGTTAATTAAATTTATTGAATTATTATTAAAATTGTCATATATGGACAGTAAAAAAACGCGTAAAAAAATTAATAAAATTTGTTATTGAATACTCAATAATTTTATTACTTTTCGTATTATAATTATTATTCAATTAATTAGTAATAATATTTTTGAAAATTGCTATCAAGATTATTTAACGATTTATTGCGCGGTAAATTAATTTAACTATTCAATTCCTTATTAATAATAATCAAGGGTGTAATTTTTTAAACCCTTTTTTAATTTTTTTTTTTTTTTTTTTTTTTTTTTTTAATAATTTAATAATTAATTTCTTATTTGTAATAAAAATTAATTTACTATTATTTATTTATGAACATTATAAATTAATTTAGTGTTATTTATTTATTAATATAAATTTACTCACCTTTTTTTATTTTTTTATTATTATTCCATTAATAATACAAATATAATTAACTACTAATTTATTTATTCATAATAAATTAATAATTCTAATGCTAATAACTGTTTTTTTAAATATTACGTAACTTAAAATTTTTTAAAAAATAAAACTTTTTTTACTAACACTTTATTACAAAGTTAATATTTTTTACTATTTTATAATAATAAATATTCTAAAAAAAAAATTTCTTAAAAGGTGAAAACTTTTTTTATTTTTTAACTCCAATTTCTTTAATTAAAATTTTAATTTTAATAATAAATTTTTTACAATTTTTTAATTTAAAAATTTCTTTGAAAAACTGAAGACTTGATTTACAAAGTTTAAGATTGTTTGGAAAATTAAATTTTTTTGTCGGGGAAAATTATTTTTTTTAGAAATAAGAACAATTTCCACTGAAATTTTTCATTTGTTTATTAATTAAATATATTTTTTTTTAGTTTTTAGTTAAGATTTTTAGTTTTAAAAAGGAAAAAAAAAATTTTTTTTTTATAAATTTTACTTCCAACTTGCAGGAATTTTACCAAATGGCGAATATATGCATATAATTCCAGACGAAATTGAAGAGTAATCGTAACGAAAAAAAAAGAAAAAAAAAATGTAATATCCAAACTTCCTGTGAGTGAGTTTCCATTTTTTACCTTTTCCATCCTTTTTTTTCCCAGCAAATAGTGTAAATTTGTATTTTATTCGTAATAAATTGCATTTTACTGAAAATCTTTTTTATAGCAACAATATAACGGTGAATCGTAAAATTTTTCGAATAACGGTTAGATGAAAACTTGCAATATTCTATCCGTTATAGTTTGTAGATAATATTTTAAATCTTCCTCTCCGGACTGCAATTTTTTCTTTTTACTATTTATTTACATTTTTTTTTTTTAATAAAAAATTTAAATTTTTCACTTTTAGAATTTTTATTAATTACTTTTTTTCTTGACCTAAAAAAATCGTTTTTAACAGTTTTAGATTTAAAAATGCAAAAATTCAAAATTTTATGCTTTTTTCACTAATATTTCGTTTTTAGTTAAATTTTTTAAAACTATTAATAAATATACAGAAAATATTTAATAGAAACTTTCCAATAATTCCAAGGTTTTTTTTCAATTTCAAAGAAAAAAATTTAAAAAAAAAAAAAAAAATGAGTTTTTTTTAAAATAATTTATCTGAATTTGAAAATAAAATATTCCACGGAAAAAAAAACTAAAAAACAAGACGAGAAAGAATAAAGAAATTTTTAGCGAAGAATTGTATTCGGAATCCTGAATTTTCCAAAAAAAAAAAATTTTCTTTTTATATAAAAAAAAACAAAAATATTTTTTATCCAAATAAACAAAATTCCACTGTCTTTGTATTCTTAAATTAATAAAAAATGTTAACGCAACAAGAAACGAGTTGTAAAATATTTTTGAAAGCAATAGTTTCAAAAAAATATTTTTTTCAAAGGATTGTCATTTTTTTTCAATTAAATATTTTTTTCGATAAAATTAAGTTTTTTTTAGTAAATATTATAAATAAATAATTAAGTAAATAAATAAATATAATAATTTTTTTTGATAAAATATCGTTTTTTGGGAGAGAATAAATATTTTCTTCGATAAAATATAGTTTTTTGAAAATAAGTATTTTTTTTTGTTAAAATACAGTTTGATTTTTTGAAATTAAATGTTTTTTTTGTCAATGAAAAAAAAATTTTTTTTTTTAAACAAATATTCTTTTCGATAAAAAAAACTGTTTTTATAGAAATTACATATTTTTTTGATTTAATATATTTATTTTCAAGAAGAAAATTTTTTTCATTGAAAAAAACTATTAATTTAAAAAAATTAACTATATTTTGTCCAAAAAATTGTTATTTTCAAAAAAACTGTATTTTATAGAAGAAAATATTTATTTTCTTTTGAAAAAAATATTTTTTTTAAAATATTTTTTTTGATGAAATACTGGTTTAAGAAATAAATTATTTTTTTGATTAAATATATTTGTTGGATATTATTAAAAATATATATATTTTTTAAAAATATTTTCTACCATGAAATACAGTTTTTTTTAAATAATTAATTTTTTTCGATAAAACAAAGTTTGCTTCTTGAAACTAAATATTTTTTTCCAACTAAAAAAATTTTTTTTTTTAATAAATATTTATTTTTCTATAAAATAAAATACTGTTTCTTTTTTAGGAAAGTAAATATTTTTTTTTATAAAATATAAATTCTTTGGGGTGAAAATAAATATTTTCTTCGCTAAAATATATATAGGTTTTTTTTAAATAAGTATTTTTTTCTCGATAAAATATATAGTTTTCTTTTAAATTCAATCTTTTCTTAAAAAAGAAATAATTTTTTTTAAAGTTCTTAAATTTGTTTTTCTATGAAATATGTTTTTTTTAAAATAAATATTTGTTTTGCATTGTTATTTTTTGTAAAAATAAATATTTTTTGATTTTTTTGAACATTTTTTTCGTTAAAATACCTATAGTTTGGTTTCTGTAATTAAATGTTTAATAAAAAGAAATTTTTTTTTAAAATATTTTTTTCAATAAAATAGTTTTTTTTAAGAAAATAAATGTTTTTTTGGATAAAATATTGTTTTTTGGTGAAAATTTTCTTTTTGATAAAAAAATTTTTTTTTTTGAAAATAATTAAAAAATGCAAGAAAATATTTTCAAATTAAGCAAAAAAACTAATATTCTCCAATTTTGTTTACAGATCAGAGACAAAAAAGTAAAGGTGGAGGAAGTAGTTGCTGCTCAGCTTCCTGTTGCATACTTTAAACCTTTTTGGCTGCCTGTTTATTTTTTTTTCTTCTTTTTTTTCACTTGTCTCTCTCTCTCTCTCTCTCTTTTTCACACTCTCTCTTTCATTTGTCCGAGGCGTTTCTCTGCGAACCGGCTCCTGCACAACAGAGGATCTGAGCCAATCACATTTATCGAAAAAAAAAAAAAAAAATGATTTTCTGCTGGAAAAGAGATATTGCAAGTGGCTTTAAGCACCGCGGACAAGGACGTTTTAATTAAACGAAAAAAAAAATTGTCAACCGAATGAGATCCCACAGTCCAAAGATCAAAAAAGTGGGACCCTAAATTTTTGAGAATCAAAAAACGAAAAAAAAAAAAAAGAATAACACGAAAACTCGCCGCAACACCATTTTGAAATCGTGAAAAGAAAATTAAATAAAAAAAAAAAATAAAAAAAAATGTGTGTTATTCTTGGTTTAAATATTGATTCCTCGACGTTCAGGAAATACTCACAAAAAAAAATCCTCATCAGCAGGATTCGCGCATCGAATAAAAAAAAAATATTGACAATTCGCTCTCTGATTGTAAATTAGTGACAGAATTATGTAAAACGGAAAAGTTTCTCGTCCGAAGAAAAAGTATCTCTAAAAAATTATCATTAAATTTGTGAATATTTGAAAAATTTTCCTTCAAGTTGATATTTGAAAATTTTTTTCGAATTTTGAATTCGAAGATTGAAAAAAAAAATTCCTCTACTCTCAATAGAGGGAAATTATGATAAAAATTTTTTAAATTCGTCATTACAATGTAATTGACACTAAAAATTGTGTTTCTTAAAAATCATGAAATTGAAAAAAATTGACTGAAAAATAAATTCAAACATTTTTTTTCGGTAATTAAATTTTATTTATTTTGATTATTAAATTGAAAATTGAATACAATAAATTAATAAAGTGATTATTGAATAAAATAATTGAAATAGTTTTTTCAATGTGATAATTGAAATAATTAAATATAATAATTGAAACAATTATTAAAATAAAAATATGAAATTAAAATTAAATTGAAATAATTATTAAATTAATTAATTAATTCTGTCACTAATTTAAGAAAAAAAAAATGCTCCGCAAAACCGATCACTGTAACAATTGCGACAGCAGCGTTATTATTATTATTATTATGATTATTATATGATTAATAATTATTATTAAATAATTATGTAGGTGAAAAATAAGCGAGAGTGCCTGTGTGCGAGTGTTGTGTATATGTAAAAGTGTGTGAGCGAGCGTTCGAATTTTAAGAGTCTGAAAATATAAGTTTATGTTGTGATATGCAGGTAGCGAGTATATAAATATAAATATAAATATATATATATATTATATACATACTATTATTAAAATTATATAAATTTATATATATATTATATGTATGTTTACATATAAATATAAATTTCATCCTCGAACGAAAATTGTGCGAAAGAAAATTTTAACTACTGAGAAAAAAATTAATTCTTGAAAATCAATTTTTTTCCCTTCAGGAAAATTAAACTGTAAAATTATTTTTTAAATCAATTTTTTTTTAAATTGAGACTAAACATAAAATTTTTTACGTTTATTTTAAATTTAATTAAAGAATTTTTGTTTTAATTCCATTATTTGCCTGTTAATTTTTAAACAAATTATTCAAAGTGAAAATTAATTATTTTTAAATTTGGAAAAATTGAAAACTATTTTTTTAATCAAAAATTAATTATAATAATAATAATTATTATTATTATAATTCCGAATGAAAATTTAAATTAAAAACCACAAAAAAAATTTTTTAACGATTGAAAAGAGTAAACATTTGAAAAAAAAATAAACAAAAAGTGAAAGAAGAAAAAAATTTTACAGTAAAAAATTGAAAATTTACTGTAAATTTACAAAAGTTTAATTCTATTTTACAAAAATTTTAATTGCCTTTTGAATTTCAATTCATTCAAAAATTGAAATTTTACGATTTTTTAAAAATTGAATTCAATACAAAAAGTGTTTTTTAAATTTCAAAAAAAAAATTTTTTTTTAACGAAAAGACAAAATGAAAAATTATAGAAAAATGAATATTTTTTATACATTCTTATACGCAATTCTTATCAAAAAAAAAGAAAAGAAAAAGAATGCAACTTATTCGTATATTTTTCTGAAAAATATTATTTAAATAATTCTTGAAATATTTTTTTTTTTGACCAATTTAAAAATAAAACGGTGTTAAATTTAAGAAACATTTGACAAAAATACGTTAATAATAAAAAAGTTTATTAATAAAAACCTAATTTTAATTTTTAAAAGAAACAATATAAAAAATTAAATTTTATTTTTTATTTAATTTTTATTTAATAAAATTTTATTTATTTTTATTTATTTCTTTGTTCAATTTTACTTTTTGATATTTTTTTCAAAATTGTTTTCGAAAATTGTTCTTTTTGAATAAAAAAAATTTAATTTTTACCGCCTTTTTTTAAATAAATTAATAAGTAAATAAATAATAAAATAAAATTATAAATAAATAATAATTGAATTAATAAATAATTGAATAAATGATAAATAAATAAAATAAAAAAGAAAAAGAAAATAAACACTTTTAATTATAAAGTTAATTAATTATTAATATAAATTGATTATTAATTATTAATTAAAAATTATTCAGTTTGAATTATAATTCTAATTTTATTTATTTACTTTTTTATTTATTTATTTATTTATTTATTAACGGAACAAGCAAAATTTTGTTTCTGAGTTAAAAGAAAAAACGAAAATATTTCGCACAATTTTCACTGTTAGAGTAATAATTTATATTTATTATTTATGTATACATATATTATGAAAAAAAAAGAAAAGAAAAATGGTATGAAATACGTTGACGTGCAGTTAAGCTCTTATAAGCGAGTGAAAAAAAGAAAAATAGACTTTTATTATATCGATTTGTGAAATGACGCCAATTTGAGAGTTTAAAAATTTTTCTCGGTCAAAATTGATGATAATGATAATGATGATGATGATATTGATAAAGTTGAGAAGCTAAACAACTTAAAGAGTCTGATCGTAGATAGAAAAAAAAACTTGACCGATATATTTCACGTTACCCTCTATTTACAATTTTTCCTCCCTTAAACAATAAATTTGAATTTTTTTTATTCCCTGCCCCCCAAGAATTCTTTTTTAACCTTTATCGGGCCTAAATGAAAGAATCAAAAGAAAAAATCTCATCAAAACGCTCAAAAAGTGCGAAATATTTCTTTTAGAATATTAAATAATTGAAGAAATTAATTTTTTTTTTGGATTATTCATTGAATTTTTCCTAGAATTAAATTTTTCATTTCTCTTTCTTTGAATAATTTAAAATAATTTTTGAATTTAAATTAAGAATCATTGTTTGTAACATTGGAAAAAAAAATAATTTTCTTATTCATTTGAATGAATTTTTAAATTTCCGAAAAAAATGATTTTTCTTTCTTTGAATTATTAAATGATTTTTTCTAAAATAAAAAATTAAGAATAAAAAACGACTATGAAAGCAACGTTTTTATAAATAGATTATGGAAAAAAAAGGTTCATTTTTTCCCTCTTTTAATTAATTTTTAAAAAAAGTACTTGTCGATTTTGGATAATTTTTTAAAAATAAAATTATTTTCAGTGTTATTATTATTAATAATAATGGCTATTAATTATGTTTATTGTTGTAATTTTCTACAAGTAGATTAATGCGGAAAAATTTTTTTTTTTCGATTTTCTCAAATTTCGCACAGTTGGAAGCGCCTCGGCATTAAAATTAGGTCCAAAAAAAATGAAAATTTAAAAAAAAAAATTATTAAAAATGAAAAATCGTTACAATGCGTTGTAGCTTAAATACTATACTCTCCTACGCTATAATTGTATTTAAAAAAAAAAATCTTACCAGTGATTAAGAATGTGTATATATATCTCGTACTTGTGTAGTCGTATTTTGATCGAAATTAACAAATTACTGTGTTTTTTTTTAATTCTCAAATTTTTATTCTTTACTTTTTTTCTTTTTATTTACATTTATATTCGTTTTTTCATTTTGATATTTTTTATACGGAATTAAATTTTAAACATCGACTCTGCGTTAAAAAATACGCAATATTAGTTTTAAAATAATTATTTCATCGAAAAGAAATTTTTCATATTTTCAATTTTAAGTTTTCTTTTGTCAAAAATTTTTTTCGATTCAGAAAAAAATTTATTATTTTTCTTTTATCAAATTTTTTTGCAATTCAGAAAGAATTTAATTTTCTTTCTTAAAAATTCTTTTCTTTCGTTAAAAAAAATGAGTTTTGTTTACAGATCCAAAAAATGGAATATTTTTCAAAAAAAAAAAAAAAAAATTTCACTGTAAGAAAAAAAAGTTTTAGTCTCGATATTAAATCACAAGTACGTTTCAGTCCTTGAAACATTTTTTTAGTCTTTTATTCTTACACCTAAAGACTATTTAAAAATAAAAAATAACAAAAAAAAAAAATGAGAAAATTAAACGTTTTATAATAGTAAATAAAAATATATAAATAAAAAAGAAAAGAATCAATAAAAATAAAGAACATAAAGTGTCGTTAAGCGCTCTTGTTAATGGATTTAAAAAGAATAATTAAAAAAAAAAAACAATTTTATCGAGGCTTATTCGATTTTCACACGAGAGAAAACTCGTCAAAACGAGTTTATCAATAAAAATGCAAAAATCTCTCTTCGAATAAAATCGAAATTTTTATAAATTTAAAAAAAAAGCTGTAAATAGCTGAGTTTTTACGTTGTCCACCAAAAAAAAAATAGAAAAAAAAAAATTTGTTATTATTTAGAAAAATTTTTTCAAATTTAAAAAAATATGAACAAAATTTTATTCGGAGAGTGATTCGAAAATTGACGAAAAATTTATAACAGAGTTATAAAGAGAAAAAAAAGTCCAACGACCGTAGAGAAACGCTTGTAATTTTAAATAAAAAAAAAACAAACAAAAATATTTCTTAGTAATCGAGTTAAGTTTTAAAATCAAAGGACTTTTTATCGTCGAAAGACGCAGGAGTCAAAACTTGTAAAAAGTACTTGCGTTTCCAATTATATCTGTAAACGTTTTATTCATGAAAATTTATTAAGAGAGGCATAAATCGAAAGTTACATATTAAAAGAATAAAAGAAAAAGATAAAAACTTTTATAAAAATAGTAGACAAATTTTTTGCACTTTCGATCGTTTTGCGATTTTTCTTTAATAAAAAAATTCATTTTATAAAAAATTAGAAATTTTCCATTATTTCTCAGTAAAAAAAAAATCACTTCACGATTGAAAGTATGTATTTAAATTTTTGAGCGCTTTGTGACCAAAAATTCGCTTGTATAAATTATTATACGTAACATTGTCTTCTCTTCATGTAATTTTCGTTTTAAAAAAATTTTTGAAAATGAAACTAAAATTATCGAGAGTCGAGGGATCGACTTAAAAAAAAAGAATGTAGACCGTCCTTTAAATACGAGACAAGTTTGTTGAAATTCAATTTTCAAAAAAAGGTTACAAATGCTCGATTTTTTTTTTTTTTTTTTTCATCAAAAAGGAAACGTTGCCCATAGAAATATCGTAATATCGCAATATGTATAGCGAAATAATCCTAAATGTATATCATGGAATTAAAGCTAATTAACTGTTCGAAGCGTAAGGGTAACAAGAAAAAAAAATAAAAAAAAAACTTGTCCATGACGATGACTAGAGTATTATAAAAAAAAAAGTTACACGGATCTCCGTGATTTTGACTTCCAATGAAAAATTTTTACGCATTCATTTTTAATTCTACATTTAAATTTTTCAAACAGAGATTTTTTTTTTTTTTTTGACTAAAAGAAGAAAAATTTTTAATTGGAAGTCCAGAGTGGAATTATTCCTTTTTATTATTATAGGCAATTGTGTATAGGTAAATGAATTATTATAAAATATTTTGACAAATTTCTTTCCACTGGGAAGCGAAATAAAAATGAAAAATCACTCTCGCGGCTCATCAATTATTTTTTTTTTTTTATATATATATATATAAATGTATAATTTTTTTAAGACCCTCAGGATCAAGGGAGGCGTCGTTATCTATTTTATCGCTACTAGATCCTAGGCACTATAATTCATCTGTAAATAGAACAGTATTGATATTTCAGACTAGTAAATGTTCTAGATTTATTGAAATGAAAGCCGTTAATTGAGAAAAAAAAATGATTAACAACAGGCAAAAGAATGATGATAATGAACCGTTTGTTATTTTCGAGAACAAAAAAAAAAAAAAAAAATTATTGGGTAAATATGAGAAAATTACTTGGAAAAGCAGGAGGAAACGAAACGAACGAGTGAATACCCCCCCCCCTTCCCCTTCTTTCTTTCTATAAAAATATGTCCACATAATTGAGTAATCTGGAGAACATATTTTTTTGCAGGACAAATTTTGTACGTTCTCTTGTCTCAAGACTCGCACTGTTTTTGAAGAATAAAAAATAAAAAAAAAATCTATGTGTAAAAAAAATCCTCTCTTTCTCTCTTTGGTAGATCGTATACCGACTACTATATTCCTCTCTCTCTCTCTCTCTTGCTCGTACGCTTCCTCGTGCAATATTTTTCAGTGATCTATACTCAATTTTTTTTTTTTTGCAAATTTATTATATAAATTAAGCTTACGTTACGCACCTCATTTGTAAATATTAGATCGTATTTTTGTCTTCGATGTAAAATCAACGAGGATCTTAACTGCAACTAATGGCTTAGTTTTTAGTGTAAGAAATAAAGTTACAAAGCGTAAAGGAAAGAAATTTATTGTCTATTTTTATTTACCTTACGCACGCATTATTATTTTATTCAATAAAGAATAGAGCTTCTGTTTCTCACAGAGAATTTTTTGCTGCATTGGATGATACAAAAGCTAGAAATTCTATCGTTCAGTTCAACGCCGGCTATAATGTAACGAGCCAAAATGGGTACATAACCTCAATTGTCAATTCTTACTTGGGTGGTTTTTAAATAAACATTCCCTCACCCAAGTAAGTAGGGTAATTCTGCATTGTCCGCAGCCCAAATTAGATTCATTTTGAAAATAATTAAAAACGATGAAGGATGAACATAAAGATTTTTTTAGAAAATTCCCCCCCCCCCCCTCCCCCTCGTAAGATATTTTACATACAATAATCATTCATACACAAACTTTTAATTTTTTTTTTAAAAAAAAGTAAATAAAAATTTCCCAGGAATTTCGATATTTACAAATTATTTTTTACAAATTTCTTCACAATCATTGAAATATTTTCATAAATAAAAATAAAAATAAAATAAAAATTTTTTACGGTGATTCAATTATTTTCGTAAATAATAAAATTCTTCTTAGAAATTAAATTATTATTTTCATAAATAATAAAATTCATTGGAGAAATTCAATTATTTTCAAAAGTAAAATAAAATTCTTCGCAAAAATTCAATATTATATATACAAAATTTTGTTTTAAATTCTCATCAAAATTTCAATTATCTTTAGAACTTTTAGAAATAATTAAAATGCTTCGAAAAATTATTTTCAAAAAATTTTCTCAATTCAATGATTTTCAATATCTATTTTCAATAAAATTTTCCAAAAGAATTCAATTATTTAAAAGAAATTTTTAATAAAATTCTAGACAAACTTTTAATTATTTTCAAGAAGTAATAAAAATTTTACAGGAATTTCATTATTTACAAATTTTTAAAATTAATTTCTTTGCAATCGTTCAATGATTTACATAAATAATAAAATTTTTACAGGAATTTCATTATTTACAAATTTTTAAAATTAATTTCTTTGCAATCATTCAATAATTTACATAAATTGAAATATTTTCATAAATAATAAAATTTTTGCGGGCATTCAATTATTATTTTTGTAAATAATAAAATTCTTTTTAGAAATTAAATTTTTTTCCATAAATAATAAAATTCATTGGAGAAATTCAATTATTTTCAAAAAATTTTCTCAATTCAATGATTTTCAATATCCATTTTCAATAAAATTTTCCAAAAGAATTCAATTATTTAAAAACGAAATTTTTAATAAAATTCTAGACAAACGTTTAATTATTTTCAAGAAGTAATAAAAATTTTTTTAGGAATTTCATTATTTACAAATTTTTAAAATTAATTTCTTTGCAATCATTCAATTATTTGTACATAAATAATAAAATTTTTACGGGGATTCAATTATTTTCGTAAATAATAAAATTCTTTATAGGAATTCAATTATTAAAAAATGTAATGAAACTCATTGCTGAATTTCAATTATTTTTAACAAAATTTTAATCGAATTAATTCGAAAAAATTTTTAAAAAGTTTTATTAAAATTCGTCAAAAGAATTTATTTAAAAATTTATAGATTTTTATCTTTCAAAAATCTTTATGAGAATTCAATTTTAAGAAACATTCAATAAATTATGATTTTCGTATTTAAATAATTGAATTCTAGTAGAATTTTCTCATAAACATTGATTTAAAAATGGATTTCAGTTAAAATTTTTAATTATCATTGAATTTTAAAAGCAGAGCGTAAATTTTTAGAAATAATTGAATTTTCAAAAGGTTTTAGATTAAAATCTTGGAAAATTTGAATTTTTCATATTTTTAACTAACAATTCCGTGGAATTAATTTCTTTTTGAAAAACTTCAATTGCGGATTTTTTTTTTGTTGAAATTATATAAAGTTTTCATTTTCTAATATTATATTTCATTGAAGAATTGACGAATAATTGAAATTTTGTAAAAATTGAATTGTAAACAAATGAATTTGAAAATTCTTAAAGGACTTTTTTAAAAATCATTAAAAATAATGAATTATAGAAGATATTTAGTTAAAAACACGAAAAAAATTGAATTTTGTAAAAGTTCGAAATTATTGCAAAAATTCAATTATTTTCAAAAGTAGTAATATTCCATCGTTAAAATTCAATTCTGTTCAAAAGTAATAGAAAATTCTTCTTAGGGATTCAATTATTTTTACAAATAATAAAACTCATCGCAGAATTTCAATTATTTTTTTTTTAATTTTAATCGAATTTCTCGAAAAATGTAATTATTCTTAAAAAATTTTATTCAAAATCGTTGATAGAATTCAATTATTTGAAAATTTTGTTGATAACGATTCTTTATCGGAATTGAATTTTAAGAAACATTCAATTAATTCAATAAATTATTTATTTGCAATATTTATTTAAATAATTGAATTCTAGTAGAATTTTCTAATAAAAATCGATTTTTATTATTCATAAAAATGGATTTCAGTTAAAATTTTAGATAATAGAATATTAAAAGCAATATAGCGGGAATTTTTATAAATCATTGAATTTTGAAATTAATTTTTTTGAAAAAGTTTAATTGAATTTTTTTATAATATTTTAAGTTTTTATTTTCTAATATTTATTTTATTGAAGAATTTACGAATAATTGCAATTTTGGTAAAATTGAATATTGTAAAATTTTTCATTTTTTGGTCCTTAAAAATCGTATTTTTAAATACTTTCACTGGTTCGAGCCCTGTTTAAAACGATAAACATAGGGAGATTATTTAAAAAGTTTTTTTATTCAATTAAAAACATAATATAATTCTAAAATTAATATTTTTAATTTCTGTGGGTTATTTATAATTAAACTTTTTTTCTTTATGAAATTTTCTTCGCCATCTTGAATTGTCGTCTATATTAATCCAAAAATGAAGGCAAAAATGGAAAAAGATACAATTGACTCTTGAATTTTTCAATATTATCAATTTTAATTATTTTACGGTTCCGTGTATTTTGATTTTGATTGTTTTCTCCTTCAGTATTTTTTTGATCATTCGAAATAACATGAATAGACAATGTATTTTGCCACTTTGAATTATTGTCTACATTCAACTAAAAATGAATTAACAAATATTTAAATTGAATTCGATTATAAACATACTTATGGTGAATTGTAATATTAATGTATAATATTGTATTATTATTATTTATAATTAATTATTATAATTATTATTATTATTTATAATTAATTATTATAATTATTATTATTATTTATAATTAATTATTAATAATTATTATTATTTATAATTAATTATTAATAATTATTATTATTTTTAATTAATTATAAATTAATAATTTTTAAATTCTAATAATTACCATAATTGAAATTGCAATAATAATTATTAATATACCATTATAATTAACATTCAGGACTATTAATTTTATTAAATATTTCATCACCTCAAAAAATTCTATTATATCATTTTTTGTTATATTTGCCAAGAAAAGTGGTTCCAATGAGTTTCGGACAAAATCATAAGTTTTTGTTGAAATATTTTTCCAGAAGCTATCAAATAATGTTACCATTGACATTGGTTTCTCATGCATCTTTGATTCAAGGGTATCTTTAAGTTTTTCGAATTTTTCATCCGTCATGTTTATAATGTACTCCTGTAATATTTAAAAACAAAATTCTAATAAAATAAACACGTGACACCATAGAAGAGTAATTATAAATTATTTATATATAAATATTATAAAATATTGATTAATTAACCTTCATTGTGTCGATGAAATTATCTATTCTTTCTTCAATGTATTGAGGATGTTTACTACTTTGAACAAGAATCGTAAAACCCAATGCACTATAGTCAGTTCTCACTTTTTTTTCTAAAATATAACTCAATTTTTCCTTCTGCCTTAAAATTGTAAACAATGGATCAGAAATAATTTGTAAAAATAATTCGAGAAGTGTTTTTGTCCTTGTATCCTGTAATCCAAACTGATAGTACTTTAATGTACAAGAATTTTTGCTAATTTTATTTTCAACCTCGTAAAGATAGTGATAACCTGTTTAAATTTAAGAGATGGGTGAATATTTTTTCTTATTTATAATTTTTAATTTTTTAATTTTTTTTTTTTTTTTTTTTTAATTATTTTTGCGAAAAAAATTTTTTCTTTTTTTACCTGGCTCTAAACGAACTACTCTACTTGTTGTTAATTGAGACGGTAATAATGGTGTTAAATTTCCTCTGTTGTATGTGCTTATGTTTGATAATTTGTATTCAATGTGTTGGACCATTGCTACTGCGTCGTATTCGGTGAAATTACCGTAAATAAAACCCTCGACATGCATATTTGAAAATAATTGCCCTAGAAAGTCTTGTAAATATTCTACTGTTATTTCTGAAAATAAAAAAGTGTCAATTGTTAGAATTTTCGAAAGTGGGGAATTAAAATACAGATTTTTAGTTATCCGCGGTCGATATAATTATCCACGGCTGGTAAAACAGAACTCCAAAATGAAATCCCAAATATAATTTCTAATGTTGTTTCACTTACTGTCACTTGCATTAAGAAGATCAGTACTAGTCCAAATTGTTTCAAACAATAGATTTTTTAAGTAAACAGGTGCTTGATGGTACGGCTCCTTAGTATCCAGATTTTTCAATTCTTCAATGTACTTAAAGTGTAAAAGAATATTAGACAAAAATTTAATTAATAAAATTTCATTCGTTTAACACTAACCTCATCTTTTAAAGTCTGCAATTGTGATTCAACTATTTTTAAATTTGCGATTTCGTGCATTAACTTATTTAAAATGAAAATATGTTTGTCACTGTAGCTTTCGATGAAAAGCTAAAATAATAAATTTTGATTATTGTTTAACTCGAAATAAAATTCAAATTATTCGCTAAAAAGTCTCTACTAACTTTAAAACCATAATTATCAGGAGTGACAATCCATCGTGAACCAGCTGAATGAGCAAAATAGGAGTATTTCCTTAAGGATTCTTCAACTAAATGTGTAAATATGACGCAATTGTTATAATACGCGGGATTGACGTATGCAAATGGACTGAAAATTTTAAAATTTGAAAATTATAATTATAAATTATGGTTAAAATTCAAAACAGAATTATTAATTGATGAAGTGAGAAAAACCCTGGGATTTTTACTTAGTTTACCTCTTGAAGTGAAAATTTGAGACCCCTCTTGGTAAGTGAAATTCACTATTTTGTTTAAACCAAACTCTCATTAATGCCGTATTGTGAATAATTCTTGGAAACCTGTCATCCTGTAAGAATTTTTTATTACTAATTTTTATTTTTAGAAAAAGAAAATATAAACGAAATTCGAGATGATATTTATTCTTACTTGAGAGGGATTATGAACCATATCAAATACCGTGGGTATGAATTCATTTTCATTGGGAATTTTAAAATCCGTATCAATATAGTTAGCATTTCTCCATTTCAAAATAACATCCCTTGATATGTTGTCTTTAAAAAATTTTCCCTGATACCACGGTTCAACTTCTGTGGCAATTGTTTCATATTCTTTGGCAACAATAACAATTCTCATAAATTCTGGTCTTAGAAATCCAAAAATATATCTAACAAGTTCTGCTTGAAAATTCTGTAATAAATAAGGACCGCTAAGTGCATTTTCAATTGGATAAAGTACCATATTTTGAGATAGACGTTTCACATAATTTCTCGGAGGGATTTTCTCCATAAAACGAAATCGTAAATTTTGAATTGCCGCATATTCCTAGAGTAGAGAAAATAGAAAAGAGTTTTTAATAAAATTCGAAGAATTACCTGGAAAGATTATCCGAAAAGGATCAGTTGAAAATTTGATTTGTGCTGACAGACTTTTAAATTCGGATTACAAACTTTCCAAAAATTGATTAATTGATAGTTTATGACTATAATTACATTGAGCAACCATTCCTTGTCTTTATGACTTTTGAGCATATTGATGTATTGGAAAACTAAGGTAATAATATCATCGATGTGATGGAAGCCTTCTTCGGTGAGTCTAATTTCCAGACCGTAAAAGTTTATACCTTTATTGCCATCTGATAATCCGGCGAATAAGTAAGTACACCAGCGTTTTTCTTTTAAAGCTGAAATTAATGATCCCTCACTTTCATTGTGAAGCAAGTAGGTAATGTAATCCGTTTGCTGTAAATAATAACATTTTGCTACCCAGATAGCACAAAAACTTCCAGAAAATTTCCAGGAAGTTTCCCACGGCAACTTCGGAAGTTACCTTTGGTAACTTCCTGGAAGCTTCCCCGGAATACAACAATGTCCGCCTCTGGAAACTTCCTTCGGAAACTTCCTGGAAACTTCCTGGAAACTTCCCGGAAGTTTGCTGGAAACTCTCTTTGGAAACTTCTTGTTATTTACCCGTGTAAACTTCTTGGAAATTACCAAAGGTAGTTTCTTGGAAATTATCTAGAAATTTCCAGAACTTATTTAAATTTTTTGTAGATAAATTTATTGTTTAAAAAGTTTTAAAAAATTAAGAGATTTTCATATTTTTCATTGAACTAAAAGAAAAAATTGTATTTAATGAAAAAAAAACGAAAATAATAATCTTAAACATGCGAGGGTGAGCAGACTCGAACCTTTGTATAGCCTGATGGATAAGTCTAAAGGTCTCAAGTCGGCTGCTGGGATAGCGCCTTAACGCGCTCAACCAAATCGCCACTAGCATCCATTTTTGAAAATAAAATATACACATTACCTATTGGATTCTTTCTACTAAGTAACTTTAATTTTTATTTTACCAACTGCAGTAACAGTTTTTTTGGTAAGTGAGGTTATGTCATAGTTAAATGTTTACATTTTTCATATCAATTTTAAAATAATAGTAGTGTCAGTTTTATAATTGCTTATATATTACGTGAAAGTGAATATTTATTTTTGAATTAGTGTTTTGTGGTGTTGGTGTTTTTGTGAATAATAAAGAAAAAAATTGCATCCTCATTTTAATAATCCTTATCATCATTTTTTGTTTTAAGTTTACATCATACTTTTTAATACGTTTTTTTATTATAGAAAATTTAGTAGACATTTTTATATATTTTGGAATGTTAAATTAAATTTATAAATTAAAGTACAATTTTTAATGCAAATCAATTGTGTGTAATTAATTTTTGTTTTTTTTAAATCATTAATGTATGTAAACTGAATTTAAATTTTTAAATAACATATTACATGCAGTTTTTATTTTTTATGAAATATGTAGGATTATATTTCGTGCCTTTTTACTAAACTATAAATTATTCAACAATATTTCCATTGTCCAAAAAATGGTGAAAAATATATATTTTTAAAATATTTTTAATAAAAAAACTGCTAAATTGTGCAAATTGTGTTTTTGAAATTTACGTTTCATTTCGTTTCGTGTCGGCTCGAAAATTAAGTCCAAAAAACTTAAATATTTAGTGTCAGTCAAAAAACTACTAAAAAGAAAAAACAAAATATATCAATATTTAAATGCATAAAAATCATGTTCACTTTTTCCACTTTATAATTCTATTGAAGTCTCCTCATACTATTTTATATCTATTATTAAAGTTATAATTCTATTATTTCTTTAAATATTGTATTTTGTTAGCTGTGATTTTTTATTTAATACTAAATACTTGAGTTTCTAAAATATTTATTTTCGATGTGTACTAAAATAAATTCAATTTTTTTAAATTTTAATTTAAATTTTTTAGTTTAGTTTTGAGTTAACACGAAACTAAATTCAGTTTATTAATTTAGTTTTGTGTCGACACAAAACTAAACTCAGCTTGTTAATTTATTTTTGTGACAATTCAGAAACTAAAACGATACTAAACTTTCGTAATGGTCCCTGATTATAATAATAAGAAATTTCAATTTTTCCATTATTTTTCAAAATTTTATTGCTTATATTTATAAACATAATTTATAAAGATAGAGTTTTACAAATATTTTTTGATTTTGCAGACAATAAACAACAAACTACTTATATTTTTCTTATTCAGACGAAGTTGAAGTCCACAACGTTTATCTACGAAAAAAATTTATTTAATACATGCAAGTATTATTTTTAAATTAATATTTAATTGTAAAATAATTATTATCAAAATATAAACATCAATCTATAACTTCTAAATATTTTTGTGTCAATATTGCTGTGTATTTTTAATTAATTTACTAAGTAAACAATTTTTTTCATTTGATCAACGTTGTGGACTTCAACTTAGTCAATTTAGTTATTTTCTTCAGTCCCACTCCCTTCGGTGCCAGTGCTGCTTCCGTTATCATCTTCATCAGTCATGCGTACTGTTTCATCGTTTTCTCGTTCTCGTTCTTTATCCATCTTTTCCCTAAACATAAGAATATATTTAATAGGCTATCTAACAAACTCTTAAAGATTAACATTATATTCAATTATATAAAAATTTATTAATACCATTCTTTATGAGAATTTAATTTTAAGAAAAATGCAATAATTGACTTGCAGTAGAATTTTGAAAAGGTTTCAAATTAAAATCTTTGAAAATAAAAAATTTTAACGCAATTCTTCGAAAAATTTCAATTAAATAACAAAAATTTTCCTATAAATTCAATTATTTTCAGGAATTTTAATAAAAATCATTGCAAAAGTCAATTATTTCCAAAGTAATAAAATTTTTCGTTTAAATTAAATTATTTTCAGGAATTTTAATAAAAATCATTGCAAAAGTCAATTATTTCCCAAGTAATAACATTTTTCGTTTAAATTTCATTATTTTCAGGAATTTTAAGAAAATTCTCTGCAAAATTCAATTATTTTCAAAAGAAATAAAATTCTTTTTGGGAATTCAATCATTTTCAGGAAATTTAATAAAATTCTTTGAAAAAATCAATTATCTTCATAAAAAATAACTAAAGAATTCTTCACAAGAATTCTGTTATCATCAAAAGTAGATAATAAAATTTCTCGTTTAAATTCAATTATTTTCAGGAATTTTAAGAAAATTCAGTGCAAAATACTTTTCCCTGATTTCCAGAAAAAAATTTCACTTTTTCCCTGACCCTAAAGAATATTCTGATTCACTCTAAAAATTATTAGATACTGAAAAAAAATGTTCTATTACATTTATATACAAACTTTTTTAATTGTAAAATTATTTAAAAACATTAATAACTTCTTTCTCAATATTTTTCAATATTTAATCATTATTATTTTTCTGTAGGAATTATAATTCTTCAAAATATACAAATTTAAACCTTTTTGAAATTCAACAACTTATAAGAATATGATTACAAAACATGTCTTCTTCATGTTTTGTAATAATTTAAATTGCTATAAAATTTTTTAAAATAAGTTAATTATTTACAAAAATCCTAAAAAAAATCCTTCGCAAGAATTCAATTATTTTTACAAGAAGTACAATTTCACAAAAAAATTCAATTATTTAAAAAAAATGTAATAATATTCGTTGCAATAATTCAATTATTTTTATAAATAATAATAATAAATCGATTATTCGTTTATTCATTTTTCAATCAACTTTTATTAGAAAATTCTAAAAAAATTCAATTATTTAAATTAAAAAATAAATAATTTATTGAATAAGTGAATGTTTGTTAAAATTAAATTCTCATAAAGAATTTTATCAATAAAATTTTAAATAATTGAATTCGTTTGACAAATTTTAATAAAATTTTTAAGAATAATTACATTTATCGAGTAATTTGATTAAAATATTGTATAAAAAATAATTCATAAAAGTAATAATTAAATAAATAATTAAAATTTTCATAAAATAATTGAATGTCGGAGAAAAATTTTATTGTTTATATAAATAATTGAATTCTTACAACGAATTTTATTCAAGTTTATAAAAATAATTGAATTTCGGTGAAGAATTTTATTATTTATAAAGATAATTGAATTTTTGACAACAAAACTTTGTGCCACTCATCGCGCTACTCGAAAATGGTTGTATCTATAGTCGGACACCATGATTTTTAAAACATTAAATAAAATATTTCTTGTTTAATTATTTTCGAAAATAACACTATTTTAATAAAATATAAACTTCACACATTCGTCTAGTATACATTTTAAAGTAATTATCACAATGCATTATTATTTATTTGCCAAAAAACACGAAAGTGTGCGACTACTAGTACTGTCCGACTATACCCGCACTTACCCTAATTGATATTTTTCGAAAAATTTTATGAAATTTTGTATTTTAAATAATTGAATTCCTGTGAAAATTTGATTACTTATGAAAATAATTGAATTATTTTAAAGAAATTTATTAAATATTGAATAATTGAATTCCTGTGGAATTTTGACAAGAATTTTATTAAAATTTTCAAAAATAATTGAATTTCGATGAAGAATTTTATTATTTATAAAGATAATTGAATTTTTTTTTGAAACTTTTTCAAAATCCAATTTTTTTTAGTATTTTTAACTGAAATTCTTCTATCAATCTAGTACTTATGAAAATTGTAAAAATTATTGATAAAATAATTTGTAAGTCATAATTTTATGATAGTTTTTGAAAAATTAAGTTATTTAAAAAGAAATTATTGTCAGAAATTTGAAAAAATTGAAGGTTTTGTATTAAAATTCGAGGTAATTTCATAATTTACGAGGCAAAAAGGAAAAAAATTCAGAGCTTTCTCATAAATTTTAAAAGTTCAATTCTTTTCCTGTACTTTTAGTAAAAATCCCTGACTTTTCCCTGACTTCCCTGACCTGTGGCAACCCTGATGATACTCACATTTGACGGTCGCGATTTTTCTTGCAACTATGCAGCCATTTTTTAATACCCGAATCAATGTCTGCTTTGGAAACACTGGGCTTCAGTTTAAACATGGAATCTACAAAAAAAAAGTTAGGGAATTTAAATTGATGTTTCAAAAATGGGAAACCGAAATTTTAAATGTAGGTATTTACCAATTACTATATTTCTCAGTTTTAACCTTTTGAAGGAAGGTTTTTTTTCCAGACCTTCCTTCAAAAGTAAATGACATTCCTGCTTCGAACGTCAATAATTCATTTAGGATGTTATTTATTGTCATGTTTACACTTTGACAATATCCTGCACGGACTGCAGCATCACGCTGGAAAAAGAAAGTTAGTTAGAAAATAAGAACATTAGTTACAAAGTAAATTATTCGAGAATTGGAATTCAAAAATTTTAAAAGTTTGGGCAATTTTGCGTCAGAAAGCATATTGACACAGAAAAAACTATACTCATTAAAATGAGTCAGAAAACTCACTCATTATGAGCTGGAACAAAAATGAGTCCAATTTTTTTCTGTGGATACAATATTTTTCACATTTTGAGGACTTTTCAAGAATTTAAAATCAAATCACATCAAAATTTATTTTTTGTGTAAAAGTGTAGAATTATATAAGCACCTTTAAGTTCACAGTAAAGAAAATAATTAGATGTAAGCACACAATTTTATAAACATTATAAATTATGGAGTAATTATGTAATATAATAATAATAATAATAATAATTAATAATAATAATAAATAATAATAATATAATAATTATAATAATAATAATAATAATAATAATAATAATAATAATAATAATAATAATAATAATAATAATAATAATAATAATTATAATAATTATAATAATTATGTAATTATGTAGTAACTAAATTTTTCGACCAAACAATGATTACTGATATTACAAAATGCTAAACACCTTATTAAATACTGTGAAAAGTAATATTATTATTACAAAGAAGTACAAACCACTTGTTCGTAGAACTCTTCTTTCTCTTTCAACTTTTTTGAAATTTTCAAAACTTCTTTCTTGCTTTTTGCAGGAAACATTTTCAAGCCTTTCTCAGTATCAAAGGAAGGTCCAGACATTTGCTCGCCCTTAAAAAATGATTTCACTACGGTTTCAATAGAAACTACTTTTTGATAAACTTCGTATAACGTCTTATGTCCTGAAATAACATGATGATTATTATTACTTTATTAATATTTAGCTGAAGAACGTGACGTTAAAACATTAACGAAAACAAAATTATGATTATTAGTGTCTACTTAAATTTGTTTCTATTCTGCTTATTACCAATTAAAGGGACGTCGAAAACTGAGTGAAGAACAGTAGAAGATGTTCCAAAGTAAGTTTCGGAAAGGGGTAAAAAGGAGAATTCAATCTTCGACTTAGAGCTTTTAAACATTAACGATCGTTTTCCCAGTAACTATTACTCCTTTTTACCCCATTCCGAAACATACCTTGGAACTTCTACGACTGTTTTCGACTCATATTTTGACGCCCTTTCGATTGGTAGTAAAAGTTAAGTAGACATCACTAATAATCGCAATTTTTTTTGAATTAATGTTTTAATATTGCGTATTTGAGTTTAATTTATTAACACAAACATTGAAGTGACAGTTACTGTAAGTATCCCGAAAAGAAATTTTATTACTTAGATATTAATATTTTTACTTTCATTTTACACTCTCTTTGAAAAGTAAATTTACCAGAAAATAACATCCAATATAAGAAGAAATTCGGTTTATCACGGTCAAAAATATTTTAAGTTTTTCAATTATACATTAAATCGAATATTTTTTCATTTTTAAGAAATATATTAAACCCTAATTGATGTAAATAATTGTAAATGTACCGTTGCATGATACAGAAGTAAGTGGTTTTTTAGAGGTAAAAAAAATATCACTGAGTCATAATTTCTTCAACAGCATTATTTATACTTACCACCCACATTCGTGTTCGTTGATTTTGAAGTTGAAGGAATTGCTACCAGATTAGTTGAAGTATCTGAAAAAATTTTAAAGATATTTATGCCGTATACATTAGTTTATAAAATGATATTTCAAGAAATTAAAGAAACATAATTGATTAAATCTAAATACACTCTACAACTAAAATGCAAGAGTTTAAATAATAAATTATGCAACATACTATCTTGTTTATTCCCTGGTGCTTTCTTGCTGTCTTTCTTGACTGAATCACCTGTAAAAATTTTAATAAATTACTTAACCACATAAAATTATTGCTGATATGAGAAAGAAAAATTAGATTCTACAGAACCATAGTTGTTATCTTATTATAAGCGTTTAGAGAAGAAATGTAGTTAACTTCCTGATAACATATTGAATTTTCAACGAATAATTACGAATTGAAAAATATTAACGGAGGAAAAAAAAATTGTAGAGATGTGCGAATCAGGAATTTAGGTCTCGAATCGAATCTTATAAAAAAATTTCAAATCGAATCTAAAGGCAACTCGAATTTGAATTTATTTCGAATAAATGTATTGTGAAATAAAGTAATATTGTTAATATTATAGTTATATTATTTAAATATAAACATGTTTTATTTTTCATTTATTCAAATATTAAGATATGGACAATTCCACGTGAGATTTAAGTCGACCTCTTAAATTCGGCCAACAATATTTTGTTTCTATTCTGTATCGAAAAAAAAAAAACAGATTCGTATTTTTTTATTTTTGTTTAATTGTCCAAATTTTCGAGTTATGAATTTTCGAAATTTTGGACTTGTAATCGTGGATCTATATTCAGAAGCTTATAAGTCCGAAAATATTAAGTTTAGGAAAAAGTTTTTAAAGAATGAAAGTTTTAGTTTTCTATCGACTTTTAAGAAATGTAAACAAAAAAATTTTTTATAAACAAATTAATTTTTTTTAACTTTGGGCCGAATTTTTTTTGTATTTTTTTAAAATTTTATTTATACCTTATAATATAGAGAAGATTTTCCAAATAGTCCCGAGATGAGTTAAATGAGTTTTAAAACATTTTCAAAAATCACTTGCAAGCATCACAGTGGAATTTTTTTACAATTAACTTTTTAAAACTATCTACACCGTAGACCCTTTAACTTAAAACAAAGAACTCTCAAATAGATTAGCAATTATACGCTTTTGACATTTTTAAAAAGTTAGTTGTAAAAAAATTCCACTGTGATGCTTGCAAGTGATTTATGAGAATGTTTTAAAACTCATTTGACACATCAGGTCCATTTTAGAACTTTTTGGAAAATTTTTTCTATATTATAAGGTATAAATAAATTTTAAAAAAAATCAGGTCCAAAGTTAAAAAAATGTTGTTTATACAAAAAAATTTTGGTAAAAAATTTTTTTGTTTCCTTTTTTTAAAAGTCGATAGAAAACTAAAACTTTCATTCTTTGACAACTATTTCTTAAACTCAATATTTCTGGACTTATAAGCTACTGAATATAGGTCTACAATTACAAGTCCAAAATTTCGAAAATTCATAACTCGAAAATTTGGACAATTAAATAAAAGTAAAAAAATACGTATCTATTGTTCTTCGACATAAAATAGAAAAAAATATATTTTATAATAAAAATTTTTTATAATTAATAATTATAATTTATAATTAATTTTTATAAAAAAAATTTAGATTCGAATACGAACTATAGTTGATTTGAAATATTCAAATAGTTCGAATTCGAACTATTCGCACATCTCTAAAAATTTTTTTAAGAAAGTACTCGAACCCTATTCGAGACTACAAGATACGAATACTGAAACACGTTGCGATATTATAGGAACAATTATTTCAAAGCCATTGCAAAAAAAACTTAGAAAATTCTTAAATGATTATTGAATCTTTCTTCTCGAATTTCTAATATCTGAACTAGGCGATTTAAATGTCGAAGTCAGCTTTAGTTCGATTTCAAAAATTCGACATTTTGGTCATAATAGATCGGATGTCGAATTTTCGATTTATCGAATTAGGCCACATAATCCTGTTTGAATTCTTAACCGAGTCAAAATATTCATTATTTTCAAATCATTCTTTAGAGTAAAATAATTTGACAATTTACAATATTTTTAAAAAACCATATTAAACGGAATATGTAAGTTTTATGAAATAATTTTTATATTTAGTGCTTTTTTTAACTATACGGCATTATTTTGATTCCCGGTTATCACGATTAGCAGACCTTTCAAGATTTTATAGCTTACTTTAAGGTAGAATGTATTTATATAGTTGCACCAAATGTATAAATTAAAAAGAACATTTCGAATCTTACGTTTTTGAGTAGTATCCTTTTCTGCTGTAGGAGTAACAGTATCAGATGAATTTAATTCCTGGTCTACATATTCATCTTTTCGGGAGTTTTCTCGTAATTCTCCGGTAGTTTCCTCCCAATCAGTGGCGTTTTCTTTGGGATTCAGATTATTTTCCTGAAGCGGTGCAACATTTTCACTGGAATCTGAAATGAATATTTATTACAAAAATTTGTTGTTGAATTCAGTACGAAAAGTAACATTGTTTTACTAAAAATGTTAAAAAATATTTCTTTTGTCATTTAGAAAACCAAAAAACAAACTATTTTGTTTAACTTTTGCAAAAGTTCCAACTTTTTTTCAAAAATTTTTCTATCTTTTACAAGGCATAGATCACACTGTAAATCAAAGTGAGTAAAATTCATGCACTTTGATTGTCCCAGTTCTGAACACACTTTGAAGTGCATTATTCTCATGCACTTTGACGTCAAAGTGTGTAATTCTTATGCATTTTATATTTTATGCACTTCAAAGTGCATTGAAATTACACACTTTGAGGTCAAAGTGCATGAGAATAATGCACTCAAAGTGTGTTCAGAACTGGGACAAATTTATGCACTTCAAGTGCATGAATTTCACTCACTTTGATTTGTAGTGCATTTAATAAAATTTAAATTGATTAATTGACAGTTAATTAATAAACTATATTCAAGCAAACCTTTTTAATATTTTTTATTTTAAGTGAAATCTATTTTATTACGTATTATTCAACAAATATTCATTAAAATTGGTAATTTATTTTGGGAGAGACAATTTTTTTTTAATTACACAGGGACACTTTTATTAATCTAAGATTGAAAATTCTTTTGCATATTTTCATCTATTTAAAACGAAAACATTTTATGTTTCATTGGAAAGTTTATACTTACTTGTTGAAGTTGAAGCTGCTGATTCAAAAGCAGTACCAGGAAGAGATATACAGGACACTTTTGAATTCCACAACACATTGGAAATAACACCTTTAGTGAAAAACATATTTTTAATTTTATGAATTTATTTAAATTTAAAATGTAGATTGCATGTCTTGAACTATCCATCTGAAAGAACTTATTGCATTTTACTTACTTAAAGGTTTACTCTTTTTTTTCTCTGATTTTTTGTTTAAATCCTCCTCATCGTCTGATCTACGCTTTACGCATCTGTCATGACGACTTCGTTTCAGTTTGTCATCGTTTACGTTCTGATCACTGTCCACGTCGGACAGTTTTATATACAGATCCTTTTTCTTATCTGCTGCATCTAAATTTCCTGTGAAAGACAATGTTATTGTAAAACTTTATTTCTTGTAAAATAACACTTTATGTAAAAATGTATGTATATTAAGTAAAATTGCGATTAAGTCGAGTCCTCAGAGGGTTAAATTAATTTACAAACTCAAAAATTTAGAAGACATGAAAATTACAATAGTACCTCACATTTTAAAACGCGAAAATTTTACTTCGGTTGAGGCTTCACACACAATAATTAATTTAAAATAGGTAGCAAAATGAAGCTTTAATACTGAAAAAATAGTAAAACGTAGGAATTGAAGAAATATTTTGAAATGTTATTAAAATAGTAAATATTGAAAACTATTGAATTTCAGAGAAGAATTTCATTGTTTGTAAAAAAAGTTCAATTTTTTTTTAATAATTTGATAATTTCTACAAAGAATTTTAATATTTATTAAAATTATAGAATTATGGAGAAGAATTTTATTAAAATTTAAAAAAATTTTAATTATTTGAAGAATTTTATTACAATTTATAAAAATGATTAAATTTAAAAAAAAATTTATTTAAATAGTAGGTATTAAAAAAAATTGAATCATTGTTTATGATAATAATTGAATTTTTGCGAAAAATATATAAGTGCGAAGTGTTTTTAAATCTTTTATTTTTTTACACTTAAACTGCTTAAAAACCTAAACGAAATAAGCTGAATTTTACTTTGTTCAAACTATTTCAGTTGAACTCACATTCGGTTCGTTCTGCTTTTTTTTGCAATTGCATAAATTATTATTATATAAAGGAAGAAGTTACAACAAAGTGACAAAAAATGTACATAAAAAGAAGTAATTTGAACAGTATTTCATTTGTATTCACTTAAATTTTGGTTAATTTAAACTTTTATTAACGTTTTATGTTTAAACATTTTAAAGTTGGAAGACTAATCAAATTTAGATTCATTTAATTTGAATGTCTTAAAATTTTTGAACAATTGAAATTGGTATTAATGAGAGGTTAAATTGACTAAAATTCGAATAAATTATAATGTGAATGAATCTACAATTACATTATTAAGTAATTACATTTATGTTTCATCGAAATCACAACGAATTAAAATTATTTAAATATGCAGAAACTAAATTTTTTAACAGATTAAAATTCAGATGATGAAAAAAAAGAATAAATTATAAGATTTAATATTTTAAATAAAATTGTATAATAAAATTGTATAAATGTAAGGAAAAAACAAAAATGTAATTATAGTAAACACTGACATTGACTTTTCGATTTGACAATTGTGACAAAAATTTTTATTTAATGACTGTGAACTTAATCAAAAGATACTCACTCGCAAAATCAAATACTTTTTTCACAAGATAGGGTTCTCCTTCCTGGTTGGACCACTCGAGTTTATCAAACTGGGTTTCGTTATTGCATAACAATTTCCGAAATTGAAGACTTGTAATATTTGCAGGGAAATAACTTCTCGTAATTATCCCGTCTTCATAAACAGCCCAATCTGTTCTAATTATTTCTATTCCATCTTCAAAACCAACCACAGCAAATGGAAATTCAATAGCACCCATATTTTCTTTATCGCTTAGTTTCTGAAACTGTTTAATTTAAATTAATATTCAAAGATGTCATTTGAATTAATACATTTTGTTACAATACATATAGTTTTTAAAGTATTTTAAAAATCAAAATTAAAAAACTTCTCACAAGGTGTTAGTCCACTTTATTCCAAAGAATAATTAATTACTTTATAGAAATAAATTGTTAATAGATTTTACATATTAACATTATTATCATTTCAAAACATTTAAATATATAAAAAATATTTCTCCAAATTTCAATACTAATTACAAGTTTGACATAAGATTTTTTTTAATTTCAAAATTACGAATCCAACATAGCAAATAATCATTTTAATAATTTTACTCACTTCATCCCAAAAATCACTGAATCTAATGAACTAAAATAATCGAATTTTTAACTTTATAATTAATAATTATTATTTACTAAAATAAGGGTTGGTGTCTATTTATTTAATTGATTTAGTATTAACATTATTTCAATATTTAAAATAGACATGTGGTATAATTTATTTTTAATTGAGAAAATTATAAATAGGTTTTCATTGATTTGTAGAATCAATGCAATAAAAATTATAAAGAATAAAATTTTAATTAAATTATTATTTTTTAGAACAATATTTCAAAGATTTAAATTTATGTTGTTCTTAAAAATATTTAAGATAATGATTTATGCGAATATAGGATTTTACAAAAATTCCAAAAAATAATATTACAATATTTTTAACAATATTATATTACTTACAATTTTGTAAGGTTAAATTTATGATAATTAATAATTAGAATACAGAAATTAATAAATTACAAAAAAATAATTATTCTAATAATTATTCTTTACTCAGAAAAATAAATTATATCAAATATATTTTACTCAATATATTAAAATAATATTAACATGAAATTATAGACACTCACCTTTAGAGAGATTTAAAAATCTTTAAAATAACAATAAGCCACAAATATTTTTCTCTTGTGCTATTAAAATAAACTCATAAATGAAATTATTTTTAACGCAAGCAATTATAAAAAATGAAATGACAATTTAAATAGAATTACCTGGTATAGTTTGGTAAAGATCACAACCTTTATAATCAATAATTTCGAAGAAAAATATTTTTCATTCAAATTTTTTTCTATAGGGTCACTCCACTGACTTTCGTCTGGGGGCTGTTGCGGCTATATTTTTAAAAAATCTGGTTTTAAAATATTTAAAACTAGATGACTTCCTGATTCCATTAATCACAATATTATTCCGAAAATTTTATTTTTTAAAATTTTATTATTAATCAAAAGTTGGACTCTCAGAGTGTTATTTTGTAACCTTAAATTTTGCACTTTTTTAAAATCGTTTTTATTCAATAATTATTTTATGTCATATATCAGAACTTACCAAAAGCATAAATCATTTGATGGTGAATCAGGAATCGAAGCAATTACTTTGAAAATATATTAATTTTAATTAATAAAGCGAAAAAGAAAATTTTTTTCACAAAAAAATTTTCCGATTTTCTGAAGACTATAACTTTTTTCTCAATGCTCCTAAAATTCCAGTCTTCTCCGTATAGTTGAATAACGACATAATTAACTTAATCTTAAAATTTGACGTATGTGTTTTACTTCGTTTTTGACAAATTAATTTTTTAATTTATTTTCTTAAAAAGGTTAATTTTATACAACTCTCATCGAATTTCAACGTGTAAATACAGTGATGTGAAATTGGTTGGTTAACTTCAAGTCCTAAAATTAACCTTTTGAAGTGAATAATGTAAAAAAATTAATATTTCGAAAACGAAGTAAAACACATACATCAAATTTTAAGATTAAGTTAATTATGTCGTTATTTAACTATACGGAGAAGACTGGAATTTTAGGAGCATTGAGAAAAAAGTTATAGTCTTCAGAAAATCGGATAATTATTTTGTGACAAAAATTTTCGATTTCGCTTTATTAATTAAAATTAATATATTTTCATAGTAATTGCTTCGATTCCTGATTCACCATCAAATGATTTATGCTTTTGGTAAGTTCTGATATATGACATAAAATAATTATTGAATAAAAACGATTTTAAAAAAGTGTAAAATTTAAGGTTACAAAATAACACTCTGAGAGTCCAACTTTTGATTAATAATAAAATTTAAAAAAATAAAATTTTCGGAATAATATTGTGATTAATGGAATCAGGAAGACTTCTAGTCTTACATATTTTAAAACCAGATTTTTTAAAAATATAGCCGCAACAACCCGCAGACGAAAGTCAGTGAAGTGACCCTATAGAAAAGTTTTTACAAAATGTTTTAATTAATAATTTAAGAAATAAATATTTGTGAATAAAAATATTATTGTTTTTTTCTTTATTCTTTTTCGTTATTGGTTAAAAATGGGCAAAATTATATACCCGGCTTTTTAACCTCTTTTTCTTATGGTATATACTAAAGACTTACACATATCACTACAATAAATAATTTAATAATTCTTTACCTTAATTGCAGACATCAGAATTGGATTACTGGTAATTACCGGATCATGAACTCACTTTATTTAATGACCTTTTATTTTGAAACACTTTTAATATTCATATGCATTAATAATGTACATCGTGTCAACGAGGTATTTTTTCTAAACTTTTTAAACCTGTCGTAACCGGCAAACTACGGAAAACGCGACAAACACAGTGTTGCCACTTGTTGAAAAAGGCATTAGAATAATATAAAAGGCGGAAAAATTCAAAATTCTCTTTTTTTGATCTGTTTGAACTACATTACCGTCTTTAAAACACTAATTACAATATAATTTTTCATCATTAAAAACGGATATTATTCGTACAATTTTTATATGTACTTTCAAATATTATAAAACAGTGTAATATATTTCATCTATAACTTTTGCTGTTAAACTTACGGCTGAAATTTTAACATCTGCGCACTAAACACTTGTTGAGATTTGGTTAGGTCTATCTCCTGCATTTGATTTCAGCAGTTTCAGCAGCACCGGCGACCATCACTTTCTTTCTGTCTATATATTCTTGTCGTAAAACGTGAACTCCACGTGTTTCTTAAAATTTGTGCGAATAAAATACTGATTATGAAAAGGTCTAAGCGCTACAAAACTGAACGAATGTGTGGATATTCCAAGCGTCATCTAAGACGCATTGTGAAAAATAAAACAGATAAAAACTCTGAAGTGCTTTTTGAAGATAGAGAAAATGGAAAATCTGACTCATCAGAAACATCAAGTGATGAAAGTAATAACGAAAGAGGTAACAGGTAAGCGAATTATTTATATACCTTAATTACAATAGAATAATCACTTTTGGTTATTAAATTCATTGCAATATTATTTTACCAAAATATCTACAACTATTTAATTTAATTATTATTATAAGCATTTGTTTCATTTTATAATAATACTATTTGTATATTTATAGTACACAAGAAGAGCGACCATTTGACATCGCCGTTGATGTTGTAGATAATCTATCATTGGATTTGCAAGGTTCTGATACAAATAAGGAGATTACAGTCAAATCACCTGAGAAAGTCGACGGAGAACAATTTGTGAATCAGCTTCATAATTCCAGGTATTTTGACTTTTTATAAGAGAAAAAAATATTTTTAGGCATATGAGAAAATTTAATTATTGTTACATATATATATATATATATATATATATATATATATATATATATATATATATAGGGACAATTCACATATTATGTCACAGGCATAGTGGGGAGGGGGGTGACTTCCAGTGACTTCCAGTGAAAAAATTAATAATTTCTATGTAATTAAAAAAGTGACGTATGGGGGAGAGGTTAAAAATTTTCCGAATTTGCGTGACGTAATATGTTAATGATCCCATATATGAAATAAATTAATTCTTGATAAAACTTTATATCCCCGTATTTAATTAATATATCAAAAATCAATAGAACTCATTTTTTAAGTTGTTGAACAACCTCAAAATTTTAGAAAACACCGTACATTTATTAATCTATACCCGTCGAATGTTTAAAACATTTTAACAGTTTTTAGGTTACGTTGCTTATCTCAAGTTTTATACACTTTTAACAATATTCTAAAGAAATTTTATCTGCAATACAATATAATAAAACTTAACAATGTTTTTAAAGTTCGAATAATTTATAATAACAACGTAACAAAATAAGATAAATATGTAGGTCAAAAATTGAGGATTCACGTACAATAAGGGGATACGCATGAAAGTGAACATCCCCGTGCACAGCGATTCTGCGGCTGTGTTTTGTAAAATTTTACCCAGGCGCGAAAGACCAGTGCTGACGATGGGTTGAAACTTGACTGAGTCTTGAACGCCCAGCGTGGGTAACCCAGAGTTGAAGCAGTCTTTATATCATTGTCACTCAATATTGGTTCAGCATGGGACACCAATGTTCGTCCCATGCTCGATTTAACACTCGGTCAATCTTCGTGAGTGGAGCTTCAACATCCAGTCTTTATTCAAGCTTGAATCAATCTTGATAGTTTATTTATTACCGTGTGCACTTACCAATATTAAATATAAATTAGATATAAATATTTATAAATTATTTAATATTAAAATATTATTAGTGATATTTTTTAGTAATTTTTTATACTATTTAAAAATTATTATTATTAATTATTATTAAATAATATAATAAGTATTATTATTATTGTTATTAAGATATCAATTGGTAAATAAATATTAATATTTATTTAGTGTATAATATTTATATTAATTACATAAGATTCATATCAATAAAGTTAAATTATTATATATTATTTTTTTTCTTGCACAGAGTCAAATTATTATTTCAAAGTTCAAGAGTTTCGTTTATCTGAAAAATTTTCAGTGAAAAAAATGCTCATTAGGTAGTAATAAATATTTATGCCTAGTAGTTTTACACTAGGTTTAACTGTTTACTGAATATTATCAAAAATATATTTTTCGTCAAACGCGCGCGACTAAACACAAATAACCTTGAGACTTTACAGCGCGACGTTGCGATTGTCGTGCTCCCACCATCCCATCTACTCAATGCTTTCCCCTCATGACGTCACAGGCGGGGAGTGTATTGAGTAGATAGGATGGTGGGAGCACGACAATCGCAACGTCACGCTGTAAAGTCTCAAGGTTATTTGTGTTTAGTCGCGCGCGTTTGACGAAAAATATATTTTTGATAATATTCAGTAAACAGTTAATCCTAGTGTAAAACTACTAGGCATAAATATTTACTACTACCTAATGAACATTTTTTTCACTGAAAATTTTACAGATAAACGAAACTCTTCAACTTTGAAAATAATAATTTGACACTGTGCGAGAAAAAAAATAATATATAATTTAACTTATAAAATTATCAGAAAAAATATTTTAATATTAAATAATTTATAAATATTTATATTTAAAATTGTACAGTGCACACGGCAATAAAGGAACTGAATATTGTAACAAGATTGACCGAGTCTCGAATCGAGCATGGGACGAACATTGGTGTCCCATACTGAGTGACGGCACTGGCATTGATATAGTAGATTAGGCGAGAAGCCTTCCAGCCTTCTGTGGCCGAGCGGTTTAAATGCGTGCGTTGAGAACTTCCGGTATGCGTTAGGGGCAGGGTGCGTGAGTTTCGATCCCACATGCGAGCGAATATTTTTCATTCTTTGTTATAAGCGTTTATATAAAAAAATAAAATTGTGTGTTGTGTCGTGAATAAAAAATGTGAACATGTTTATAAATAATGTTAAAAGTATGTTAAAAATCAAGAAAAAAATGTAACGATTAACAGAAAAATTGTCTTTTTTTACTAAAATTATTTTTTTAAAATTACTATTCAAATGATATTTATTGTTAGTAATATATTCTTATTTATATGAAAATAATATAATTATTACAAATAATAACTTATTGTCATTAAATATATATGTATATATACGCACATGAATTAAAATAATAACATTAATATTTATTATTATTATTAATAATTCATATATTCACATTATATTGAATAAACGTGAGAAACGAGTAAATTTGGGAACAGTGGAAGCAGTCTTGTTTCCGTCCTGCGTTAGGCGTCAGCAGCATTGATTGAGCATTGGTGTCCAATGCTGAATCAAGGCTCGCGCTGCAGTCTGGAATCGGTGTTACATTAAAGCTTCGATCATTCCTGCTCTCGCTGATTCACTCATGCTCAATCAATGTTGACCAATGCTCGGCCAATCTTTATAAAGCCTGAACTCGGCGTCACTTCGCGCCTGGGTAATTTTGAATGAATTATATTAGAAACCTTGAAGAAGTAGAACGTAGATTTTTGAAAAATATTTTAATAATTCAAATTTTTTTGAAATTATAGCAAATGTATTTAATTAATTATTAAAAATAATAGATTTATAGAAGAGTTTTAGTTAAAGACAACAAAACTATAAGCAGATGATATAAATCCCAAACATTGAAAAATGTGAGGTAATAAGTATATTCACTCACTTTTATCAAAGGTGCTAAAAAATAATTAATACTTTTAAAATGGAATTTTGAAGCAATTACAAATGATTGTAGAAATTTAATAATGTTAAAAAGTAGTAAAATTCTTCTCCGAAATGCAATTGCATTGAAAAATTTTAATAAAATTCTTGAAAAAATTCAATTACTTTCAAAAAATTTCCTCATAGAATGACTTTCAATATATCTAATATTTTAATAAGGGGCCATCCATAAACCACGTAGTCTCTTGAGGGGGAGGGGTGTCAAGCAATTGACTACAAGAGGAAAAAATGGCGCTAATACATGTAATAGCGTACTACATGGGGGGGGGGTCAAAATTCCCCAAAAATGGGGCTACGTGGTTTATGGACGGTCCCTAATATTTTCCAAAAAAATGCACTTATTTAAAAAAAATTTAATAGAATTCAACGCAAACATAATTAATTATTTTCATAAATAATAAATCTCATCACAGACTTTCAATTTTCAATATTAATTTTATTATTTTAATTCATTTAATTTTAACAATATAATAATAAAATTTTATACAATAATTTGCAATTCCCCAAGAAATGTCATTATTCTTAAAAAGCTATATTATAATTTATTTATTAGAATTTTAGTATTATTTTCCATACATTTTTAATTAAACATTCAAAGAATTAAATTATTTCCTAAAATTTTAATAAAATTCTGGGCAGCATTTCAATTATTGTTAAAAACTTTCTTTAATTTAATGATTTTTAATATCAACTACTTTAATATAATTTCCCAAAATAATTCAGTCATTTAAAATAAATTCAATAATATTCTACGCAAACATTTAATTATTTTCATAAATAATAAAAATTTCACAGGAATTTAATTATTTACAAATTTCTCGAAAAATGAAATTATTCTTAATATTAAAATTCGCCAAAAGAATTCAATTATTAATTTTTGTATTTAAATAATTTAATTCTCGTAAAATTTTTGAATAAAAATTAACATAAAAATAAATTGAAGTTAATATTTTATATAGGGGAGAGTGGGGCAAACCGGACCGGTGGGTAACCCGACCATGTCTCAATATTTCCAAAATGGCGAAATTGAAAAAAGTGTTGTTTACAAATTTAAAACAACCATGTTTAGTATACCTTATTTATTTTCAATCTGACATTTGTTGCTTGTGTTTCTGCAACGCTGAATGCAAAAGTTTTTTTTTAATTCCGTTACACACTTTTGCGAACTTATTCTTAAGGAAATTCTGAGGAAATTGGCTCTTACTTAACTTAAAAAAAATTTGCAAATTGCCCCACCCCATAGGGCAAACCCGCCAATTTTCAAATTTTTTTTAAAGTTAATAGAACAACTAAACAATGAAAGATAAAGTATAGGTGATGATCAAACAAATAAATAAAAAATGAAATCGGTTGATTCATTTAGTCATATATGAGTCAAAAAACCGTTAATATGGCTGGTTTGCCCCACTCTCTTATTCTTATAAAAGTGCAAAAAATAATTTTATTTTGATCGTCTTTAGTAATCATGTACAGTAGAATAGAATTCGCTTAAAATGACATTTATGGGGAAGAGTGATTTCGTCATACTAAACGGTCTTCAACGACCAAGTATTATGAAATTTTATAAAAATTGTAGAGGGGGTAGGGGGTTGAAGATTTTGGATAAGAACAAACAGTGAATTAAAAATTTTGATGGGTTATTTTTCAAAAAGGACCCTTTTTGAAAAAAAGGGCTTAAGATGTGTTCTTTCAATGCGTGAAACGAAAAAATGACGTTTTTTTTGTTTTCTAAATATTAATTAATTAAAATTAATAAAAATTGAAATATTTTACAACACAATAAAGTTAACGCAATTCTTAATTCCCACTGTAAAGCATTACAAAATCCTCATTAAACGAGTCCTATATAAAAAAAACCGCTGCCAAGTTGTACATTTTTATAATTTTGGTGTTCATTTCATGGGGGCGCATGATTATTCCCCAAATGTCATTTTTCCGAAATGTCATTTTACCGAACTGCACTTTTGCGAATTGTCATTTTTGCGAAAAGCCATTTTTGCGAAATGTCATTTTTACGAATAGTCATTTTTGCGAAAAGCCATTTTTGCGACTAGTAATTTTTGCGAAAAGTCATTTTTACGAATTTTCATTTTTGCGAATTGTCATTTTTGCGAATCGCCATTTTTACGAATTGTCACTTTTGCGAATCGACATTTTTACGAATCGCCATTTTTACGAATTGTCACTTTTGCGAATCGACATTTTTACGAAATGTCATTTTTGAGAATAGCCATTTTTGCGAAAAGTAATTTTTACGAATTGTCGTTTTTGCGAATTGTCATTTTTGCGAAAAGCTATTTTTGCGAATTGTCATTTTTGCGAAATTTCATTTTTGAGAAATGTTATTTATGCGAATTGTCACTTTTGCGAATCGCCATTTTTACGAATTGTCACTTTTCCGAAAAGTCATTTTTGCGAATTGTCATTTTTGCGAAAAATACAATAGTAAACTTGTAGTATATATAGATTCACTATTGTATTTTTCGCAAAAATGTCAATTCGCAAAAATGACTTTTCGGAAAAGTGACAATTCGTAAAAATGTCGATTCGCAAAAGTGACAATTCGCATAAATGACATTTCTCAAAAATGAAATTTCGCAAAAATGACAATTCGCAAAAATAGCTTTTCGCAAAAATGACAATTCGCAAAAACGACAATTCGTAAAAATTACTTTTCGCAAAAATGGCTATTCGCAAAAATGACATTTCGTAAAAATGTCGATTCGCAAAAGTGACAATTCGTAAAAATGGCGATTCGTAAAAATGTCGATTCGCAAAAGTGACAATTCGTAAAAATGGCGATTCGCAAAAATGACAATTCGCAAAAATGAAAATTCGTAAAAATGACTTTTCGCAAAAATTACTAGTCGCAAAAATGGCTTTTCGCAAAAATGACTATTCGTAAAAATGACATTTCGCAAAAATGGCTTTTCGCAAAAATGACAATTCGCAAAAGTGCAGTTCGGTAAAATGACATTTCGGAAAAATGACATTTGGGGAATAATCATGCGCCCCCATTTCATGAACACTTTGCTTCCTCATAGAAATAATAATAATTGAAATATAATAATTACTTTTTATAAAAGGGTTAAAAATCATTAAATCTTGGTTTAAAAAATGTGTTTTATATATTCTATAAGATGGTAATAATAGTTTAATAATTACTGCCCGAATCAGGTTCAAAAATAGGTCAATCGAAGCGTTTTTTAATGCTCTTCAAGTTGGTAATAATTTTTTGAAGTTTATTTTACATAATTTAAAAAAATTTTCAAAAAAGTCTTATTTTCTAAAATTTTTGATTTTTTAAAGTTTAATATTTCCGGTTAATATGAACGAAAAATATTCAATTAGGGCTCAAAAGATGCGTGTGAAAAAACTCTACAAAACTAAAGAAAAACATTTATAAGTGTCCTAACATTTTTTTAAGTTATGTCCAAAAAACTTTTTTTTACAAAATGAAAAATGCAAAAAAAATAGTTAAACTTCATGAATTGAACTGAAAATACTCTTATTTTATGTCCCCCTGGGAGACCTACAATTTAAAAAAAAATTGAGGCCTTTAGCTCTTTCTCGTTCTGAGATATTGAGGCAAATGTAATGTTAGTACACACACACACACACACACACACACACACACACACACATCGGGACAAATTTTTAAAATCCGTTTTTTGGACTTCGGAGGTCAAAATACGTCGACATTTTTTTGTATTTATTTAGAACATTTATACGGGGAGTTTCTGTGCATATATAAAAATTTATATATCCAAAATTTTGCTAATACAAAGCTTCCTTTATGAGGAAGCAATTTAGGATAAATTGAGTTTTATAAATATACATTTATAAAAAATTAATTAACAAATGAATATCATTCATAGAAATGAAGTTAACATGTTAAATTTTTCTCTAAACGAACGTTAAACAATTCTACGTTAAAAAATATTTTACAGTAGTTTACAACGACTGTTAAATAAAATAATTAACTTAAGGGGTTATAACACTTTAAAATTTTCAAAACATTAAAAAAAAATTTTTATTTCTTAAAGTACTCTTTATATGAACACGAAAATGATATGCCATTAGTTGTATATCGATATCTCAAGTGAAAAGACAATTTTCGAATTGTTCAAGCAGGGTCGCGCCCTGAGGTTTAGATTGTAATGAAAACTTTAAACGCGTTTTTCTCAAAACTGTATTTTAAAAATCGGTGGACATTCTGGATGCCATAAATTTCAATCAATCCTCTTAGTTCTTTTCTTATTTTGTTTGTGATATAATTATCTAGCTAAATACGTACGAATTTTTCGAAATATTAATATTTAAATTTTCTAGACAACTTTAAGTAACGAAATTTAGGCAAAAATACGCATTTTTTCCTTCAAATCGATGCCATTTGCGAAAAATGAATTTTTTTAACGGATACGTATTTCGATAGATTTTGAGCTGCAGAAACTAATGCTTTTTTACTTTTTGGTCTAGCTCAATTCTGAACCAAGTTGTAGTGTCCACCGCATGGCGATATATTTTTGAAGCACTTCGACATATCATCTGTCAAACCGCTAATTTAAAAAAAAAAATTTTATATATATATATATATTTTTTTGTAGTTTAAAAGTAGTACAATAATATCCTACTGTAAGTTAATTTTCTGGAAAAAATTTCTGTTCTTTAATAAAAATTGTTCAAAAAGCGTATGATTTGGTCGGGTTAAAGTGGTCTAACCCCTTAAGATAAAATGAAATCATCTACATAGCTTTGTAAGAAATAAAACCAAAATTGACATTAATTGTCTTTTATTATTTCGTAGTGGTCACAGTAATGCAGAGGTTCGTCTCAGGCTGACTAGTTCAGTGAGAAAGAAAAAGGTACCTTTATGGAAAAAATTCAAAAACTTTTTAATTTTCAAAAAAAGGGATAAATTTTGAATTTTTTGAAAAAAAATTTTCACCTCTTGAAAGAGCAGCAAGAAATCTATCGAAAACATATGAGTCACAATTTTTTTCACTGTATTATATAAAAGCTATGATTTTTTAGGAAACTTACTGTTCGTACTTATCCAGAATCTTTGACCCCCTCCCTCCTTACAATGTTTTATAAAATTTCATAATACTTGGTGGTTGGAGTACTCATTCATAGTATTAACTACTGTGGAAATATTATACTTGTGATTTTGTAACAACAATTGGTAGAATCAGGGGCGGATCCAGACAAGGTTCTTGGGAAGGGGGGCCATCTGCTAGACGGATGACCTTTTATGAATGAAAGTTTCATTTATAAATTCCAGGTGGTTTGAATTTTCGGGGGGGGGGGCATGATGCTGTGTGCCCCCCCTGGATCCGCGCCTGGGTAGATTTTTTTTCACTTTTGAATTATTTTGGTAAATTAAATTTTCGACACTGTGTTAAAAATAAATAAAAAAGAAAAATTGAATATACATATTACATATTTTATATTATAAGCAATAAGTTAATAAGTAAGTAATAATATTAAAGTGGAAAACATTTTACCAATTGTGTTATTACAAAATCACAAGTATTATTCTTATATTTGTGTACGGAACACGCAAATTGCTTAATACTTACACCATCTGTTTGAAGATTTAAAAATTGTTCACACCATAATATTAAAAACTACAGGTTCTTTTTTGTTTAAAAATTATTAAATTTTACTATATGCAAATTATTTTAAGTCAGATTTCCAATGAAATTTATAAGTTCAAATTATCAAAAATATTGAAAGGAGGTATTACACATTTCCATTTATTAAAAAAAATGAAAATAAATTGTCCCATTTATTAAAAAATAAAAAGTCGAGAACGAACAATTTAAAACCTGCACCAACTTAATTAATGAAATTTTATAAAAAAAATGGTAATTAAGTGCACATGACATGACCTTAACCCTCCATCACATACCTAGGGAGGGATTCCATCTCCGGTTGCAGTATTTTTAAAATAATTTTTGTTTCCTTCATTGGAAAATAAAATCAGTTTCTATACCTTTCGACGGTTTCCTTCTCAAAACATTTCTGTAAAAACATTTAGTTCAAACATAATTAATTTTTGGTTACGAGGCTTCAAAGCTAAAAAAAACTCGAAAAATTGAGAAAATTTTAAGTAAAAAAAATTAAATTGTCAAAACATTTTTTGTTCCACTGTAGGTTATGGAGAAAATTAGATTATAAATTTAATTAAAATTAATTATTTAATGATTTTTTTAATTATTTGTTAAAATTACATTATTTTTACGTTTAAAATGCAATTCCTTTAAAGATGTGCATTCGTGTAATTATTTTTTATTTGTGAGACCAAAAATTAATTTTATGATTTAATAGTACATTGTACAACTAGTGGCGAAAGTGTGATTTTTCGAGAGTGAAGTTTGCGGCTCGAGCGTAGCGAGAGCAGCAATCACTCGAGAAAAATCATTCTTTCACCACGAGTTGTGCACTACGTTTTCTCCAACGCCTTGCGAGGAAAGGTTTCTTCGTGAGTTTCGTATAATTTTAATTTAACGTGTGCTTATGTTTAATATAATAAAAGACGAATGTTTTGAGTGGGGAAGAAGTTAGATACAAAATAAATCTCGGTCAAAGAACAAGAAAAAAGAATAAATTCATGATTTACTTTCGCCACGCTAAAAATTACTTTCGCCACGCTGAATTTACTTTCGCCACGCTCTTCAAAGCAGTTGAGAAAAGTTCTACTTTCGCCACACTTTTCTACCGAGAAAAGTACTCCTTTCAAAGCAAGTGTTGGAGAAAATAAGTTACTACACATTTGTAAGTTTGGCCTAAAACTAAATTTTTGTTGATTTTTGCGTTTTTGTAGTAATGCCGCTTATTTTACAATGTGGTGAGAGATTCCCTCTCCACGTGTATAATGGTGTAATTATTTCTAAGGTATGTGACGGAGGGTTAATGAATTTCATTGGATATTAATGCGCTCCAACTACATAGAAAGAAATACAATTCAATACCTTATAATCTTCTTTTATTATTTTCGTTAATTTTATTACCTTTGCTTATTATTTCTATACTTTTTTATAGTGAGAATTCTTCTACCGATGATCATGAAAGCAACGCTGAGTATTCGGATAACCAGTTCTTAGACTGTGACGAGAGCAGTGATGACTCATTCTCAGACGATGAATCCTGCGAAACTTGGAATGATCAAAATTCACTAGATTCTACTAGTGAATCTGAAGATAATATTTATGAATTTTCTGAAGAAGGTGAAACTGTTAGAGAAATTTTTGTCAATAAACTTCGAGAATGGGCTATAAAATTCAATATCGCTTTGATTGCTTTGACTGCATTACTCGTCCTTTTGCAACCAGTTATAAATTTTCATTTGCCTCTCGATGCACGAACTCTAATGGGAACGTTGAGAATGGTTAATATCTCTGAAATGAGCGATGGTCAGTACTACTATTTTGGACTCAAACGTGCTATTGAGGGCATTAAAAAAGAATATAAAAGAAATGGTAAAAAAGTTAAAGAATTAAAACTAATCTTTAATGTCGATGGTTTGCCAATTTTCAAATCCACGAAGAAAGGTTTATGGCTTATTTTGTGTTCAGAAATAAATGCCCGAGAAGTGTACCCTATTGGAGCTTATTTTGGTCCAAGTAAACCTAATGATGCAAATGAGTTTATGCAGGAATTCGTTCAGGAGTTATGTCAAATAATTGAAAACAAAGATGAAAGTGTGCAAGTCTCGTGTTGGGCTTTCATATGTGACGCACCAGCTAAATCCTTCCTGCTGTACCTAAAAGGACATACAGGCTATAATAGCTGTCCTAAATGTTGCATTACCGGAAAGTACATTGTATCTAAAACAAAAAAAAAAGGTAAAAAAAAAGGTAAAAAAAAGGGTAAAAAAAAAGGAAGAGTTGCTTTCCCTGGAATTGGACCTTTTACTATGAAAACCGACGAAGGATTTTTGGAAGGAAAATATGATTTTAATGAAGGAAACGAGACAATTCTTAAGCGAATTCCTGGATTTGGTTGCATTTCTGGAGTTCCACTAGATTATATGCATCTTATATTGTTAGGTGTTACGAAAAAATTAATTAAGTTGTGGCTATTGGGACCTCTAAAAATTAGGTTAGACATTAAAAAGGTAAATACACTTTCTAAAAAACTGTTGACTTTACGGCACAGTATACCGAAAGAATTCGGAAGGAAGCCAAGATCCTTGCTGGAATTCCGATATTGGAAAGCTACTGAATTCCGTACATTCTTAAAGTACACTGGGCCAATAGTACTGAAGAATATTCTACCTGAATTACTGTATGAGAACTTCATACTTCTGCATAGTGCTGTCACAATATTATGCAGTCCAAATCTCATTGAAGAATTGAGAAATATTGATTGTGCCCAAGAAATGTTGGAGAATTTTGTCACTGGTTTTCAAAACATATATGGGGAAGAGTTTGTGTCTCACAATATTCACAATTTACTTCATATATGCCAGGATGTCAAGAAATACGGACCACTAGATCGATTCAGTGCATTCAGGTTTGAAAATCATATGTCCAGTATTAAAAGAATGATTCGGAAAGGAGACAAACCTCTGGAGCAGATTGCACGCAGATATCATGAAAAGGAGATTGCTGGAAAGAAATTGGAGATTAAGGAACAATTAATTTTAAAACAGATACATAACAGTGGACCCATAACAGAGACTTGCAAAAATGTTTGGCAGCAATATAAAATTTTAGAGTGTGAATCGTACATTATTGACTGCAATGTGGATAAAGAAAGATGTATTTTATTAAAAAGCGGAACATTTTGTAAAGTTCTAAACATTATAAAATGCAACGATAATGAAATTAAATTAATAGTGAACAAAATTTCTTCTATCGATAAACTCTATGATCAACCGGATTCTAGGTATCTCAACATTCATATTGGAAACGAGGGCAATGATTTGTTTACAACCGATATAAACAATGTCCTGCATAAAGTTTGGAGAGTTCCAAGTTCCAGAGGATTAATCCTGCTCCCCCTACAACACTAACGACAACAAATATTTACAATTTCAATTCGCAAACTAAAAAGGTATTGTAATTTTATTTATTTTATTTACAACATACAATTTATACAAAAGTATCTTGCATAATTTAAAAATGCTTTCAAACTAAAAAAAAGTAGCTATCGATTTTTTGACAACAATTGAATTCTTAAAAACGGTTTTATTATAATTTTATAAATAATTGAACTTCTAAGTTGAAATGTAATATTTTAAAAAAATAATTAAATTCTTGTGATGAATATTATTACTTATATGCGAAAATAATTGAATCTTGGGGAATAATTTTCTTATTTATCGAGATAATTCAATGCTTAGGGAGAATTTTATTCAAATCTAACAGAATAATTGAATTATTTAAAAAAAATTGAATTCAAATTGTAGTATTAAAAATAATTGAAATCCTGCGATAAACTTTATCATTTATGCGAAAATAATTGAATAATTGCTAAAAATTTTAATAAAATTTTCAAAACTAAGTGAATTACTGGAAAAAATTTTATTATTTGTACGAAAATAATTGAATTCTTAGAAAGATTTTTACTTAAAATCTTTTTAAATAATTGAATTGCAAAAGGTTTTTAAAAATAATTAAATATTATAAAGAATTCTTTTAACATTTTTTTAAATAATTGAATTCTTGCAAAAGATTTTATTACAATTTATTAAAATAATTGAATTTCCAAGAAGAAATTTATTACTTTCAAAAAATAATTGAATTCTTGTAAAGAATATTTTTATTTATATGCGAAAATAATTGAATTTTGTAAAGAATTTTATTAAAATGACTCAAAATAATTAAATTTTTAAGAATCATTACATTTTTTGATCAATTTCTAAAAAATTGTATTCAGGGTTGCCACGCAACCTGGAAACCTGGAAAACCTGGAAATGTCAGGGAATTTTTATAAACCTAGAAAAAACCTGGAAAAGTCAGGGAATTTTGATTGGAATCCTGGAAAATTATTGTTTTCTAAAGTTATTGTGCTTATTCTTGAAATCTAATTTTTCTTTAATTCAATTTTTGTAATTCAATTTTAAAAGAGTTGCCTTTACAATTTTTCTTCGCAATAAATCAATTATTTTCATAAATAATCAAAAAAATTATAGATTTACAATTATTTTCATAAATAATAAAACTCATCGCAAAAATTCAATTATTTTTAATACAATTTTAATGGAATTTCCCGAAAAATATATAATTATTCTTAAAAATTTTATTAAAATTCATCAAAGAAATTCAATTCTTTTCAAAAGTAATAAAATTCTGCGCAGAAATTCAATTATATGATCAAAAGTTTAAAAAATTTATCGTCAAAATTTCAATTATCTTTATAAATATTAAAATTTTTCTCCAAAATTCAATTATTTTCAAAAATTTTAATGAAATTCTTTTTAACAAATTCAATTTTTTTTTCAAAAATTCTCCTCCAGTCAATGATTTTCAATATCTACTATTTTAATAAAATTTTCCAAAAGAAATGAATTATTTTAAAAAATGTTTTATAAATTTCTTCGCGATAATTCTATTATTTTCAAAAATATTCAATTTATGTTTACAGAGATTCAATTATTTTTATAAATATCTAATACAATTTTTTCCGGGATTCAATTCTTAATTTCATAGATAATATAACTCGCATTGCAGAATTTCAATTATTTTTTATACAATTTTAATCGAATTCTTTGAAAAATGTAATTATTCTTAAAATTTTATAAAAATTCGTCAATAGAATTCACTTTTTTAAAAATTTGTTAATAAAATTCTTTATGAGAATTCAATTTTAAGAAACATTCAATTATTCAATAAATTATTTATTTTTTTATTAAAAATAGTTAGGTATTTAAAAGGAAATATTATTAAAAAATAATTCTTCTCAAGAATTCAATTATTTTCAAAAGTAATAAAATTCTTAGCAGAAATTCAATTATGGTCAAAAGTTTAATAAAATTTGTAGTCAAAATTTCAATTATTTTTATAAATATTAAAATTTTTCTCTAAAATTCAATTATTTTCAAAAATTTTAATAAAATTCTCGGCAATATTTCAATTATTTAAAAAAATTTTAATAAAATTCTTGACAAAATTTCAATTATTTTCAAAAACTTTTCTCAGTTCAATGAATTTTTTTTACAGAAATTAAATTATTTTTAATACATTTTTAATCTAATTTCTCGAAAAATGAAATTATTCTTAAAAATTTTATTGAAATTCGTGAAAAGAATTTTAATTACCTATTTAAAAATTTGTTGATAAAATTCTTTAAATGAGAATTGAATTTTAAAAAACATTGAATTCTTCAATAAATTTTTTTTTTTATTTAAATAATTAAATTGTCGTAGAATTTTCTAATAATAATTGATTGAAATATGAATTTCAGTTAAAACTTTAGATAATAATTGAGTTTTGAAAAGCAGGTCTCAAATTATAATCTTTGAATGTTTGAATTGTTCATACTTTTAACTTAAAATTGTGTAGATTTAATTTTTTTGTAAAAGTTGAATTGAATTGTTTTGAAGTTATTTAAAGTTTTTATTTTCTAATATATATTTGATTGAAGAATTTCCGAATACTTGAATAATCCATGAAATTTCGTAAAATTGAATTGTAAACAAAAGGATTTGAAAATGTTGAAAGAAATTTTTTAGAAATTATTAATAATAATTCATTTACACTTCGTAAAGAAGAATTTTAGTTAAAAATTGTGGAAAAGAATAGTAATTGAATTAAAATAATGAAAGTAATTTTGAATAAGTTACAGTAACAATATACTTATAATAGGTATAAAATGATAATTTTATCAGTCCAACATTTTTAATTATTATAAAACATAAAGATAACGATTGCTCCGAGTCGAAGACTCGGAGTGATCGATATTTTCATGTTTTGTAACATGTTTAATTTCAAAAAGGTTTGAATTAAAAATTTTGTAAAATATAAATGTAGTTTTAAAAACCTGGAAAAATTCCGTTTTTTAACCTGGAAAACCTGGAAAAGTCAGGGAATTTGAAATGAGTAAAAGCGTGGCAACCCTGCTGTATTTAAAATAAATTGAAGCCCTGCGATGAATTTTATTATTTATGAGAAAATAATTGAATAGTTGCTAAGACTTTTATTATTTATACCAAAATAATTGAATTGTTAAAAGATTTTGTTTTTAAATGTTTAAAAAGAATTGAATTTCTGTGAAAAAAATTGTAATTTTTGTAAAAATAATTAAATTCTTTATAAGAATTTTGATAATCCTTGCGTTAAATAATTAATTTTTTCGAAATATAATAAATATTATAAAAATTTTACTTTAACTAATTCAATTCTAGTGGAAAAGTTTATAAGTGAAAATGATTGAATTCTTCTATTAATTAATTTAAAATTCTTCGATGGATTTTATTATTTATGAAAATATTATTGCATTAGAATTTTATCAACAGTTTTTTTTAATTCAATGTCCATGAAAAATATTATAAGTAAAAGTAATTGAATTATTGTGAAAAATTTGTATAAAAATTTGGTTAAATAATTGATTTTTGTTTAAAATGCTATTCTAAAATAATTGAATTCCTATTGAAATTTTATTATTTATAAAAAAAAATACTAAAATTGATAAAAATTGAATTTCTAGTATTTTTTGAAAATAATTGAATTGTTTTAAAGAATTTTATTACAATCTTTGTGAATAGTTTTTTGATCTCTAGTAATTAGCGGATTTAAAGTAGTGGAAATTCTCTAAAAAAACAGAAGTAGCAGCTTTTAGTTGCGGCATTCTAAAAAAGTACCCAAATAGTAGCATAACGTAAAAAAGTAGTAAATAATAGGTTTTAGTATAAGAAAGAGTGCGAAGACTGGACAAATCACATCAAGAAAGTCAATATTTTTATGTTTTAGATTCCGGAGGTGTTCAATTTTTAAGTTTTCTATTTTTATTTTAATCTAATGTCTCGTAAAATGAGTGGAGGATCGTTTGCTTAATAAATTAAGGATGAATATGACCAATCAGCATAAATTGGCGTCGACTTTTTGAACTCATTACAATATTCATAATGATCACAATGTTTTCGTCTCAGTGTTGCCTTGAAAAACCATTATAAATGACTCAAAAATCTAGATCAAATTAACAAAGAGAAAGGAATATCAAAACAGACCATCGATTCAAAGAAGAAGAAATTTTTATAATTAATATGAAAATCACAAAAAAATGGAAGAAAAGTTGCATCGATATCGACAACGAAACAAGGAACCAGTACTGGAATTGGTTTTCCACTATTAGTATTAAAATTGCACCAGCGCCAGCAAAAACTCCAACATCTTCACCAGCTCATAAACCCGCGTAAGGTTAAAAAACTATTATTGGTCGAAAAGTTAGTTAGAGAATAATTGTTACTCCAAAATTTGGAATTCTAATTATTTTCTTTACTGTGAACTTAAAAGTGCTTATATAATTCTACATTTTTAGACAAATGCTAAATTTCCATGCGATCGGATTTACAAAAAGCTGCTTAAAAAAGAAATTTTTGTCAAATCTTGTAATTTTTTCTGTGTCAATATGCTTTCTAACGCAAAATTGTCAAAACTTTAAAAAAAATTTAATTCCAGTTCAAAAAGTGCAAAAAGCTTGAAGGTCGATCGAGCTTTATCAAGCTTTTCATTTTTCGAGCCGAGCCGAGCCTAATCAGTTCAAGCTCGAGCCGAGTTCGAGCCGAGCCGAGTAAAAAGCTCGAATAGTTTTGAGTACTCGAACGTTTCGAGTACTCGAATTTTTTTGAGCCCTTGAGTAAATTCGAGTTTTAGAGAATATTTGTACAATTTTCGCATATTATATTATATTTTTTAGCGAATAGAAATATACTTTGAAATTAAAGATTTCTTTACTTTATTGATTCAGTAATTCGAATAAATTCGAAATTTTCTATTTATTAATAGTTTTTTTAGTAAGTCAAAAGCTCGAATCCATTCGAGTACTCGAATTTAATCCAGTACTCGAATTGACCAGAGTACACCATACATGAGCCTGCTTGGGCTTGGCTCGATATTTCGAGCTTTTTGCACATCACCAGTATTCAACATAAACTATAATATACTTTCTTTTTCCAGCGCGATGCTGCAGTCCGTACAGGAAATCACGATCACGATATAACGATCGTCAAATGTGAGTATCTTGTACGAAGATAAATTACATTAAATTTTTACATCGCAACTATGGGGCACGTCACCACTAAATAACATGACCTTAAAGGGAGGGATCGACGAAATTTCAACCTTTAGATAATTACGTTGTCAAAAGGGACAAATTTTTTTCTAGCATTATTTATGATCTAAATTTCAGGGTGTTTACTAATCGGGAAATAGCCGGGAATTAGTTAAAAATAATTAATTTGAAAGTAAAAAATCAGTCAAAGTATTTTAATTCAATAATTGAGCACCTGGATCGTAGAAGGGCACGTAAATTTTTCTCGGCCGAAATCGAAGTCCCCTAGACACTTAAAATTCAATTTCTGAATTTTAATATTTTAAATACACATCCTTATAGAAAATTTCATTGCGCATCTTTTTTTCTTATAAAATTTTTTTGTATCTATTACCGTTTTCGAAATAGTTGAGAAAAATTGATTTTTTGAAAACTGCAAATTTAATGACATTTTTCACTTCAACTCGCGATAATTCAGATGATTTTAAATATTTTTCAATGTACCAAAAAAGAAAATACGTCTAAAGATATTCTACGAATGATAAAAAAAGAAAAAAGTTATTTTCTTTATAAACAAAATTGTTATTAATTTTTTTCTTTATTAATGTAAAAATCACGAACTACAATCTTCACGGCTCTCGTTTAACGGGCGAATTTTAAGTAACAAAGAACTTTCAGTGAGAAAGTTGTTCATTATGGACCAAAGAAGTTTTCTGGAAAATCACAGGGTTAATAATTTATTAGTGTTGAAATGGTGAATGTTTAAAGTTGATACTGTCCGAATGTGTAGCACGCGTCACTCGCCACAGGTGCTTGGGAGGCTTGGGAGTGTCGTTTCATAGGTTATGGCCATCGCGCGTGCCACACGTTCGGACGGTATCAACTTTAAACATTCACCATTTCAACACTAATAAATTATTAACCCTGTGATTTTTCATAAAACTTCTTTGGTCCATAATGAACAACTTTCTCACTGAAAGTTCTTTGTTACTTAAAATTCGCCCGTTAAACGAGAGCCGAGAAGATTGGATTTTATGTTTTTTACATTAATAAAGAAAAAAATTAACAACAATTTTGTTTATAAAGAAAATAACTTTTTTCCTTTTTTATCATTCGTAGAATATCTTTAGACGTATTTTCTTTTTTGGTACATTGAAATACATTTAAAATTATCTGAATTATCGCGAGTTGAAGTGAAAAATGTCATTAAATTTGCAGTTTTCAAAAAATCAATTTTTCTCAATTATTTCGAAAACGGTTATAGATAGAAAAAAATTTCATAAGAAAAAAATATGCGCAATGAAATTTTCTATAAAGATGTATATTTAAAATGTCTAAATTCAGAAGTTGAATTTTGAGTGTCCAGGGGATTTCGATTTCGGCCGAGAAAAATTTATGTGCCCTTCTACGATCCAGGTGCTCAATTGACTAAGTTGAAGTCCACAACGTTGATCAAATGAAAAAAATTGTTTACTTAGTAAATTAATTAAAAATACACAGCAATATTGACACAAAAATATTTAGAAGTTATAGATTGATGTTTATATTTTGATAATAATTATTTTACAATTAAATATTAATTTAAAAATAATACTTGCATGTATTAAATAAATTTTTTTCGTAGATAAACGTTGTGGACTTCAACTTCGTCTGAATAAGAAAAATATAAGTAGTTTGTTGTTTATTGTCTGCAAAATCAAAAAATATTTGTAAAACTCTATCTTTATAAATTATGTTTATAAATATAAGCAATAAAATTTTGAAAAATAATGGAAAAATTGAAATTTCTTATTATTATAATCAGGGACCATTACGAAAGTTTAGTATCGTTTTAGTTTCTGAATTGTCACAAAAATAAATTAACAAGCTGAGTTTAGTTTTGTGTCGACACAAAACTAAATTAATAAACTGAATTTAGTTTCGTGTTAACTCAAAACTAAACTAAAAAATTTAAATTAAAATTTAAAAAAATTGAATTTATTTTAGTACACATCGAAAATAAATATTTTAGAAACTCAAGTATTTAGTATTAAATAAAAAATCACAGCTAACAAAATACAATATTTAAAGAAATAATAGAATTATAACTTTAATAATAGATATAAAATAGTATGAGGAGACTTCAATAGAATTATAAAGTGGAAAAAGTGAACATGATTTTTATGCATTTAAATATTGATATATTTTGTTTTTTCTTTTTAGTAGTTTTTTGACTGACACTAAATATTTAAGTTTTTTGGACTTAATTTTCGAGCCGACACGAAACGAAATGAAACGTAAATTTCAAAAACACAATTTGCACAATTTAGCAGTTTTTTTATTAAAAATATTTTAAAAATATATATTTTTCACCATTTTTTGGACAATGGAAATATTGTTGAATAATTTATAGTTTAGTAAAAAGGCACGAAATATAATCCTACATATTTCATAAAAAATAAAAACTGCATGTAATATGTTATTTAAAAATTTAAATTCAGTTTACATACATTAATGATTTAAAAAAAACAAAAATTAATTACACACAATTGATTTGCATTAAAAATTGTACTTTAATTTATAAATTTAATTTAACATTCCAAAATATATAAAAATGTCTACTAAATTTTCTATAATAAAAAAACGTATTAAAAAGTATGATGTAAACTTAAAACAAAAAATGATGATAAGGATTATTAAAATGAGGATGCAATTTTTTTCTTTATTATTCACAAAAACACCAACACCACAAAACACTAATTCAAAAATAAATATTCACTTTCACGTAATATATAAGCAATTATAAAACTGACACTACTATTATTTTAAAATTGATATGAAAAATGTAAACATTTAACTATGACATAACCTCACTTACCAAAAAAACTGTTACTGCAGTTGGTAAAATAAAAATTAAAGTTACTTAGTAGAAAGAATCCAATAGGTAATGTGTATATTTTATTTTCAAAAATGGATGCTAGTGGCGATTTGGTTGAGCGCGTTAAGGCGCTATCCCAGCAGCCGACTTGAGACCTTTAGACTTATCCATCAGGCTATACAAAGGTTCGAGTCTGCTCACCCTCGCATGTTTAAGATTATTATTTTCGTTTTTTTTTCATTAAATACAATTTTTTCTTTTAGTTCAATGAAAAATATGAAAATCTCTTAATTTTTTAAAACTTTTTAAACAATAAATTTATCTACAAAAAATTTAAATAAGTTCTGGAAATTTCTAGATAATTTCCAAGAAACTACCTTTGGTAATTTCCAAGAAGTTTACACGGGTAAATAACAAGAAGTTTCCAAAGAGAGTTTCCAGCAAACTTCCGGGAAGTTTCCAGGAAGTTTCCAGGAAGTTTCCGAAGGAAGTTTCCAGAGGCGGACATTGTTGTATTCCGGGGAAGCTTCCAGGAAGTTACCAAAGGTAACTTCCGAAGTTGCCGTGGGAAACTTCCTGGAAATTTCCTGGAAGTTTTTGTGCTATCTGGGTAGGATGTTTAATTATTTATTATTATATTCCAGTAGCAACTCGGAAAAGAATGACTAATTATGACTTTCCAGTGAAGGATTTACATTCAGGACATTCAGTCAAAAAATAATTAAAATTAATAGAAAAATTTTGTTCTAGGTCGCCAGTTCCAAATGGAACGGAGAAGTCGAGGAAAACAATTTGGATCATCAGATTCAATGGCTATGTAACGAGCCAAAATTGGTACCTAACCTCAATTGTCAAATTCTTTCTTGGGTGGTTTTTAAATAAACATTCCCTCACCCAAGTCAGTAGGGTAATTTTGCAAGCTCCTTTTAGAAAAATAACCCTTTTTTTGCAAATAAATAAACTTACCGATAATTGTTCAAAATTCTGAAGTTTTGGAATCATGAAACTTAAACTCAAATTTCGATAATTTGATATTGGAACAATGTGCAATTTTATATTGAAATTTCTAGTCTCGTATGGTAATTCCAATGCACTTGTATATTTAACATTTTTATTTTGAATCTGGGCAAAATATGTAACAACCATACTTTCCAATTCATTTAAGTTTTCTGAAATATAAAAATTATCAATTTCTCTTAAACGAAAAGACCCTTTTTTCAAAATTTTTATGATTTCCTTTAAAAAAAATAAATACCTTTTCCAAGTACACAGAGTGTCATTAGATTTGCAGAATACCATTTTTGATGAAATTTAATAAGTTCCATACGTAGGTACAAATTTTTTTCTTCGGGAATTGTTTTTAAACTTTTTATATTGCCGGTGGAAAAAAATGCAAATGAATTATTTGGTTTTGCAAAGAATTTCTCGATATGCATTATACGATAATAATCATTCGACACATTTCTTTCGTATTCTGAATTGATGTTGATGATTTCTCCCTGAATCGTTGATTCATTGAATAGGGGTTTAAAAAATATTTGCGAAAAACGATCTAAAGCTGCCTCGAGATTTTCACTATTTATATCGAAATAGTAATTTGTATTTTCCGAATCAGTAACGGCATTAATTCTGCCACCGTTTTGTGAAGTGTATGAATAAAATTCAGTTTCTTTTGGATATTTTTCACTTCCTAAGAACAACATGTGTTCGCATAGATGCGCCAGTCCTTGTACACTCGAAGGATCGCATAGAGAACCTTTTTGGTAAGAGAAAGAGATTAATTAGGTAGATCTATTTATCTGGTACTTATATTTTTAGTAGTTTAATAAAAAATAAATACTTACCAACTTGGACATTCATACTCGCGGCAGATTTATGTGTTGTTGGGTCACTAATTAAAAGAATCTTCATTTTGTTTCTTAATAAAAGACCTCTATAGTCTCGATTGTCATTTGGTGATTTTGTTATGTTTTCATATCTCTGTCTGATGTAATATTCGTAAAAATTTAATGGTCTTGAAACATTCATGTTCACGGTTCCTCTAAGAATAGAAAGTTGTCTATAAACTCTTACTTGCTGTACTGCAATTTTTCACAAGTTTTCACTGAATAGTTTTTAACACTAAAATCAAAAAGACAATATTGCTGGCTTTTATATTATTGACTGGATAATCGATATCAATATAAAGCATAACTTTGGTATTAAATAATAATTAAAATCTGTTTAAGATGCCTCGTGATTTCTTATGTAAGACATGGTTCAATTACACTACATATATTATTTAAGAGTACTTACATTGACATAATGACATAAGCGGATTTTTCTAGACATAAGTATCCTCTCAAGCTAATTGTAGGTTTATTGTTTATTTCTAAATGTAGAACACTAGGTCAACAAAGGCCCATAATTAAAAATAGGAAAAACATTCAGATGGCTTTGAAGAACACATAAAATTTACTTGCTACCTTTGTCTGAATATGGGTCAAAGCTTTTAGTTTTTAATGCCTCTGAAAGCTGCGATATAATAACAGATGTTAGCATGAAAGATGCACTAATGTTAAAAGCTTTCGTAAAACAAAATATTTCATAGAAATAGCAAATCATTGTTTGGAATATTAGAAAATTACTAACTGTCAGCCGGATCAGTTCGAGGTGCAAAATGAATTTTACAAGTTACTGTATATACCTTGCGAGTTTCTTCATATTTAAAGAAATCCTAAGGACATCATCAACCAGCAGTTACTATAACGGATTGATTAAATACCTGACCAAAGAATCGAAAGTCCACCAGGTAATGTTTATCCATGATCAAATGAACAGCACAGATCAAACATTTTCCACGCTTGAGAAAACTGTAAACAAAATTATTCCCACCTTGACCATCAGTTACAGTAAATTCACTTCAAATCTGACTGAGAATTACTTACAATTACTCGGACAACCCAGAAGAACGACATTATTTGCTTTGCAACAAAGAGATTATGAAAAGAAATCGGTTCTCAAAACAAGCTTTCTATTATTGGGTCACCTACGAATTTTATCAAAAAGTTCGCCATTGCCAAAATGTTTAATTATACTACCAGACTTTGTGAATTCTGGTCGAACCTTAAACGGATCCTTACAATCCTTTTGGAATAATGATTATCTGGATGTCACATACTTAACATCGAATGGACATTCAGAAAAACTGTTCAAAAAAATTCCAGACAAACAACTGTTTCTAAATCAACTAAATCTTTTCACTAAGAAATACACTTCTCGTGTAGTGTCATCTAAAAGCAAATGGTTTCCAAATAAATTGCATGATTTGAAGGGATATAATCTAAAATTCTTGTATGGAATAATGAACAATGATATCCGAGAATGGTATTACAATAAAACGAAAAAATTAACCGAAATTTTGAGTCAGGTAATGAATTTTAATCCACAAATTAACATGTATATGATAAAGGAAAATGCAACATCATTTTTGAAAACTATGCAACAGAAGAAAGCAGAAATGTGGTTGAACATTATGCACACTTTTAATCTAAGTAGTCAGGAAATTGAAACATCGCGTATTATAAGTTTAAATGGAATTAGAGCTTTAGTTCCACAAAATGTTAAATTCCGAAAAGTTATTGTTGTCTCACAGGAATTTATGTACATGATCCTAGCTACTATTTGTACAATATGCCTTGTACGATTCACTGCTTTAATACTCGACTTCAAGAGAAACTCATGGGAAACGTTGAAAATCAGTCAAATTATAATGGGAATGGGCACAACATTAGAACCAAGAAACTTATCAGAGAGAATAGTTTTCGGATCACTGCTAACAGGTTGTATTGTCTATACAGGATTTTTCTTCTCTGCAATTTTGGAAATTAATTTACGTCAGGAACCCGAAATATCGTCTCTTGCAGAACTTGCCACATCGTCATTAACTCCAATGATGGAATTATCGATGAAAAACATATTGTTGAAAGATTCTTTGTCTCATATTCGACAAATAGCAGAAAGATCAATTGTACTACCTGATGGAAAATCAAGCATTTATTGCTTTTCTTACTTAATGGAGTATGAAAATGTGTCATGTCTTATTTATGATGATGCTATAGAGTATCTAAATAATCTTTCAGTCAAAAAAGGAAAATCGAATTTTAAAATTTTACCGGAAGTTGCTGTATATTATGCTGCTGTTTTTAAAATGAGGATTTTCTCTCCTTATGCTGAGGAATTTATTAAGATAATCCAAAGAGCTCTAGACACTGGGTTGCTTACAAACTTTTACATGAATTCTGCATTACTGCACAATGTTCCACTTGCCGGAGAAATTGAGAAGGAAAAACTGTTATTCATTTTACTTTACGTAGCAGTTATTGGATACTCTCTTTCTTTATTTGTGTTTTTTATTGAAATGTGCTTAAAGTACATTAAGAGAAGATATTTTTTTCACTAATTTTGGATTTTGTGAGGAGGGAAATCTCTGCTCTGGGTGTAAATCAATTGGATGGCGAATCAGTACGTATACTTTACTTTCGCTGAAGTATTGTTAAAATACCTTTCACAAAACACACCTAAATCAGTCTCATAAAAATTATATTGTTTGAATAAGGAAATATTTGTAAAGATTTAACCAAAGTTTATTAATAAATCATAAATAAGTTCTAAAACCTAATTTATCTATCTACTAATCATTATTTCTGGTTTAACTGAAGTTTATTTCTTTGTTATGTCTCAAAACAAACTGAACATATCCCAAATTATCTCCAACATTGAATTAAAAATATTAAAAGTTTTTATTTGAATCCTTTACAATTAGAATCAGAGAGTAGTAGATCCAGATGTCCTCAGGCACAATGAAACAAAATTAGAACTTTGTGGAATCAAAGAGAATTTAAATGGTGACAAATTTGAAGTATTAGAAATTTCCCTTTTAGAGTTATTGTTAGGGTCGTAGACTCAGCAGAAAGAAAGAATGCAGTAGATTTTCCTCAAATTGTTTTCGGTCCAATTTTTAACTCCTGTATCAGACAATTGGGGACCCAATAGTGTGGCATCGAAAATAGTTAAAGAGGTGAGTAAAACACTTCCGAATAATAATTACTGAACATCTTAACATTTATTAACTCAAATACATTATATTTTTTAACAATTTGCCGAATTTATACTTTCGCTTATCGTTGCCATGACTAACTCTCTAATCAATATTTAGAATAACTTTAAATATTCTAATTCATTTTGAACCATTACCAATATTGTTTCTAACATCGTCGAATTAAGGCAAAAGTGGATAAAGATAATGACTACTCTTATAATTATCAATATTATTAATTATAGTTAGTTGACTGCTTCCTTTGTGGTATTTTTCACTATGTTCATGTCCATCAAACTTTTCTCCATCCGGAATAATGTGAATAGACAATTTCTTTTGCTGTTTTGAATCGTTGGCAAATATGTCCTAAAAATAAATCAACAAATGGATTTATGTATCCATAAATAATAAAGTAATCAATGAATATTAATAATCCGTTAAATATTTCATAACAAAGTAAATAAAGAAAGTAAGTAAGTAAGTGAGTAAATAGATAAACAAAGATTACCTCATAAAATTGTAGAACACTTTCTTTTGTAATTGTATCCAAGCAAAGTTCCTCTGAAGACATTCCATTAAAATCATATGTCTTTCTTAAAATTTCTTCCCAGAAGATTACAAGCGAATGTCCCAATGACAATGGCTTTTGATACATCATCGAACCAATTTCCTTCTTTAAAATTTCGAATTCTTCATCACACATGTTTTTAACGTACTCCTGAAATTTAAAAACCAAGATGCAAGAACTTAAAGAATAATAAAATATTTTTAAAATAATTAATAATTAATAATCAACCTTCACTGAATGTAACGAATCGTCTATTCTTTCCTCAACCCATTGAGGATGCTTTTCACTTTGTACAAGAATCATGAAACCTTCTACACCATTTTGTCGTTGTGCATTACATTTATAAAGAAAACCCACGTCTTCTCTTGCTATTCCTTCACTAAATGGTCCAAACATAATATGTTCAAGTAAATCGAAAATGACTTTCGATTTTCTTTCTTGTAATCCACTTTGATAGTAAATCAACGTACAACTTTCCTTCTCCTGTGTTTCTACCTCATAAAGATAGTGGCAGGCTGTAAAATTAAAATTTTTTTTCGTTTCAACTTTTCTGATATATTGAGATTAAATATTCTCTTACCTGGTTTTAAACAAATTACCCTATTGGTCGGTAATAGAGATGGTAACAATGGTGTTAAATTTTCTTTGCTGAATTTCTTTATTTTTGTTAATTTATCAGCCAACTGTTGATCTAAATCTTCAGCCACTTTTGAAGCGTGGACTTCGGTCAAATAACCGTATAACAAACATTCAATGTGTATATTTGAAAAAAATTCCGATACGAAATCTTGAAAATTTTCCAATGTCAATTCTGAAAAGAAAAACCAAATTTAAAAAAATAATGAAGTAAATAATATTAAAAAAAAATTAAATTTCAAAAAAAAATTAAAATTAAATTTCACTTACTGTTACTTGCTTTCAGAAAATCGTCATTACTCCAAAATGTTTCAGACAATAATTCTTCGAGGCAAACGTTTGCTTGTACGTTTATCCACCCATGACTCATACGGTTCAAATCGCTAATATACTGAAAATTTAAGAAAGCAAATTTTAATTCTATAACAAAATAATTTTTACCCCCACAATACCGAAAGGTTTCTGATAGTAAACATTGATTTGGATCAATCAGGATTTTCTAAAACGTATCTAAAATTTTTTCTAGGTCGCGTTTACCCTACAACCGTCAAGAATTAAAGTTTCATTCTAAAGATTTCATTGCAACTAAAGATTCCAATCTTTACAGACAAATGAATTTTTAACTTTCAGGAAACTTTCGGTGTTGTATGCGATCAAATGACACTTACACTATCTTTCAAAATCTGAAATTGTGATTCATCAATTTTTAAATTCAGAATTTCTTTTATTATCTGATATGCAAGGAAGATGACATTTTCACCAACACTTTCGATGAAAAGCTAAAATGATAAATTACAATTAGTTTAAAAAAAACAATTGAATTAGTTGATTACAGAAATATATATAAAAATACTTTGAATTACTAACTTGAAAACCATACTTTTCAGGTTCAATATGCCATCGTGAATCAGAAGAAAGTTGTTCTTTTAAGGCTTTCTTAACTAAGTTAACAAATATAACACAATTGCTGTAGTTCAACGGATTCAAATACGTGGATGAACTGAAAAAAGTAGAAAAAATTGCAGATCAAGTATATCATTAGGATAAATCAGGTCCTAGAATTATTTCTTGTTAAGATTATTTAATTAGTATTTACTTCGTAAATTAGTTAATTACGTTAATTAGTATCAATAATAATTATTTATATAAAACAATATGTAAATAATTATTATTATAATAATTGTTCGGATTAATATTTCAATTGCATAATATCATTTATTTTCCGTTAGCCCGAGAAGCGTCTCGAAGCAGGTCCGAAGACGAACTGAGGAAGAAGTGAGAGGCGAGCGAGTTATATACTCACGGAGCTAGCGGTGGGGAGAGAGATGCGCGGCCAGCGTGCGCTGTCGTTCTCTGCCTGTCTGTACGCGACTACCATACCTACCGTGTCAAATTTATCTCCGAATATAATTTTTTAGGTCACAAATTATACTCTTTGATATTTTTATTTTCTAAAACGTTTAAAATTAACGCCAATCCAAATAAAGGGGAAAATTGAAAAAACTATTTAATTCATCATTATTCGCGATTGAAAGTTTAACTGAGAATTTTTACTACCTAGTGAAACGGAAGTTTGATAACACCCTTGGATCGGGAAATTCATTATTTTGTTTAAACCAAGCTCTCATTAATGGCGTCTCACGAATAATTCGAGGATTCTGTTCGGCCTGAAAAGATAAAAATTAGTAATATTAATTTTATTAATTATTTAATAAATTATATTAATTAATATAATTAATTATATTAATTATTTAATTAATTTAATTAATTATATTAATTTTTTAATTAATTTAATTAATTATATTAATTATTTAATTAATTTAATTAATTATATTAATTATTTAATTAATTTAATTAATTATATAAATTATTTAATTAATTTTATTAATCAGTCTACGTAAGGAAACAAAATGAAAAATAGATTTTAAAAAAATAAGAAAAAAATTACCATACAATCCCTGGGTACTGTATCGTACTGCACAGGTTGTTCCTTTCCTTGAGGCACTTTCAAATCAGCGTCAATATGCTTAGGATTTTTCCACCTAAAAATCTCTTCGTTTGATATTTTTTCACTTTTAAATTCAATTTCATAAATTGATTCAACTTGTGTGAGAATATTTTCATTTTCTTTTGCATCAACAATAATTCTCATCGATTCCGGTGTTATAAGTCCTAAAACGTATTCTATGAGGTCTGGATCCCATGTAAATATCATATAAGGACCGCGAAGTACACACCTCATTGGATAAAATGTCATATTTTTCGACACACTTTTCACGTAATTAATTGGACATTCCTTTTTTATAAAACGAAACTCTAATTCTTGGGCAGATTCATATTCCTACGGTAGTTGAAGTATTAAAATAAAAATTTTTAATTACATTCAGAAAACTTTAGATGAGAAAAAAAATAGGATCCACACTTTGGAAAGATTATAAATAAAAGTATATTTCTCAAGAGAAATATATAGATCAGATTTTTAAAATTCTGTTGGGAAATGAAAATATAATAATAATAATAATAATATATAATGATTTCTATTGAAAAATCTCTCCAAGTGAGAACTAGATATAAAAATGTTAACTGTTGATAATTACATTTAACGCCCAATTCATAATATTTGGATTTTTTAGCTTGCGGATATATTGAAAAAATAATGTAATAATATCATCAATGTGATGGTAACCTTCATTGGTAAGACTAAAATTCACATTGTAAAATAAATCCAAACCTCGATTACTTTTTGGAAATTTGCAACATAAGTCGCGACACCAGCGATTTCTTTTCAAAATGGAAAGTAATGATCCTTCACTTTCATTTTGAAGTAAAAACGTCGTGTAATTTGTGTGCTGTACAAAAAAAAATTATTTACTATATCAGGGCTTGAATCAGTGAAAGTATTTATAAAGAATTTTATTAAAATTTTTAAAAATAATTGAATTTCCTGTGAAGAATTTTATTATTGAAAAGTATTATCAGTGAAAGTATTTATAAAGAATTTTATTATTGACTAAAATAATTGAATTTTTTTTAAAATAATAAAGTTTTATTAATAATTTTAAATAGAAATTTTTAAAGTACTTGAATTTTATGAAGAATTTCAATTAAGTTTTTAAAGGATAGGTAATCGTAATTTTTTAATAATTAAAATTAAACATTTAATTATTCAATGTTAGTAAAATCTTTAAAAAAATTATTAAATTCCTCTTAAAATTTTATTAAAATTTTTCTAAATAAAATAATTTTTAAGAAAAAATGTATTACTTTAAAAAATAATTGAATTTTTTTGATAAATATTGTTGTTTATAAAAATAATTGAATTCTACAAAGAATTTTATTAAAATGTCTCAAAATAATTGAATTTTCGGGAAAAATTTTATTATTTTTCGAACGAATTGAATTCTTACGAAAAAAAAAATTCTTTCTTTCTTTCTTTTTTTATGTAAATAATTGCATTCTTGGGAAGAATTTCATTAAAATCTAAAAGAATAATTGAATTATTTCAAAAAAAAGAAAAAAAAATTTTATTTAAAATTATATTTAAAATAATTGATTTCTTTCGAAAAATTTTGTAAATAATTGAATTCATGTGACAAATTCTAATATTTTTGTAAATAATTGAATACTTTCAAAAAATTTAAAAAAAAAAGGTTTCGCTAAATAATTGAATTCTTTCAAATCTTGCCATGAATTTTATTATTTACGAAAATAATTGAATTTCTGCAAAGAATTTTATTACTTTTAGCAAATAATTGAATTTCTGCAATAATTTCTAATTTCTCCAAAATTCAATTTTTTTTAGTGTTTTTAAAAAAAAATTTCTATAAATCCATTATTTTTAATAATTTTTGAAAAAGTACTTTGAGAATATTTTTAAATTCATCTGTTTATAATTCAGTTTTACAAAATTTCAATTATTCGGAAATTCTTGAATTAAAAATAAAAAAAAAAGAAAAACTTTAAATAATTCAAAAAATAATCCGCTATTAAATTTATTAAAAAAAATTAATTTCATACAGAATTATTGTAGTTAAAAACTTGAAAAATTCAAATTTTTAAAGATTATAATTTTGAAACTTTTTTAAAATTCAATTATTTTTAAAATTTTCACTGAAATTCATTTTTAAATCTATTTTTAATAGAAAATTCGACGAGAATTCAATTATTTAAATAGAAAATTAAAATAATTTATTGAATAATTATTGAATGTTTTTTAAAAATTGAATTCACATAAAGAATGTTATCAATAAATTTTTAAATGATTGAATTCCTTTGACGAATTTTAATTAAAAAATTTTTAAATAATTGAATTTTCAGAGGAATTCGATTGAAATTGTATTAAAAATAATTGAAATTTTGCAATTACTTTTATTATTTATGAAAATAATTGAATTTCTTAAAAAGAATTTTATTATTTACGAGAATAATTGAATTTTGTAAAAATTTTATTATTTCCTATGAAAATAATTGAATTATTACGAAGAAATTGATAAAATTTTGTAAATAATTGAATTCCTGTGAAAATTTTAATATTATGAAAATGATTAAATGTTTGCGTAGAATTTTATTAAAAATTTTTTTTTAAATAATTGAATTCTTTTGGAAAATTTTATTAAATTTTTTTTTTAAATAATTGAATTCTTCTGGAAAGTTTTATTAAAATAGTAGATATTAAAAATTATTGAATTCAGGAAAATATTTTAAAATAATTGAAATCATGGAAATTTTGACAAGAATTGTATATTAAAATTTTTTTAAATTATTTGAATTTCGGATTTGAATTTTTTTTTTTAAATAATTGAATCCTTTTGAAAAATGTTATTAAAAATGATTAAATTGTTGGAAATATTTTAAAATAATTGAAATTTAATCTTCGGATAATTATAAAAATAACGGTTTTTTTTAATTTAATCTTCGTATAAAAATAAATACTCACCTCTGATTTGAACCAATACGACTCAAAATCCTGAATTAAGAAAGTTAAACTTAAATTCCGATAATTTTCCTTTGGAACAACGTACAATTTTGTATTAAATTCACCATTTTCGAATGGTGATTCTAATTTTGATAATTTAATGTCCTTATTTTCAAAATCGACAAAATATTTCATCACCATTTTCTCCAAATCATCCAAATTCTCTGAAAATTTTTTTTTTTTGACCAAAAATTGTTTTTGAAAGTAATTCTAAACAAAAAAAAATGTAAATACCTTTGCCAAGAACACTCAGTGTCATCAAATTGGAAGAATAAAATTTCTTGTAAAATTTCATCACTTCCTGAAGTGGGTTCAAATTTTTTTCTTCTGGTATTAAAGTACTTATGTTACCGCTTTCCAAAAATCCAAACGGATGATTTGGTTTTACACCGAATTTTTCAATTTGCATCACATGATAGAAGGGACAAGATTTATTTTCTTCGAATTCTGAATTAATTTTCATAATTTCTTCATCGATAGCTGATTCATTGAATAGGGGTCTGAGGAGCATTTGGGAAAAATGTTCTAAGCCTCCCTCGAGATATTCCTGTTTTATATCGAAATAATAATTTGTATTTTCTTTATGAGTTACGGCATTAAGTTTACCACCGTTTTTTGAAAAGTAGGCGTGAAAATCGTTTTTATTAGGATATTTTTCGCTTCCTAAAAGCAGCATTTTTTTGCATAAATGCGCCAGTCCTTGTACATCCGAAGGATCACATAGAGAACCTTTTTGTAAAAAAAAATGGTTTTAATAAAATCGGAATAAATTTATAATTATAAAAATCATTGTAGTACCATGATCCCAATCTTTTTAAAAAGAATTAGTAAACGGTTCTTCAAAAAAAAATTCAAAATTCACAGTTTTCTTGAAAGTATGAAATTGATATTAAAGTGGATCATATCGATGCCAAAAATTTGGATCAATTTTTGATTAGATTTTTGGTATCAATTTCTTGCAATAATGAAAATATGTGATATAAAGTTAGATAATAATGACTTCAATTTAGTTATCATAATATAAAAGATATGGTAGTTAGATAAAGAAAAATTTTTATATCAAAGAGAAAATCTGAAATCGACAATAAAATTAACTTCAATTCGTCATCGAAGTAAATTCTATCTAATGTAGGATAACTTGAATTACATTCAAATGTAGGAGAATAAGTATAAAATTAAAAAGAAATAAATAAATAAATTTAAAATTATTATTTTAACCCTATTTTTGAAGATAAAATATTTTCTGATTTCAAGAATAATTAATAAATTTCCAAAGGTGGAATTTTTTTTACATAGTAAAAATTAATACTTACCAACTTGGACATTCATACTTGCAGCAGCTGTATCAGTTGTTCGGTCACTAATTAAAACAATGTTCATTTTGTTTTTTAATATAAGACTCCTATAGTCTCGTTGGTCATTTAGTGACTTCATTATTTCTTCATCTCTTTCTTCGATATACTTCTCGTATGAATTCCTCTGTGTAGACACTTCCATTGTAGGATTTTTTAAAAATACAGTTGGCAAAAAAAATTCACGTTTAAAAGAAAAAAATTTAAAAAAAGAAATTAAATTTTTTTTAAAAAAATTAAATTGTTCAAGCGACTTAACTGATTAGGTGAATAGCTCTATAATCAAGATGACGGTATACTTAACGCCGCTTATATTATATTCACTTTATTATAGCAGTGTTTATAGTAGTAGTTCATAGTAGTACTTTATAGTAGTATATAGTAGTTTACAGTAGTAGTTATTATAGTATCAACATAAATCATAAATTTAGTATTAAATAGAAATTAAAATCAGCCTAAGGCGTGTCGTGATACTAATGACAAAATGATAAACAATGTTTCAATGACACTTACAACACAGTGTATTTAAATTGGGGACAAAATTTGTTTGACCTATTAACGGTTTTCTCTTACACAAGGTTCATTGTTTTGTTAAATGTAAATTTAGGTCAAAAGATTAAAAACATTTGAATAGGAAAATATTTATGAAATATAATATTTAAATACGATTAATATCTATAGTGATTATCAATTTTTGGAAGAACACCATATCACAGAGTAAATTGTGAGGTATTAACAAGCGTTGCAGATTAAATTAATACCAAAGAGGATTAGAATAATCCATTTTAGAACTACCTTACTAACTAACTTACTAACTACCTTACTAAATAACTTACTGATTAACTTAGTAACTAACTTACTTAACTTAGTTACTAAATAACTTACTATCTTAGTAACTAACTTACTTACTTACCTAACTTAGTTACTAACTAATTAACTAGTCAACTTAGTAACTAACCTACTAACTTAGTTACTGACTATGTTACTAAGTTAATTAGTAACTAAGTTAGTAATGTATTAAGTTAGTTAGTAATTAATTTTGTAAAGCCCAACGCAGAATAAAAAAGTAACGTGAACGTAAGCATTTGGCGATTAGGGGATATGCATGCGTCTCATTTCGGACGTTTAACTGAGGCAGTTTCTCAACCCTGCAGCAGGCATGAAAACCGGCCTGTATGTTGTCAAATAATGTTGAATGTCGTTAATTAAATGTTAATATCACAAAACATTTGTTGACACATTATTTTGTTTCTCAAAAATATGTAAAAGCGAAAGTATTTTCCGAAAACAAGTGGCAAAAAGGTAACAAAAAAATAAAACAAAACAAATTAACATGAAGAATGTAATTTATTTTTTATATTCATATTTTGATTAATTATAGATATTTTTTACCAATAACACTGTCAAAAATGAATTTTTTCTTTCAAATCATAAGTCTTTAATGAATAAAACCAATTGTAATAACAGAATCTAAAAAACCTTTTCCATTGAAAATATGATTTAATAAATTCTTAAAACAATAAAATTGAAAAGAAAAAATGTTTTGGTTAGTAAGAAAAAAACAGTGATTGACTGTTTGTACAATCTGCGATTGATTATGAATTTAGACACGTCCCCCAAAAGTTGCAAATAATTCGCTCAAATCTAATATAATTGTTAATATTATTACAGATTACAGAAAAATTAATTTATATATCAAATATATTACATTGCAATTAATAATTATCTATATCTAAATGATAGGTTAATTTTAAAAGTTATGAGGTTATTTGTATTGATGGCAATAAGTACAGATGAATACAGAGTTGCCACGCTTTTCCTCATTTCAAATTGCCTGACTTTTCCAGGTTTTCCAGGTGAAAAAACGGAATTTTTCCAGGTTTTTAAAACTAGATTTATATTTTACCAAATTTTATTTTTAATTCTACCAAACTCCCTGATTTCCAGACAAAATGACTGTCTTCATTTCTAGAATTTTTAACTAAAATTCTTCTTGAACTCAATTTTTTTTTATAATTCTTGAAAAAGTTCTTTAAGAATTTCTAAATCCTTTTGCTTAAAATTTACGTAATGTCGATTATTCTGACATTCGCATTCTTCAATTAAATATATATTAGAAAATAAAAACTTGAAGAAATAAAGAAAAATTCAATTAAACTTTTTTAAAAAAAATTCATTCTACAGAATTGTTAATCAAAAAGTACGAAAAATTAAAGTTTTCAAAGATTTTAATTTGAAATCTTTTCAAAATTCAATTATTTCTAAAAATTTACGCTACTAGCTTTCAATATTCAATGATAATGTAAAATTTTAACTGAAATTAATTTTTAAATCAATATTTACTAAAAAAAAAAAAATTCCACGAGAATTCAATTAATTAAATACAAAAATGAATAATTTATTGAATAATTATTGAATATTTCGTAAAATTGAACTCTCAGAAAGAATTTTCTCAATAAATTTTTAAATATTTGATTTCTCTTGACAAATTTTAATAAAATTTTTAAAAATAAGTTCTTTTCTCGGAAATTTGATTAGAATTTTAATTAAAAATAATTGAATTTCTCCAAAGAATTTTTTTAAGAGCTTTTGAAAATAATTGAAATTTTGCCAAGAATTTTATTAAAATTTTTAAAAATAATTGAATTCCGAAGAAAAATTTATAAAGAAATTATTGAAATTTTGACCAGAATTTTTTTAAATTATTCAATACAATTAAATTTCTGCGAAGAATTATATTAATTTTTGAAAATAATTTAATTCTTGAGATGAATTTTATTAAAATGTCTTTTTAAATAATATTGAATTCTTTTATGAAATTTTATTGAAATAGTAGACATTAAAAATAATTGAATTTTGACAAAATTTTTGAAATTATTTAAATTTCTACGAAGAATTTTATTAAAATTATTTTGAAAAAAAAATTTGAATATTGTTACAAAGAATTTCATTAAAATTTTTGAAAATAATTTAATTTTTTCAAGAAATTTAATTAAAACTAAAACTTTATAGAAAATAATATACTTAAATTCTAATAAATAAATTGTAGCAAAGGATTTGAAAATAATTCAATTTCTTTGATGAATTTGAATAAAATTTTTAAGAATAATTTCATTTTTCGAGGGATTCCATTAAAATTGTATTAAAAATAATTGTCTGCGATGTGTTTTATTATTTATGAAAATAATGAAATGTTAACGTAAAATGTTTATTAAAGTAGTAGATTTATTAAAAATCATTGAATTGATAAAATAGTTTTTGATAATAATTGCTTCAAAATTCAATTTCTTTAAGTGTTTTTAAAATAGACGATTTCTAATTAAATTCATTCAAAATTGAAATTTTACAAAATTTCAAATTAAAATCTTTTGAAATTCATATGTCAGTAACTTATGAAAATTGTAAACGCAACTTTTTTAAAGTTTAATTAATTTTGAAATATTTATGTAAAATTAGATTTCAAGAATAAACTTTAGAAAATAACAATTTTCCAGGATTTTGATCCAAATTTCCTGACATTTGTAGGTTTTCCAGGTTTACAGGTTACGTGGCAACCCTGCAATAGTTTTTATAACGAAGAATTAGATTGTTTGAAAATGCAAATGGTCGATAATTTTAAAATTAATTACACACACACACATCGGGACATTTTTTTAAAATCCGTTTTTTGGACTTCTGAGGTCAAATTACATCGAAATCTTTATTTATTTATTTATAAAATTTTTATGGGCATAGTGTAATGGAATTTACAAAAAGTTGATTTGAAACTGGCATATCTAGTTATTAATACCCATATAATTTTGGAATTTAAAAATTTTTTATAAAGCTGAAGCTTTTTTGTTACAGATATTTGAAAGAAATTCTTTTCAAGAATTCAACATGTCTTCAAGATGTGATGAGTGGGAACCTGATTATTATAAACACGATCATATATACGATTATAGTCATCCTGCGATGGACACACCACTGTATAATGCTGTTCATCATGGAGATTTAAAGCTCTTTCTTCTTTTGTTTGGCGACATTTCCCTAAAAGAAAGGGAAGAAAAATGTTCACTAATGCATACAGCAGCAGCAAGAGGATACTCTGAAATTGTAACTATACTTTGCGAGCGAAATTTCCCTATCAATGATAAAGATAATTGGGGTTACACGCCTCTGCATCTAGCGATAATTAACAATCATCCAAGTGTTGTCGACATTCTAGTAAAGAAAAGTAATCTGAACGCGTCAAATTATAATGGCAATGCTCCACTACATTTTGCCACAAAAGCAAATCATATTCAATTTGTAGACATTCTTTTGAAGAATGGTGCAAACGTTAATGTAAAAAGTATCTGCGGAACTACACCACTTCATTTGGCTCTTAGAAGAAAACACACCGAATTGATAGAGATTCTTTTAAAAAATAATGCTGATTTTAATATTAAACAAAGTCAAGGTATAACGCCGTTTCATCTTGCCTTAAGTGGAAATCACATACAATTAGTAGAGAACTTTTTACAGAATGGTGCAAATGTCAATTTAAAATTACAAGATGGTAGATCATCACTTCATATTACTGTTAAAAATAAATACATTCAATTGACAAGGATTCTTTTACAACATGGCGCTGATGTTAATGTACAAGATAAATATTATAAACGATCATCACTTCATATTGCCATAAAAGAAAATTGCATTCAATTAGCAGAGATTCTTTTACAAAATGGTGCTGATGTCAATGTAGAAGGTTTAAATAAAGAAACGCCACTGGTTCTCGCTGTGAAGAATAATAACATTGAACTTGTCGAATTGCTTTTAAAAAATGGTGCTACAATAAGTGAAGAAAACAAGAAAGATAAACGAGCACACGAAATTATGATGAAACCTCTTTTTTACGCAGTTAACCAGAGGAATGACAAAATGGTTAAATTACTAATGCTCAATGGATTTAACGCAATAGATGTCCGAAATCATTATAGTGAAACTGCATTGCATTTGGCAGTAAAAAACAATGATTATGAGATTGTAAAGTATTTGGTGGAATATGGTTCAAAAATTAATGGAAACTCTAGAGCCTCGTTGGAAAATAAATCTGATAATAAAGGTAGAACAAAATATCCTACAACGATACTTCAATTGGCACATTCTCTTGGATATTTGAAAATTTGGAGATATTTATTAAAAAATAGTTCGAAAATTGATGCATCAGCAGATTCAGCTCTTCATTTAGCAGTGCGAGAGGGTCAAGTGGAAGTTGTGAAAAAGATCGTGGAACAAAAAGACTTGGATAAAAATTCGCTGGATAGCAGATTCGCCGTTTACATTGCAGTCGAAAATGGAGATGAAGAAATTTTAAAAATCCTACTAGAAGCGGGATATTCATCTGAAACTTGTTTTAAAGATAGAAGTCCCCTTCATGTTGCAGCAACATTTAATCATACAAGATTAGTCGAAATGCTGCTCAACGCCGGCGCTGATTTGAATTCAATGACAGATATTGATGAGACTTGTTTACATTTTGCAGCAGCTGCAGGACAATCAACAGTCGTTAAATTTCTCCTCGAGGCTGGTATTGATACCACTAGATATCAACTGGCACTGGTATATACACTACGCAGAGGTGACTTCATTGATGATTTGTGGACCGTTTCTCCTTCTATGTATAAAAATATCTCAAACATCACGGAAATGTTATTAAATGCAGAAATTAGTAAATCTAAAGGTCCTTACAAATTATGGGAAATATTATTTCCTTCAGCAAATAAAATAACAGTTTATAAACAGTGTGATCAAAAGTCTTCCTTAAGCTTACAAGAAAAATTAATATTGTGCTTTGATGAATTCGGAATTGAAAAAAACCAAAAAAGTGGCGAATATGGAACTGAATTTTTAATGTGCTTTCTAAATTACCTGAGAAATTTTCAATTTAAAGAAGTTTTAACACAAATGATAATTTTTATAAAATCAAAAAAAATATTTCCTTTAGAATGTATACATATTATTTTTGAATACATTGATTATAAAAGTGATTTTTTTCAAAATTATAATGTTTATTCAGAACGAACGAATTATGACACTAATTTGTTTTTAATTAGTCACATTGAAAACGTTTCCTGCTTTAATGATATTTGTGTGCAAAGAAATTCATTAATTGATGAAAACTTGAATGATGATTCCACGGATCTTTCAAAGTTGTTAGCTGCGCGTTTTTTTATAATTTCTCGTAATTCTTCCCTTAAGGATGATCTGCAATTTTATAAGAAACATAATCTCATCGAATGGCGTGATGAATGCGAGCGTGAGGTAAAATTAATGAAAGAAACAGAAATTGCCAACGATTGTCGTGTAACTTTCTACGATATTTTAACGCAATCTGTGAATAAAGTGGCGAACTACACAAGAAATGATAGTTTGCTTCAGAACGTGGAGTCATCTTACATGCGATTTCCAGCTTATGCTGAATTTTTAAAATTAAGTATCGAAAAAGGTAAACGAAGAAGAGAACTAATCGACAAATGCGTGAACTCTATGTTGAATCTGATTGAAAAAAGTAATGGTATTCAATTCACAACTATAGAAATTAACCAAATTTTCCAATATCTTTCAGGAGTAGATATGCGACGTTTATTAGCAGCATTCTCTTAAGTGACATCTCTGATAAAAGTATCCAGTAAGAAGCGAGAAATTAAGATTAAAAAGTATACGTAAAATGCTGGTAATTCACTTCATGTGAATTCTTTTTAATTGTTCGCTTCTTACAGGGTACATACAATTTTGTTTTTGTAATAAATTAAGTTCTACAGTTGTCTAAAGTGCCTGCTGGTCTAATTGTTCCTACTGACATTAAAATTGTACAATGTTAAGAACACTGAAAAATAAGAAAACAAAATACTGTTAGGGCCAGTTTGACCAACTCCAATTAAAAGTTAATCGATGATTAAAGTCAGTTTAACCGCCCATGATTGATCGGTTAAGGATTTAATCATTGATTAACTTTTAATCGGAGTTGGTGCAACTGGCCCTTAATAAGACAAAAAAAATTATATTTTCATTTATAGTATTTAGAATGTAAATTTTCTTCCATAAAAATCGTTTCTCTTCTTTTGTGAATTTAATAAAAAATAAAATGTTCTTACCTCACAAAAATCTAGAATCTCCTTTTTTGTAATTGCATTTAAACACTCAATGTCATTATTTCTTATTCTATTGAAAGGTTGGTTGGTTGGTGTTGGTTAGTAATTCCCATATTCCCCACCAGACGAGCGAATTGTCGTTTTTTTTTTTTTTTTTTGTCGATAACGGTCACTTTATGATTAATGTGATTATTGTGAACGCAATTTCGTTTGGTTTACTTCAAAATATTAAATTCAAAGTTAATTATCGTAAATTCTTATGCAGAATGTGAATTTTCTTTGGCCGCAGTCCCATGGCAGCGTTTTGCGTTGCGTTGTAATGAGAGAGAATGCAGCAAACGTATATTTGCGTCTTTTTCTCTCCCATTACGACGCAACGCAAAACGCTGTCATGGGACTCCACCCTTTGAATTCGACAAAAAAAATAGATTTGCAAGCAATTGTAGAAGTACCTTTACTTTCTTTATTTCGGACGTTTAACTGAGGCAGTTTCTCAACCCTGCAGCAGGCATGAAAACCGGCCTGTATGTTGTTAAATGTTGAATGTCGTTAATTAAATGTGTTATATTAATCATAAAACATTTGTTGTCACATTATTTTGTTTCTTAAAAATATGTAACAAGTGAAAGTATTTTTCGAAAACAAGTGTCAAAAAGGTAACAAAAAGATAAGACACAACAAATAAACATGAAGAATGTAACTTATTTTTTATATTCATATTTTGATTAATTAGATATTTTTTTATCAATAATGCTGTTAAAAATGAATTTTTTCACAAAAGACCATCGACAAATGGTGCTTTTGCTCGATTGACTTTTAAATATATTTTTTGCTTAACAATTTAGTTTATATTAAAAAAATAAATATGAATATTAAACATTATTAGATCCTTCGTTCAAATTGCCTAAAACCCTCGACAATTGGTACAGTTACCCTAAATATTTTTCATTAGAATTAATAATTATTTATGTTAATAAAATTCACTAAATCTAATAGTAACAAATCATAATGATAGGTTATGATGAGGTTATTATTTCTTTCTATTATAAAAAATAAAATATCAGTAATTATAAATAAATTTATTTATATTATTATTATTATTTTTTAAGTAACTGAAATTTTTGGTAACTAATTTAATTAGTAAAATTTGACTGTTTGGGATCATTCAAGTATTACGTAAGCATTTAAGGGGTTGGGGCGGTCTATTGCGTATTTCCATTAGAAAAAATGTTGCTAATGTATATATAAAAAATCTTACGATGGGGGAGGGGGGTTTAAAAACCTGAAAAATATGCTTACGTAATACTTGAATGACCCCTTTATGTAGTTATATATTTACTAATAAATGGTATTTATCTACTATGATAATTAGTTTTTTTTACTAATTGCTAGAGGTGTGCAAAAAGTTCGAAGCTCGATCGAAATTTTTCGAGCCGAGCCGAGCCTAATGGTTGGTTGTAAATTTACGGAAAAGCAAAACTAGAGGTGAGTTACAGTTTCATGTGTGAATTTTCTTTTTTTGTTACAGATATTTAAAGGAGATTATTCTCAAGGATTCAACATGTCTTCTCAAGATTATAATGATTTTGAATTTTCTTGTTCGTATGACGATTATTATGACGATTATATATACGACTATAGTTATCCTTTTATCGATACACCACTGTATAATGCTGTTTTTAATGGAGATTTAAAACTCTTTCTTCTTTTGCTTGGCGACATTCCCCTAAATGAAAGAGAAGAAAAATGTTCACTAATGCATACAGCAGCAGCAAGAGGACACTCTGAAATTGTCACTATACTTTGCGAACGCAATTTCCCTATCAATGATAAAGATAATTGGGGTTACACGCCTCTGCATCTAGCGATAATTAACAATCATCCAAGTGTTGTCGACATTCTAGTAAAGAAAAGTAATCTGAACGCGTCAAATTATAATGGCAATGCTCCACTACATTTTGCCACAAAAGCAAATCATATTCAATTTGTAGACATTCTTTTGAAGAATGGTGCAAACGTTAATGTAAAAAGTATCTGCGGAACTACACCACTTCATTTGGCTCTTAGAAGAAAACATATTGAATTAACAGAGATTCTTTTACAAAGTGGTGCCGATTTTACCATTCAAGGAACTAAAGGTATAACGCCGTTTCATCTTGCCGTCAATGGAAATCAGATACAATTGGTAGAGAAATTTTTACAGAATGGTGCAAATGTCAATTTAAAATTACAAGCTGGCACATCATCCCTTCATATCTCCGTTAAAAATAAATACATTCAATTGACAGATATTCTTTTACAACATGGCGCTGATGTTAATGTGCAAGATAACAATAAACAATCACCACTTCATATTGCCATAGAAGAAAATTGCATCCAATTAGCAGAAATTCTTTTACAAAATGGTGCTGATGTCCATGTAATAGACAGAAGTGAAGAAACGCCACTTGCTCTCGCTGCAATGGATAATAACATTGAACTTGTCGAATTGCTTTTAAAAAATGGAGCTACAATAAGTGAAGAAAACAAGAAAGATAAACGAACACACGAAATTATGATGATGCCTCTTTTTTACGCAGTTTACAACAGGAATTACAAAATGGTTAAATTATTAATGCTCAATGGATTTAACGCAATAGATGTCCAAAATAATTTCGATGAAACTGCCTTGCATTATGCAGTAGGAAACAATTATTATGAAATTGTAAAGTATTTAGTGGAACATGGTTCGAAAATGAATGCAAAATCTGAAGCCTGGTTGGAAGATGAATGTGATAATAAATGTAAATCAAAATATCGTAGTTTTCAGTCTAAAACGATACTTCAATTCGCACTTTCTTCTGGAAGCTTGAAAATTTGGAGATATTTATTAAAAAGTAGTTCGTTAGTTGATGCATCAGCAGATTCAGCTCTTCATTTAGCAGTGCGAGAGGGTCAAGTGGAAGTTGTGAAAAAGATCGTGAAGCAAAAAGACTTGGATAAAAATTCGATGGATAGCAGATTGGCCGTTTACATTGCAGTCGAAAATGGAGATGAAGAAATTTTAAAAATCCTACTGGAAGCGGGGTATTCTTTTGAAACTTGTTTTAAAGACAGAAGTCCCCTACATGTTGCAGCAACATTTAATCATACAAGATTAGTCGAAATGCTGCTCAACGCCGGCGCTGATTTGAATTCAAAAACAGATATTGATGAGACTTGTTTACATTTTGCAGCAGCTGCAGGACAATCAACAGTCGTTAAGTTTCTCCTCGAGGCTGGTATTGATACCACTAGATGTCAACTGGCTTTAGAATATGCACTACGCAGAGGTAATTATAATGATAAGTTATGGACCCTTTCTCCTTTAATGTATAAAAACATCTCAAACGTCACGAAAATTTTATTAAATGCAGTAATTAGTGAAACTAAAAATCCTTACGAATTATGGAATAAATTATCAGATTCCGCAAATAAAATAACAGTTTCTGAACAGAGTGAACAAGAGTCTTCCTTGAGCTTACTAACAAAAGAAGCAATTAGCATCTGGGGTGAATACGAATTTGAAGAAACTACCAAATTTGGGGAATATGGAACTGAATTTTTAATGTGCTTCCTTAATTACCTGAGTGATTTTCAAATTAGAAATTTTTTAACATCAATGATACGTTCTTTGACTTATAATAATCAATTACTTCGTCCAGAATTTATGCATATATTATTGGAATATAATGATTATAGAAGTAATTTTTATGAGGATCGTATTTTTTTATATTCAGAATTTGAAGACTATAACAATAATTTACTCTTAATCGGTCACATTGAAAACGTTTACTGCTTTAATAATATTCGTGTGCAAAGAAAATCATCAATTGATGAAAAATTGAAAAATGATTCCACGGATCTTTCAAAATTGTTAGCTGCGCGTTTTTTTATAATTTCTCGTAATTCTTCCCTTAAGGATGATCTGCAATTTTATAAGAAACATAATCTCATCGAATGGCGTGATGAATGCGAGCGTGAGGTAAAATTGATGAAAAAAACAGAAATTGACAACGATCGTCGTGTAACTTTCTACGATATTTTAACGCAATCTGTGAATAAAGTGGCGAACTACACAAGAAATGATTGTTTGCTTAAGAACGTGGAGTCATCTTACATGCGATTTCCAGCTTATGCTGAATTTTTAAAATTAAGTATCGAAAAAGGTAAACGAAGAAGAGAACTAATCGACAAATGCGTGAACTCTATGTTGAATCTGATTGAAAAAAATAATAGAATTCACTTCACAACTATAGGAACTAACCAAATTTTCCAATATCTTTCAATAGTGGATATGCGACGTTTATTAGCAGCATTCTCTTAAGTGACAACTCTGTTAAAAGTATCCAGTAAGAAGCGCTCTTACTGACATTAAAATTGTACAATAAGTTAAGAACACTGAAAAATAGAAAAACATAATACTGTTAATAAGACAAAAATTATATTTTCATATAGTACTTAGAATATAAATTTTCTTCCATAAAAATCGTTTCTCTACTTTTGTATATAAATTTAATAAAAAATTAAATTTTCTTACCTCACAAAATTCTAGAATCTCCTGTTTTGTAATTACATTCAAACACTTAATTTCAATAGTCCTTCTATCAAAAGCATAAGTTTTCGAAGAAATTTCCCTCCAAAATATAGCAGACATTTCTGACATTGTTTCCGGCTCTTTCAACATTCTTTCAATTATTAATTCCTTTTGTTTGTTAAATTTCTCGTTTGTCATATTTTCAATGTACATCTGTAATTTTGATAGAATAAAAGAGTCAGCTGATGTATACTTAACGTCCCCTCTCCTATCGAGGCGCCTGATTATTCCCCAAATGTCATTTTACCGAACTGTCATTTTAAACCAATTGCATTTATTCGAATTGTTATTTTAACGAAATGTCACTTTTGCGAATCGACATTTTTACGAATTGACACTTGCGATAAATCATTTTTGCGAATTGTCATTTTTTCGAATTGTCATTTATGCGAACTGTCATTTTTACGAATTGTCATTTATGCGAACTGTCATTTTTACGAATTGTCACTTTTGCGAATTGACATTTTTTACGAATTGCCACTCTTGCGAAATATCATTTTTACGAATTGTCATTTATGCGAAAATTGCTATAGTAAATCTGTAATATGCATACAAGTTTACTAGTAGCAATTTTCGCAAAAATGACAATTCGAAAAAATGACTTTTCGCAAAAGTGACAATTCGTAAAAATGTCAATTCGCAAAAGTGACATTTCGTTAAAATAACAGTTCGGATAAATGCAATTCGGTAAAATGACTATTCGCAAAAGTGGCAATTCGTAAAAATGTCAATTCGCAAAAGTGACATTTCGTTAAAATAACAGTTCGGATAAATGCAATTCGGTAAAATGACTATTCGCAAAAGTGGCAATTCGTAAAAATGTCAATTCGCAAAAGTGACATTTCGTTAAAATAACAGTTCGGATAAATGCAATTCGGTAAAATGACTATTCGCAAAAGTGGCAATTCGTAAAAATGTCAATTCGCAAAAGTGACATTTCGTTAAAATAACAGTTCGGATAAATGCAATTCGGTAAAATGACTATTCGCAAAAGTGGCAATTCGTAAAAATGTCAATTCGCAAAAGTGACATTTCGTTAAAATAACAGTTCGGATAAATGCAATTCGTTAAAATGACAGTTCGGTCAAATGACATTTGGGGAATTATAATCATGCGCCTCGGTTAGCTAGATTTAGAATACCTTTATTGTTTCCATATAATTTTTCAAATTCAACTCATAATATTGATATTTATCACTTTGCAAATAAATACTGAATCGTGAATTATTTATTCCACTTTTAGTTTCACTAGCCTTAAACAATTCTTTTTCTCCCCTTAAAATCCTGACAATTGGTTCGACAATAATTTGCGCAAATAATTCAACAATTACATTTCTTACTTTCATTTTCATCTCATTTGGATAGTAAATCAATGTGCCAAAAATTAGATTCTTGTCATCATTTATTTCGTAGAAATAAGAACAACCTGTTGAAGATTTGTCATCGAGAGAAAATATAATTAAAAAAGAGAAAATATATATAATTAAGTAATTTTATAAAATAAAATTATTTCTATCAAACTGAACGTAAACTTGCTGCTGCAATGTTATAATAAAATTGTTCGAAGCTTGTTGCAAGTTTATAAAATAATTAAGATATTACCTGGTTCTAAAGTTACAGCTTCTTCGGAAATTTTCGGCAATAAAGGTGCAATCTTCTCCCTTCGCAATTTATTGACATTTTTTAATTTTAATTCAACAAGTTCAGCAAACTTTTTAGCTTCATTTTTTGTGAAATTACCATAGATTAGCGATTCAATGTGACAACTTTTAAATAATTGTGAAACAAAAATTTCGTAAACTTTTATAGGTTAGGTCTAGAAGTTAAAAAACAAAGTTAAAAATAATTTTATTAACAAAATTGAAGTAGAAAAAAAAATTCAACTCACAATCAGAGGCGTCTAGCAGATCATTTTTATTCCACAAGTTTTCCTTTAAGAGAATTTCCAAATTAGAAATTGCGTTCAAATTTAATTCGTCGCCTATATTTTTTACTTCCAAGATGAACTGCGTGCAAAATTAAATACAATTTAAATATTTTCTCTTATTTTTTTTTACATTTCAGTAGATTTACATGTTAATTATTTATGTTAATAATTTGTATCTAAATTATTTAGATCTTAATAATTTATATGTTAATAATATGTTAATTATTTAAATTTTTTATATCCTAATTATTTTACTTTTCAATTATTCAAAAATAACTCAATCTAACCGTTTTCTTCAGAGTTTCAAAAATTTCTTTATCCACTTCGAAGTTTATCATTTTCTCCAGGATTTTCTCGAAGAAAAGCATTTGCTTCTGATTGTAACCCTCAATGTATAACTAAAAATTCACAAAAAGAAATTAAATATAATTGAAGTAATAGAATTAATAAATTGAACAAAAAAAAATTGTTCTTTCACTTACCGTTATACCATTTCTATCATTAATAATTTCCCATGTCAAGCCAGCTAATTTTGCCGAATAAGTTAAGGAAGACATGGTATTTTGCACCATTCGAATAAACATGACGCAATTGTTAAAATTCTCCGGATCGAGATTTACCAGAAAGCTATAATTTAGAATTAAATGTAATTCAATCAAATTTAAAATTTAGTAAATTCTGTTATATTTCTTCTCCAAGTGAATTAAATTTTTCTAATTTAAAAAAAAAATTATTTTCTGTTTGTTACCTATCAAAATGAAAAATTACGATTCCATTTGGCAGGAGAAATTCCTGATCTTGCTTGTACCAAACTCTCACCATTGAAGTGTTATAAATCATTTTCGGAAATTTCTCCACCTGAAATTTGTAAGTAGATTTTAAATTCAATTTTAATAAATAACGAATATTAGTAAAATGGAAAAGGAACGAATTTATATGGTAATGGAACTTCAGAAAAAAACGAGATGTTAAGACTGTAAGAGCGCGTCGACTTCTGAGGGACTTCCGAGACGCGCGTCGCATTTTATACTCGCGTCTATGCCGAGTGGTGGGGATCGCGGAGACTGAAGGACGCCCTGGCGCTGATTGGCTGCGAGTAGCAGACTCAGGAGCGTCACAAGGTGAAATTTCCCCCTTAACGCGACAATATTCGAATTTTAATTTCGTTCCCGGAAAAAAAGGAATAATTACTATACGTTATTAAAATTATTGAAATATAATATATAACTATTATAGAAATATTATATATAACTATAAATATTATAAAAATATTATATATAACTATAAATATTTTAAATATATTATATATAAATATAAATATTATAAATATATATAAATATAAATATTATAAACATATATAAATAAAAAAATAAATAAAATAAAAAATTAAAAAAATTTTTTTTATTTTTTTCTAAATTTTTAAAATTAAAAATACGAAGGAAATAAAATTATTTACAAAATTATCAAAAATAGCGACTCACAACGGAAGTTTGAAACTTCAAACCAAATTCCACAGGAATGAATTCATTTCTATCGGGTAATTTAAAATCAGAATTATCATCGGCAAACGTCCATTGTTGAATAACAAACTCTGGTATTTTTTGTTTTTCAAATTTCGTTTTATACCATGGTTCAACGTCGGTGGTGATATTTTCAAAATTATGTGCCATAATTTTCACTCTAATATTCTCGGGTCTTAAATTATTTAACACTTGATTAATAAGTTGTGGTTCCCATTTTGTTAAATAATATGGAGCGCTCAGCACTTCCTCGATGGGATACACTTGCATATCGTGTGCCGTTGCACAAACATGAGAAATTGATGAATATTTTTTTATAAAATTGAAATTTATCTTTTGTATTGTCACATACTCCTGTAAATATAGTGAAAATTTATTTTTTTTTCTCAAAAATTTAAATAAAATACTTTGAAAAAAATTGAAAAAAAATTTTTTGGAAAAATATTTTTCTTATATTTTTGCAAATATATATATATAAATTACACTAAAAATCCATTGCATAGGTCCAAATTTCTTGATCATATTTATATACTGAAAAATTAGTGTTATTATTTCGTCGATGTAGTGAATTCCTTTCTCAGTGAGTAATATTTCGAGACTAAAGAAGGCAAAACCTTTACAAGGTTGTGATTTTCCACAATTTAAATCTTCAGACCAGTCTTTTGCTCTTAATACTGAAAGCAATGATCCTTTGCCTTCGTGACTGAATAAATGCGATAAATAAATCGTCGGCTGTAAAGTAAAGTATTATTTTTAATTTTAATCCTAATTTTGTGCAATTATTTAAAAAAAAAATTCGAAATTCAATTATTTTCAATATCTACTATTTTCATAAAATTTCGCAAAAGAATTCAATTATTTGAAAAAAAATTGATAAAATTCATCGAAAATTCAATTATTTTTTAAAATAAATAATAAATAATAAATAATAATAAATAATTAATTTTACGGGAATTCAATTAATTTAGAATAGTATTTTCAAAAAAAAACATTCGAAAAAATGAAATTAATCAATTATTTAACAAAATTTTTATACAATTCTTCACAATAATTCAATTACTTTCACTAATAATAACATTTTTCATGGAAATTCAAATTTTTAAAAAAATTTTTTCATAAAATTCGAAGCAAGAATTCAATTATTTTCGCATAAATAATAAAACTCATAGAAGAATTTCAATTATTTTTACCAACTATTTGAAATTAATAATTTGAAAAATTCAATTATTTTCACAAATGAACTTTTCCTCTAGAATTCAATTATTCAAAATAAAATTTTCATAATTTTTTGTTATATTTCGAAAAAATTGCTTATTATTAAAAGAATGTTTCTAAAATTCTTATGAAGAATTCAATTATTTTCAAAACTAACAAAATTATTCAAGAAAATTCAATTATTTTAAGGCATTTTAATAAAATTCTTTGTGAAATTCAATTATTCTCAGGAATTCAATTATTTTTCAAAGTAATCAATTTTAACTTGGAAATTCAATTTTTTAAAACATTTTAATAAAATCTTTTGCAATAATTCAATTATTTTCATGAATAATAAAATTCTTTGAAAGAATTCAATTATACGTTTAGATTTTAATAAAATTCTTGCCAAAAAATCAAATATTTACATAAATAATTCTTCGAAAGAATTCAATTATTAAAGATAAATAAAAAAATTATTCACGAAAATTCAATTATTTTGAAGCATTTTAATTAAATTCTTTGCAAAATTCAATTATTTTCATAAATAACAATATTTATCACAAAAATTCAAATATTTTTAAAAGTAATAAATTTTTTCTTGAAAATTCAATTATTTTAAAAATATCCAATAAAATCGTCCATCAATTTTAATTTAATTCTTTGTAATATTTAATTATTTTTGAAAACTTTTCACAATTCAATAATTTTCAATATCTACTACATTTTCAAAAAAAAGAAAATTTAAACAAATTAAATTCAATTATTTAAATAAATTTTTGAAAAAAACTTTCGTAAGAATTCAATTCTTTTCATGAATAATAAAAATGTTTTCAATCATTTTTTTTAAATTTTAATAAAATTTTTAGCAACTATTCAATAGTTCATCGTTGGATTTCAATTATTTTTAATACAATTTTACAGGAATTTTTCAAAAAATGTAATTAATCTTAAAAATTTAATTTCAATTCTTCGAAAAAATCAATTTATTATCTCAATTTTAATTAATTTTTGTTGAAATAATTCAATTATTCTTATAGATTTTAATAAAATTCTTCCCGAGAATTCAATTATTTTCATCGATAATTCTTCGAAAGAATTCAATTATTAAAGATAAATAACAAAATTATTACCGAAAATTCAATTATTTTGAGGCATTTAAATAAAATTTTTTGCATAATTCAATTATTTTCAAAAATTTTTTTAAAATTCGTCGCAAAAATTCAATTATTTTCATAAATGTTAAAATTTGTCGAAAGAATTCAATTATTTTAAAAATTTTTTTAATAAAATTCATAGCAAGAATTCAATTATTTTCAATAAATAACAAAATTCTTCTCAAGAATTCAATTATTCTAATAAATATTAAAATTTTTCGTAAGAATTCAATTATTTTTATAAATAATAAAATTTACGGCAAGAATTCAATTATTTTCATTAATAATAAAATTCACGGCAAAAATTCAATTATTTTGATAAATATGATAATTTACCGTAAGAATTCAATTATTTTAAAACTTTTTTTAATAAAATTCTTCTCAAAACTTTAATTATTTTCATAACTATTTTAATTTTTCGTAAGAATTCAATTATTTTTATAAAGATTAACATTCGTCATAAGAATTCAATTATTTTCATAAATAATATAATTTTTTACAAGAATTCAAATTATTTTCATAAATCATATAATTTTTCACAAAAATTCCAATATTTTCAATATAATTTAAAGAAATTCCTCAAAAGCAAACAATTATTTTCAATAAAATTTTTGGTTGGTATTCAATTACTTTTTAAACAGATAAATAAATCTCAATTATTTTCTAAGTTTTTGTTAAAATTCTATAAAAGTATTCAATTATTTTCAAAATTTTTTTTTTTTTTTAAATTTTTATTTAATTATTTTCAGTAGAATTTTAATAAAATTCATTTCAAGAATTCAATTATTTTTGATTATTTTCATAAATATTCAAATTCGCCGTAAGAATTCAATTATTTTAAAACTTTTTAAATAAAATTCTTCTTAAAAATTCAATTATTTTCATAAATAATATAATTCTTCACAAGAATTCAATAAATTTTCATAAATAATAAAATACTTTTTAGAAATTCAATTATTTTCAGTAAAAAAAAATTCAATAAAATACTACACAGACATTCAATTATTCTAAAAAATTTTAATAGAATTCTTTGTAAAATTTAATTATTTTTAAAAACGTTTCGCAATTCCATGATTTTCAATATCTACTGTATTTTCATAAAATTTCCAAACAGAATTCAATTATTTAAAAATTTTTTTTGTTAAAATCATCGTAAAAATTCAATTCTTTTCATGAATAATAAAAGTTTCTCAGGAATTCAATTCTTTAAATTAGAATTTGCATAAAATTAAATTAGTCGAAAGAAATGAATTATTTAGAAATTTTTATAAAATTCTTCGCAAGAATAAAATTATTTTGATGAATATTTAAATTCTTTGATAAATAATAAAATTTGTTGCAGGAATTCAATTTATTAGCAGTAGGATAAGAAAGAAGTAAATATTTTTGATGAAAATTAGTAAAAAGTGAGGAAAATAAAAAATATGGAATGGAATTTTCGTCAGTTTTGTGAAGTGTCTGAAACGAGTTTTTTTGGTCGTCAAGTTTAATTTTTCGATAACTACATTTGACATTTATTTGTTTATTTATTTATTTTTTTTTTATTTTTTTTTTAGTTTGAAAGCTACTTTTTTTTACTTTTTTAAAATTAATTATTGAGTGCTTTCTTAGTGTAAAATTAAAAATCAAGAAGAATTCAAACTTACGGAGGATTGATAATATTCCTGCATATCCGGAATTGGAAAACTAATACTCAATTGTCTTCTTTTATGTATCGGAACAACGTACCATTTACACTGAAAATGTTCCTCATTAAATGGATCTTCACTCCACTCGGGAACTTTTACATTTTTATTTTCAACCCCAACAAATAATTTCCCAACCATTCTTTCAAGAATGTCCAAGTTTTCTAAAAAAAATCCCCCAAAATTAGAATTTTTTTCAAATCTTAAAAAAAACTAAAAGAAAAACGTTTTTCTTTTTTTCGTTTTTTTTTAAATAAATAATTATTTAAATACCTCTGCCAACAACGCACAATGACATAATATTCGCAGAATACCATTTTTTGTAAAAATTCTCCAACTCCTCACTTAGATTGATGTCCTTCGTTCGGGGAATTATTTCCAAACTCACTCTATTGCCAATATTAAAGTAGGAATACGGATGTTGTGGATTTGCTGAAAATTTATCAAGTTGTTCTAAACGCCAATCGTCATTCAGTAAATTCTCCTCAAATTCAGAATGAACGGCATTTATTTCTTCCTCTATGATGTGATCGGTGAATTTTGGATTTAAAAGACATTGCAAAAAGCGATTTAGAGCTTCTGGTAAATTTTCAAAATTTAAATCGAAAAAATAATTTGTATAATCGAGACCAGTTGAGGCATTTGTTGAACCATTGTTTTGTAAGATGTAAGTATGAAAATTTCTTTCTTCCGGATAATATTTATTTCCTGGGAATAATGTGTGTTCACATAAATGTGCAAGTCCTTGAACATCTTTAGGATCATTCATTGAACCTTTGAAGGATAAAATATTAGATCAAAATTAAAAATCAAATTTTTTTGTTATAAAAAAAAAAATTTTTTAAATTAATTCAAATTTTAAAAGAATTGCGTTTACAATTTTCATAAGTAGATGAACTTCGAAAAATGTGAATTTCAAATTTTTTAAAATTTCAATTTTCAATCAACTTTATTAGAAATTTTAAAGAACTTAGATTTTAAACAAATTTTAAATACTAAAATTCTTCTCAAAATTAGTTAAATTTTTTAATATGTAAATTTAATTGATTATTAAAAATAATGGATTTATAGAGGAATTTTAGTTAAAAACACTAAAACAAAATGAATTTTGAATCAATTCCAAATGATTGCAGAAATTCAATTATTTTCAAAAATTTTAATAAAATTCTTGTCAAAATTTCAATTCTTTTCGTAAAATAAAAATTTTACAGAAATTCAATTATTTTCAAACATTTTAATAAAAGTTTTGATAAAATTTGAATTATTTTTAAACATTTTAATAAAATTTTTCATAAAATTTCAATTATTTTCGTAAAATAAAAATTTCACAGAAATTCAATTATTTTCAAAAAATTTTAATAAAATTTTTGATAAAATGTCAATTATTTTCAGAAATTTTAATAAAATTTTTGTCAAAATTTCAATTATTTTCGTAAAATAAAAATTTCACAAAAATTCAATTATTTTCGTAAAATAAAAATTTCACAAAAATTCAATTATTTTCAAACATTTTAATACAATTTTTGATAAAATGTTAATTACTTTCAAACATTTTAATAAAATTTTTGATAAAATTTCAATTATTTTCGTAAAATAAAAATTTCACAGAAATTCAAGAATTTTCAAAAATTCTAATAAAATTTTTGTCAAAATTTCAATTATTTTCAAAACTAATAAAATATATTGTTCGCAAAATTTCAATAATATTCACCAAAATTTTTAAAACTGTCGTCAAAATTCAAATTATCTTTAGAAATAATAAAATCCGTTTTTAAAATTCAATTATTTTTAAAAATTTTAATAAATTTTTTGTCAAAATTTCAATTCTTTTCAAGAGTTTTAATCGTTTTAATAAAATTTTTGTCAAAATTTCAATTATTTTCAAAAATTTCAATAAAAAATTTGTCAAACTTTCAATTATTTTTAGAAAATTTAATAAAGTTCTTGGCAAAATTTTAATTATTTTCAAAAATTTTTAATAAAACTTTTGGCAAAATTTCAATTATTTTCAAAAAATTTTAATAAAATTTTCAAAAATTATTTTGAATAAAATTGTTTTAAAGAAAGAATTTGAGTTTACCTACCAACTTGAATATTCAGAGAAGCTGCACACTTTTCTATTGTTGGATCACTTATTAGAAGCACCTTCATTTGATTTTTTAACACGAGTCCTCTGTAATTTCTCTCATCAATCTGGGATTTAGTAATTTTATCAAATCTTCGTAGCACATATTCATTATCCAAGTATAATGTAAATCCATCCATTTTTATTCAAACTTGAAAAAAAATTAACAAATATTTTTGTCGGTATAAAATTTCTAATGAATTTAAAAAAAATGCATTAACAAAATTTGTCAAAAAGGCGTTAAAATAATAAAAAAAAAGACAATAAAATAGTAAAAAAAGGCAATAAATTAATAAAAAATGACAATAAAGTCATAAAAAAATGTCAATAAAGTCATAAAAAATGGCAATTAGGTCATAAAAAATGTCAATAAATTCATAAAAAATGGCAATAAATTAATAAAAATAAGCAATAAAGTCATAAAAAATGGCAATAAATAAATAATAAAAGGCAATAAATTTATAAAAAATGACAAAAAAGTCATAAAAATGTATTCATAAAAAAGTCATAAAAATGACAAAAATGGCAATAAATTTATAAAAAAAGGCAATAAAGTCATAAAAAATGTCAAGAAAGTCATAAAAAATGACAATAAAGTAATAAAAAAGGCAATAAGGTAATAAAAAATGGCAATAAATTAATAAAATATAGCCAACGTTTCAAATTACAAAAAAAACACATCTAATTTTTTATATCATTTATACCTCAACAGAACAAAATTTATTTATAAAACAGCAAAAAAAATCACTGGCACATGTTGTACAGAAAAATTGATTTATTCTAAATTAAAAAAATTAACAGCACTCTTAATATGTTTTAAAGTATTTTTTTAAATCCAAACTTTTCACTCTGGATAATTTTTGTAGGATAGACATCAAGACGCTAAGATTCGTAACTACGTTAAAAGAACAAAAAAAAAAAAAATGAAAAAAAAACTATGTTAATGTGTTCTTTCGTAAAACTTTTAATATACCTATACATTGTAGAGAATTTAAAATTAAAAAATAATTCAATAGTAATTGAATTTATCATCATCGTTATTTACAATCTAATGTTATTTATTATTGAAAAAGTAATTTAATTTTAATAAGTATTCACTTTTTTACAAATCACTATTTTTAACTTAATTATTTTTAGATTATAAATGTAACATGACCAACATGACTTAAAATTAAGAAATATGAGGAAAATTATTTTTAGAAAATTTATAATATTTCGCTGTGTAAATTAAATAAACGTTACTTTGAAAATAGGTCAAATTATAGACCTAAAATTTTAGGTATAATTATTTAAAAAAAAAAATTATTATTTTTTTAATAATTACTGCTTATTGTAACTTAAGAAATTTGTCAAATTTGACCTGCATTTTAATATATAAGCATTAAATTGAAGTTTAAAAAAAAGGTCCATATTGACCTATAAATTTTGACGTAAAAAATCCGTAAAGCCAAAAATCAAATTTAAGGTAATGTAACGGCCCCTGGGGGGCGTTAGCTTGAATGACATTAAATAACTTGATCTGTGTGTGAAAAAATAGGTCACATATGATTTAAACTTTAGCCTAACGTAACGGCCCCAAGGGGGACGTTAGATTAAACGACCTTGATTTAAAAAAAAATAAAGAATAAAAAAAAGTCGGGCGAAAGCTAATGTATTTTAAAAAAGAGAAATAAATAAGTGGATTATATTTTTAAGCAGAAAACAAAAACATCATAATATTAAAAAAAAACTAATACTTTCTCATGTGATGAGAATGTAATAAAAATTAAAAAATTTTTAAAAAATGAAATAAAATAAAATTACCTGCTGCTTCATCATTATGAAGAGTGACGAATTTGGTTGATAGTAAAATTCCTTCTTATGTTAAATTTTCTGGCTCAATATTAAACTCCAAAATTTGACCTCTTCTTAAAATTGTCAAAATCAATGGACCCGTTTCGTCGAGTGCTTGATAAATATTCCCCGCCGACGTGACTGGTCTACCATTTGCCTGAACGATAATGTCGCCAATCTTCAAACCGCCCAATTCAGCTGGCGAATCTTCAATTATCCCCCAAATTAAAACGCCATTTTTAATTAATTGTAAACCATTTCCAATGATGTGTTGCATATCGAAAATCACTTCCGGAATTAACGTGAACATCGTGATACCCAAATATCTCCTCCTTCCAATTTCCCCATCACTTCCAAACTGTCGAACAGGAACAACTTGTCCCTTCCTCTTTGCTTCCGATTTTTTGCAAAAACTCCTTCGCATAATCCACTGGAATTGCAAACGAAATTCCCGGTGTCACTTTCATCGCGTTAATTCCAATCACTTCACCCTCGAGATTCACCAAAGGTCCTCCCGAATTTCCAAAAGTAATCGCCGCATCCGTTTGAATGTAACTCATCTGATTGTGGGAAATCCCCAATTCTTCACTTCGTCTATTCGGACTACTCACCACGCCGCTTGTTATCGAATTACTCAACGACAATGGCGAACCAATTGCCACGACAAATTCCCCAGGTCGTAAATTTTTCGAACTTCCCAATTTTATCACCGGTAGATTCTTTTTGTTTATTCTCAATGTCGCCAGATCTGATTCCAAATCAACGTCCTCGACATTCGCGTTATAAGTCATTCCATCCATTAGTCGTACGGTTATTGTGAGATTTTGCTTCTTCATTGCAATCATAATGACGTGAGCATTCGTCAGAATTAAACCATCGTGTCTGACAATAAATCCCGAACCATTGGCAAATATTGTGGGATTTTTGATATTCTTGATTGAGTCCTTAACTTGAACTAAAACAACGGATGGTGCACATAATTCAACGACGTCGGCGATAAAATTAAATTTACTTCTATTTTGACTAATGTCAAAGAGATTGAATTTTGAATTGAAACTCAGAAATTTAAAATCGTCTTCTAAAAAAGGTACTTCATAGTTTTTTGATTTTAAATAAGTGTATATTAGTGCTGAACCGAAAATTAAAGTACAGAGTATGAAACTTGGGTATTTTGATGGTTTTCTGTCTTGACGGTTGGGGACCGTCGATTTGTAACGAATTTTTAGTGAAGAAGGTAAAAATTTATTTCCGATTCTTCGAAACAAAAATTGCGATCTTTGAAAGAATGACATACTTCGTTTATATTTCCATTTCCCTGTTGTTATTTTTTTAAAATCAATTTTCGACGGGGTTTTATTCTGCTAGAAAACGGTTTAAACATATTTTGTTAGTTCTTAAGACAATTTTTTTCTCATTTTTTCCATACAAACTTTGATAAATACTTGTCAATTTTAGTCAAAATTTATGGTTAAATTGGAAAATGGGGTTAATTTAAAAAAACAGAATCGAGATAAACTTTTCTCGAAGCCTAACTTCAGCTCTTGGCACAAAACTGAAAATTATACTTTTTAATATGTAAAAATGTTAAATTTAAAAATTTTATCCTCGGATCGACTTTACCAACCAAAAAAAAAAATCGTTTTAGTCGATTAAAAATAGAAAAAAAAAGTTGAAAAAGTCAACTTTGTGTTGTCACAAAGATTTTGTAGTTCCCTGATTCTTCATACTAATTTCTCTAAATTCAATTAATCGAAACTTAAATAATTTTTTCTAAATAAATATTTAAATAGATACTTCTTATTTCTTTTTTCACAGGAAATAAAATTTTTAAAATTTCAACTTCTGAAATTTAATAATATTTCTAAACATTTAATTTTCAACTATAACGAAAAATCTAATTATTTTCTACAATTTTGAACTAAACTTCATCTCCAAATCAATTATCTGATATTAATTTTTAATAATTTTCCGAAAGTTCTTCGAGAATTCAATATTATTAATTTAAATACAAAAATTCAATTTTCTATAATAATTAAAACTGTTCATTTTTCTTTTTAAATTAAAAAAGTAGAATATTTTCAAAAAAAAAAAAAATATCAAAAAAATTGAAATTTGGTAAAATCTTTTTAAAAAAAATTTAATTTTAGTGAAATAATAAATAAATAAATTTAATTAAAAAAAAAAAAAATTAAATTTAGTAAAATCTTTAAAAAATAATTTAAATTTGATAAAATCATTTAAAAATAATTGCGAGTTTAAAAAAAATATGAAAAAATAATCAAATTTTTGAAGAATTTTAAATTATAAATAATTTCTCAAAAAAATCCCGCAAAATAGGAGATTTTTAAAAATTTTAATTTACTCTATTCGAAGGTAATTGAATCTTAAAAAAATTATATTACAACAATTCAAAGAATTAGTTTTTCATAAATATTGTAATTTAATTTTTCGAAAATACATTGAAAATCTTTTATATAATTTAAAAAAAAATTTTTTTTTTGAAGAATTTTAATTTAAAATTTTTTAATTTATAATTATTTTCTCCTAAATATTCAAAATAATCTAAAAAAACTTTTAATATTTATTATTTTGTGTACCTTTATATATTTGAATTTTCGGAAATATTGAAAATATTAAATATCGGAAATATTGAAAATAATTGAATTTTAAAAAAATTAGAACATTAGAACGAAATAATTCAGAGAATTAACATTTTTCAAAATTATTTTAATATTATTTTTAGAATTTAATTTTAATTAATTTTCATTTTTATTCAATTTACACTTCAAGATTATTCATTAAAATTTTTAAAAATTCGATTTATTTCAAAAATTTTCAATTAAAATTCTTTAAAAGTTTATCTTCAAAAATTTTAATAAAATACTTGAAAAAAATGATTTATTTTCAATTAAATTTAAAAAAAATGTCAATTATTCAAAATCTTTTTAATTGTATACATTTCAAAAATTGAATTAGAAAAATTATTCAAAAATAAATTTTCAAAGATTTTTCTACAGATATATGTATATGCTTTTTACACTGTAAAAATCGAAATAAGTTGCATTTTATACCAAAAAATATGGTATTTTGTCGCAAAATTTGTAAGAAAAGTCAAAAAAGTCGCAATTTTTAAATTTTTTAAATAATTTTTTAATAATTTTTTTTTAAATTTCTCTTTAATTTTTTAATTTTTTAAGTCGATAAAAGTCGCATTTTTTTAAAATAATGCGAATTAATAAATAATGCGAATTTAAGTCGAGAAAGTCATAATATCCAAGGCCTGCATTTCTGTAGAATTGAAGTTGGAAGGGGAGATGAATAATCTTTGATAAACAAAATTTTACAAAAAGCGAATAAAAATTAAATTACCGTCTTTTTATTTTAAACTATTCTGCGTCTACAATCTTTATCAAATATTTCTAATTCCGAAAAAATTAGTACTCTTTTAATATTTGCACATATTTGTTCCAAATTTTTTTAATTTTGATTCCTAAATTATTTAACCTATATGAATACGGGATTAAGTATATTGAACCATTTATTTAAAAATTATATCATTTTCTTTAAACTCAATCTTATTAAAATTGAACCAAAGAAATAAGAAAATATAATAGAAAGTATTCCTAAGCTATTGGATGTAAAAATCGATGACTTAAACATAATTTATTAATTAAATTTTAATATTAATTAAATTAAAGACAAGTATTGTTATTTACCATATTTTTGGGAAGTGACAGTTTTTTTTAATAATTTTGTAATGTAATTTTTAGAAAATAATTAAAATAAATACTGAATTTTAAGGAAGAATCTGATGGATAAAATAAAAATTAGTTATCCAATATGTCATAATTTCTTAATTTAACAGAAAAAGACTAAATTTTAAATTCGTTTTGAATGGAAAAAGTGAAGAATTTAATTTTGAACATTTAAAATAATTGAAAGTTGCATTTGAATAAAAATTACAATTTTCTGTCAATAAGAGACAAAATTTGTGTAAATTTTAGGTTATATTACTTATAAATAATTCTTTATTGACAAACAATTATAATTTTTATTTAAATATAACTTTAAATTGTACAAAATGTAGAAAATTAAATTCCTTACGCTACTACCAAAAGGAATTTAAAATTAAATTTGACCTTTTCTTTTAAAAATACGAATAATTATAAATTGAACTAACTTTTTTTACGCAAAAAATTAATATTTTAAGAGGTTTTGTAATTTTTATTCGAAAGTATTTAAAATTTTATTTCGTAAATTTTCTTCTGTAATTACACAGTTGTATTTTAAAAATGACTCTGTGGTATTATACGTAATTCTCTTTTTAATAAAAATACAAAGATAAGCAAAATAAATAATATTAAAATATAATACTGAAATATTTCTATTTCGAAAATTTCTACAAGACGTTATACTGAATACATTTTCTTCACCCATGGAAATGGATATTTTAATTATATATTGACTAATTGATCCAAAAATTTCGTTGATTGATCAAATTCGTAAAAATTTAATCAAATAATGATCAAAGAAAATTTTTATTTGAATTAATACTATTACAATATTTTTAAAAAAATGCATAGTATAATTTTTATATATATATATATATATATATATATATATATATATATATATATATATATATATATATATATATATATTAAAACTGTTTATTTCTTCAGTTTACAAAAGAGAAGGATTCAAATATTTTGTTATGAATTTAATTATATATGTTTACGTTTTACACAAAAAAAATTAATATTTTATGAAATTATGAAATTTCTATTCGAAAAATATTTTTAATTATATTTTGTGGATCTTCTTCCGTAATTACACAGTTGTATTTTGAATATGACACGTAATTCTCTATAATTAGGAAATATATTGATAAGCTAAATAAATAATATTAATTTCTACTTCTAAAAATTTTACAAGACATTACTGAATAAATTTTCTTCATCCATGCAAATGAATATTTTAATTATATTGATTTACTGATTAAAAAAATAGTTTTTCTTCATGAGCCTCTGGTTGCAAGTATAAATACTGCTTAGAGTAATATGCTTAGAATTAGATACATTCTTTTAATCGTAAGATCAAGTACTTCAGTTTAGTAAGTTAGGATAAAGGGTCATCATTTTTAAAATGGAAATACGTAAGAAAATTTATATTTGAATTAATACTAATAATACTATTTATAATAATAAAAAGACTGCACGATATAAATTTTGTTAGAATAGAATTAAAAATCCTGTATATTATTTAATATGTGTATCATTTTTGTTCTTTCTTCACAGGCGCATTTTTCTGTTTTCTTACCGTCCTTGCGATTACTGGAATAGAAGGTTTAAAAAATGGTCATAACGATCCAAATGTCACTAATTGGAGAACTTACGTTGACGGAATGGATGAATTTTCTTCTGACTTATACAATGTATGTATAATATTAATAAATGATAAATCTCAAATAGAAATCATAGACCGTTATAACAAATTTTAATTATTTTAGGCGGTGAAAAATGAAAACTTATTAAAGAACGTTGTTGTATCACCATTGAGTGTAAATGTTCTTCTAAATATATTTCTGTCCGGAGCGGACGGAAATACAAAAAATCAAATTCTAGAAGCTCTTCATCTTCCAACATTTAACATGAATGTAAAATTATCTTACTCAAGGCTTATTAAATATCTGACGGTAGGTATTTTACAGATCCAACAAAAAACTTAATCTTCAATACCTATTGGAATTAAAAAATACTTGATTTTTAGGCATCCGAACGAGTGACGACAAAAATTTTAAATAAGTTATACGTCAGTAATGAGTTTTCAATTAAGGAAGATTTCAACACTGTGTTAGTAAACTATTTTCAATCGAAAGTGGAGAATCTTGACTTTAAAGATTCAGTGAAAGCTGCAGATACGATTAATTCCTGGATATCAACGGAAACAAATGAGAAGATAAAGGAATTATTTACCCCTGGTTAGTACTTTTGTTATTTTTAGATTTAACAGTAGGTTAACACGCAAGTAAAACACAATGTCTTTGTTAGAACTTATTTATTAGTACCGTCGAACACATCAAATTTCCCATAGTTATTCCTAGCTCTTTTCTAATAGAAAAGCTACATGTGAATTGAAAATTAGTTTTCTGGATTTTTCTAAACTATCACTATTTTAGATACACTTAGTGGTTCTGGTATTGCTGCCGTTAATGTACTGTACTTCAAAGGCGAATGGTTAAATGAAATGATAATGTTGAACGAACTAACAGGAGAGCCAACAAGTAATAGAGATTTTTATACAACTAATGGAAATTATCAAGTGCCGATGATGAACATTGAGGAACAATTCAATTATGGAGTTCTTCCAGAGTTTGATGCTACATTCGTTGAAATTCCCTTTAAGGTACATTAAAAAAAAATTAATTTTCTCTTGAAGAAATTTTACCCTAAAAAATTGATATTGCAGGACGTGAAGTATTTCATGATGATTATTCTTCCGAATCAAGTGAACGGTCTCGCGACACTGGAACGGAAATTGGGAGAGACAAACCTTACAAGTATTAGAGAAAAAGGATCAATTAGATATGTGAATATTGTAATGCCCGAATTCAAAATCGAGAGTAAAATTGAGATGAAAAATATTTTACAATCGGTTCGTATGCTTTAATTGATTTACAAATCGAAAAAAAATCGATACCGTTTCTTCCGAATGGTAACTTTTATATTGTTTTCAGATGGGTTTGAGAGATATGTTCACAACGTCTTCAAACTTAAATGGAATTTCTGATGAATCCATGCATGTTAACGATGTGGTACAAAAATGTTTCATTGCTGTTAACAAATTTGGCGTTGAAGCTGCAGCAGCAAGTGGTAAGATTATTTTTGCATCTACACTAAAACTATTTGGCTTAGCTATTTTTCATCGACTTTTAAAATTTCTATAAGAAACCTTTTTCTTTGATTCTTAATTTTATTTATAATCTATGGAAAATGATATATCAATTTTTGTTTTAGGTTTTTCATTAGTTGCACATATGCTACCTAGTAATATTGCAAAATTCGATGTGAATCATCCATTTTACTTTAAAATTGTGAAAAATTTGTCTGGTAAAGTTGGCATAACCCTCTTTGAAGGAAGTGTCAAATCTTTCTAAAAGAAAGTAATGCATGTGCTTTAATATTTAACTGAATATTAATAAATATATTAATAAAAATATAAGCATATTGTAATAATTTAATAGTTTATAAAATTTTCTAATTTTCTATTTTGAAATTAAATAAGAAAATAATTTTAAAGAATTAACAATAATCAATTAATATTACATTTTTTTATAAATTAAATTGTGTATAAAAATATAAATTTAAATAATCGTACATATTTTAATTTTACTTGAGTAATTTATAAATTTATTCTTTAAATAATATTAAATTAAATATGATAGTAATGATTCACTCCAAAGAATTTTTATAAATAAAGGACACAGCTGAGTTGTACATTGCCACAATACTTTTGTTAAATTCGTTGATTTTTCATTAAAGAATTACTTCTCACTCATCAAGACTCTCGAATTCCTTTTTGGTGTGATGCACGATTGTGAGAAAAGATTCTCCTGGGATTTAGGTGAAATCAGGATCAAAAATATGGGCATCAATACCCAGAGGATAAACCATTTATTTTAAAATTATACAGAGAATAACATTTCAAGACACAGTTGAGAAAAAAATACATTCGGGTGTGAAGAGAATTAAATAATTATTGTAAAATTTCGGGCTCAATCTTAAAGTGCAAAACTTGACCGCTTCGCACTATGTCTAATACCAAAAGATCTGTTCGATCCAGTGCGTGATAAATATCCGCAGCTGATACAACTGGCTTACCATTAACATCAGTAATAATGTCACCATTCTTCAAACCAAATTTATCAGCCGGCGAACCTGGTGCAATTCTCCAAATTAAAACCCCATGCTTCACAAACTGAGAGGAACTTCCAATAATATGCTGCATATCGGAAATCATTTCGGGTCCTAGCGTTATCATCGTAATTCCCAAATACCTCTTTCTTCCCAATTCCGAATTCTTAAATTCTTGACTCGTCATCCGTCCTCTTCTCTTCGCCTCTGATTTCTCCAAAAATTCCTTCGCATAATCCACTGGAATGGCGAAAGAAATTCCCGGACTCACCTTCATGGCATTTATTCCAATCACTTCACCCGCGAGATTCACTAGCGGTCCTCCGGAATTTCCAAAAGTAATCGCAGCATCCGTTTGAATGTAATTCATTTGTTTATGAGATATTCCCAGTTCTTCGCCACGTCTATTAGGACTGCTGACAATACCACTTGTAATGGAATTACTCAACGTAAGTGGCGCTCCAATAGCAACGACAAACTCTCCCGGTCTTATGTCCTTCGAATTTCCTAATTTTATAATAGGTAAATTTTTCTTCTTTATTCTTATTGTCGCAAGATCTGTCTCCATATTGATGTTCTCAACAACTGCATCGTGGGTAGAACCATCAACTAGACGTACAGTGACCGTGACATTAGTTCTTCTAATAGCACCCATGACGACGTGACAATTTGTCAGAATTAAACCATCTTCCTTGACTATAAAACCAGATCCACTATTAAGTACCAAAGATTTTCTATGATAGGGACTTGTGACTGATTCCTTCACTTGCACCAATACAACAGCTGGTGCACAAATTTCAACAACGTCAGCAATAAAATTGTACTTATTTCGATTTTTGCTATTGTCATCGTCTTTTAGATCTAATGCACTAACGCTTGGTATGAAGAATTTCAAATAATCATCAACTGTTGGGAATGTTGGGAATTTATATTCTGATTTGAGGAATTGATAACCTAGAGCTGAACTAAAAAATAAGGTACATAGTAAGTAACCTCGATATTTAGTTGTTTTTCTTATTTTATCAAGGGAAAAATATCGAATTTGATTATTGTTTGATCTTGATAAAATCCTCGATCTTATTTTCAATGATAAAAATTGTGTTGTCTTAAAAAATGACATTCTAGACAATTGTTAAAGAATTATAAATCTTTGGTTTCGTATCATGAATATGGTATTTCCTTTTCAATTAGTACCAGTTTCTGAAACAAAGAATTAATTAAATTCCATTATATTCTGAGTGTTTTTTTTTAATAAAGAAAAAGTGACCCCATTCTCTACAGTCATTATGGAAAATTCGAATAGACAGAGGTGGTGTTCCTTACGGGAAAAACAAAACCATCGCATCGCTTTTCAAATTTAAAATGTGCTTCTGTCTCTTCCTTCCTGGAAGGAAATGTATTTTTGTTTATTGCTACGTCATCGTAATTAATAATAAATAATAATAATGTTAATGACTATGAAATAATAGAATTGTAATAACAAGTTAATAAAAAATTGTAACAAACAATAACTATAAAATAATAGAATTGTAATAACAAGTTAATAATAAATTGTAACAAATAATAACTATCAATAATTAACTAATAACTTAACAAATTATAATAAATTGTAAATATTGATAATTAACTTATGGTTAATTATGGAAAGGAAAACAAAGTGAAAAATCGAATCCCGAAACGTATTTCTTTATGGTTACAACAATTTGGTAATGTTACTTTCTGTCAAGGTCGGCCAATTTGTGTTTAAAATGCGCAAAGATGATAGACGGAGAGCTAGCGACAGTTTTGGTCAAGGGATTTTTATAAGGCTCATAATTGAAGGTTAGGTTCCTTCTTCACTCCTCTTTGCAAAAATGTAAGTCTGGCAGCACACGTGCCCTGCGTTTTCACATATGAGACAGTTTAATATGTAGAAAATTTATTTTCATATTTCTAAGTGCCAGACCTACTTGATATTAAACCTTCATGTTTAAAATTCATAAAAATATTACTGCCAAAACTGCCGACCCCTGCCAATGACGTGCCAGACTCGTTGCTTATTATAATTAACAAATAAATTTCAATTTTTTATAGAAATTTATAGAAATTTCCCTGACTTTGAATAAAATTCTCTGACATAACCTGACTTTTCTCTGACCAAAAAAATTTCCTAATTTTTCCCTGACCGTTAGACACCCTGCTAAACTCTTTAAAATCCAAAAAAATTGTTATTTCCTCTCTGTAAAAGACCTCTTTTCACAAGGCAATATAACGCAGTGCAAATAATTTCTCATTTCACGATTATTAAAAATTAATTATGTTATAGTTTTGTTTAACGTATTGAAATCTCCGTTTACCTGTTTAAACAAAAAATACAATATTGTTAATTATTCAAGTTTGATTTTCATAAATATTTGCTTAATATTTTGATTTATTTAATGAAAATTAATTATTAAATTTAATTTTTAATAAAATATTCAGTGAAAAATATATAGGTTAGAAAGAATTTATAACACTTTACTTACTTCGGAATTATTTGGAATTTAGATCTCTGTCTATTCGAATTTTCCTCAATGACGTTTATAAGAGAATTACGATTTATATTTTTTAAGGTATTTTTCTAACCTCAAGTAAATTGAATTCTATAATATACATTTGCAGTACTGTAGCATTGTCATTTCATACTTGTTAAATTCTTCTTGTAGGCACTTTCAGTTGCTTTTTACATTGCAAGTAAATTATTTGATTACATTTTATATTTTTATTTTCTCCATAATATAGTTTTTCTTTCAAACCATTTTTCTCTTCTCTCTGTTTCACTGTGTTTAAAAACAATCACACATGGCCGCAATCATAATAAATATCAGCCACAGAACAAAAAGCAGATTTGAGAATCCATCATCGGGATTACAAAAACGTGTGACCTGTGACTCGCAAACAATATACAAGTTTAGTTCAGACAATTTTCTAACTATACGAAGCGCTGTAATCGTTTTGCACATTTCTTTTTCAGAGATTTTTAAAATCTTTTAAGCTTTAATCCAGGTTTTAATCGTTTTAATACAATTTTGATTCTTTAATAATATATATATATATATATAAATTTTTGAAAAACCCCAAATTTGAACTTTCTCTGATAATTAAGGCAATTTTGCAAATCTACTATTTAGTAAAAATTCGGTTTTTTGAATTTTTTCGAATTTTTGATAATTTTAGATTTTTTACCAAAGAGTCGAGACTATTGGATGAGTAAAGTATTTTCCTAAAGCACAAAAATAATGAAGCTTAATTCTATAAAAGAGAGAAAAAAAGGTTGAATTTTAAGAAATTCGGTTTTTTGAATTTTTTCGAATTTTCGAAAATTTTCAATTTTTCACCAAAGAGTGGAGAATATTACATAAGTAAAGTATTTTCCTAAAGCACAAAAATAATGAAGCTTAATTCTATAAAAGAGAGAAAAAAAGGTTGAATTTTAAGAAATTCGGATTTTTAAATTTTTTCGAATTTTTGATAATTTTAGAATTTTTACCAAAGATTGGAGAATATTAAATAAATAAAGTATTTTCCTAAAGCACAAAAATAATGAAGCTTAATTCTATAAAAGAGAGAAAAAAAGGTTGAATTTTAAGAAATTCGGTTTTTTTGAATTTTTTCGAATTTTCGATTTTTCACCAAAGAGTGGAGAATATTACATAAGTAAAGTATTTTCCTAAAGCACAAAAATAATGAAGCTTTAATCTATAAAAGAGAGAAAAAAGGTTGAATTTTAAGAAATTCGGTTTTTTGAATTTTTTCGAATTTTCGATAATTTTAGAATTTTTACCAAAGATTGGAGAATATTGAATAAATAAAGTATTTTCCTAAAGCACAAAAATAATGAAGCTTAATTCTATAAAAGAGAGAAAAAAAAGGTTGAATTTTAAGAAATTCGGTTTTTTGAATTTTTTCGAATTTTTGATAATTTTAGATTTTTTACCAAAGAGTCGAGACTATTGGATGAGTAAAGTATTTTCCAAGAGCACAAAAATAATAAAGCTTAATTCTATAAAAGAGAGAAAAAAAGGTTGAATTTTAAGAAATTCGGATTTTTGAATTTTTTCGAATTTTTGATAATTTTATATTTTTTACCAAAGAGTGGAGAATATTGAATAAGTAATGTATTTTCCTAAAGCACAAAAATAATGAAGCTTAATTCTATAAAAGAGAGAAAAAAAGGTTGAATTTTAAGAAATTCGGATTTTTGAATTTTTTCGAATTTTTGATAATTTTATATTTTTTACCAAAGAGTGGAGAATATTGAATAAATAAAGTATTTTTCTAAAGCACAAAAATAATGAAGCTTAATTCTATAAAAGAGAGAAAAAAAGGTTGAATTTTAAGAAATTCGGTTTTTTGAATTTTTTCGAATTTTCGATAATTTTAGAATTTTTACCAAAGATTGGAGAATATTGAATAAATAAAGTATTTTCCTAAAGCACAAAAATAATGAAGCTTAATTCTATAAAAGAGAGAAAAAAAGGTTGAATTTTAAGAAATTCGGTTTTTTGAATTTTTTCGAATTTTTGATAATTTTAGATTTTTTACCAAAGAGTCGAGACTATTGGATGAGTAAAGTATTTTCCAAGAGCACAAAAATAATAAAGCTTAATTCTATAAAAGAGAGAAAAAAAGGTTGAATTTTAAGAAATTCGGATTTTTGAATTTTTTCGAATTTTTGATAATTTTATATTTTTTACCAAAGAGTGGAGAATATTGAATAAGTAATGTATTTTCCTAAAGCACAAAAATAATGAAGCTTTAATCTATAAAAGAGAGAAAAAAGGTTGAATTTTAAGAAATTCGGTTTTTTGAATTTTTTCGAATTTTCGATAATTTTAGAATTTTTACCAAAGATTGGAGAATATTGAATAAATAAAGTATTTTTCTAAAGCACAAAAATAATGAAGCTTAATTCTATAAAAGAGAGAAAAAAAGGTTGAATTTTAAGAAATTCGGTTTTTTGAATTTTTTCGAATTTTCGAAAATTTTCGATTTTTCACCAAAGAGTGGAGAATATTACATAAGTAAAGTATTTTCCTAAAGCACAAAAATAATGAAGCTTAATTCTATAAAAGAGAGAAAAAAAGGTTGAATTTTAAGAAATCCGGATTTTTGAATTTTTTCGAATTTTTGATAATTTTATATTTTTTACCAAAGAGTGGAGAATATTGAATAAGTAATGTATTTTCCTAAAGCACAAAAATAATGAAGCTTTAATCTATAAAAGAGAGAAAAAAGGTTGAATTTTAAGAAATTCGGTTTTTTGAATTTTTTCGAATTTTCGATAATTTTAGAATTTTTACGAAAGATTGGAGAATATTGAATAAATAAAGTATTTTCCTACAGCACAAAAATAATGAAGCTTTAATCTATAAAAGAGAGAAAAAAGGTTGAATTTTAAGAAATTCGGTTTTTTGAATTTTTTCGAATTTTCGATAATTTTAGAATTTTTACCAAAGATTGGAGAATATTGAATAAATAAAGTATTTTCCTAAAGCACAAAAATAATGAAGCTTAATTCTATAAAAGAGAGAAAAAAAGGTTGAATTTTAAGAAATTCGGTTTTTTGAATTTTTTCGAATTTTCGAAAATTTTCGATTTTTCACCAAAGAGTGGAGAATATTACATAAGTAAAGTATTTTCCTAAAGCACAAAAATAATGAAGCTTAATTCTATAAAAGAGAGAAAAAAAGGTTGAATTTTAAGAAATTCGGATTTTTGAATTTTTTCGAATTTTTGATAATTTTATATTTTTTACCAAAGAGTGGAGAATATTGAATAAGTAATGTATTTTCCTAAAGCACAAAAATAATGAAGCTTTAATCTATAAAAGAGAGAAAAAAGGTTGAATTTTAAGAAATTCGGTTTTTTGAATTTTTTCGAATTTTCGATAATTTTAGAATTTTTACCAAAGATTGGAGAATATTGAATAAATAAAGTATTTTCCTACAGCACAAAAATAATGAAGCTTTAATCTATAAAAGAGAGAAAAAAGGTTGAATTTTAAGAAATTCGGTTTTTTGAATTTTTTCGAATTTTCGATAATTTTAGAATTTTTACCAAAGATTGGAGAATATTGAATAAATAAAGTATTTTCCTAAAGCACAAAAATAATGAAGCTTAATTCTATAAAAGAGAGAAAAAAAGGTTGAATTTTAAGAAATTCGGTTTTTTGAATTTTTTCGAATTTTCGAAAATTTTCGATTTTTCACCAAAGAGTGGAGAATATTACATAAGTAAAGTATTTTCCTAAAGCACAAAAATAATGAAGCTTAATTCTATAAAAGAGAGAAAAAAGGTTGAATTTTAAGAAATTCGGTTTTTTGAATTTTTTCGAATTTTCGATAATTTTAGAATTTTTACCAAAGATTGGAGAATATTGAATAAATAAAGTATTTTCCTAAAGCACAAAAATAATGAAGCTTAATTCTATAAAAGAGAGAAAAAAAGGTTGAATTTTAAGAAATTCGGTTTTTTGAATTTTTTCGAATTTTCGAAAATTTTCGATTTTTCACCAAAGAGTGGAGAATATTACATAAGTAAAGTATTTTCCTAAAGCACAAAAATAATGAAGCTTAATTCTATAAAAGAGAGAAAAAAAGGTTGAATTTTAAGAAATTCGGATTTTTGAATTTTTTCGAATTTTTGATAATTTTATATTTTTTACCAAAGAGTGGAGAATATTGAATAAGTAATGTATTTTCCTAAAGCACAAAAATAATGAAGCTTTAATCTATAAAAGAGAGAAAAAAGGTTGAATTTTAAGAAATTCGGTTTTTTGAATTTTTTCGAATTTTCGATAATTTTAGAATTTTTACCAAAGATTGGAGAATATTGAATAAATAAAGTATTTTCCTACAGCACAAAAATAATGAAGCTTTAATCTATAAAAGAGAGAAAAAAGGTTGAATTTTAAGAAATTCGGTTTTTTGAATTTTTTCGAATTTTCGATAATTTTAGAATTTTTACCAAAGATTGGAGAATATTGAATAAATAAAGTATTTTCCTAAAGCACAAAAATAATGAAGCTTAATTCTATAAAAGAGAGAAAAAAAGGTTGAATTTTAAGAAATTCGGTTTTTTGAATTTTTTCGAATTTTTGATAATTTTAGATTTTTTACCAAAGAGTCGAGACTATTGGATGAGTAAAGTATTTTCCAAGAGCACAAAAATAATGAAGCTTAATTCTATAAAAGAGAGAAAAAAAGGTTGAATTTTAAGAAATTCGGATTTTTGAATTTTTTCGAATTTTTGATAATTTTATATTTTTTACCAAAGAGTGGAGAATATTGAATAAGTAATGTATTTTCCTAAAGCACAAAAATAATGAAGCTTTAATCTATAAAAGAGAGAAAAAAGGTTGAATTTTAAGAAATTCGGTTTTTTGAATTTTTTCGAATTTTCGATAATTTTAGAATTTTTACCAAAGATTGGAGAATATTGAATAAATAAAGTATTTTCCTAAAGCACAAAAATAATGAAGCTTAATTCTATAAAAGAGAGAAAAAAAGGTTGAATTTTAAGAAATTCGGTTTTTTGAATTTTTTCGAATTTTTGATAATTTTAGATTTTTTACCAAAGAGTCGAGACTATTGGATGAGTAAAGTATTTTCCAAGAGCACAAAAATAATGAAGCTTAATTCTATAAAAGAGAGAAAAAAAGGTTGAATTTTAAGAAATTCGGATTTTTGAATTTTTTCGAATTTTTGATAATTTTATATTTTTTACCAAAGAGTGGAGAATATTGAATAAGTAATGTATTTTCCTAAAGCACAAAAATAATGAAGCTTTAATCTATAAAAGAGAGAAAAAAGGTTGAATTTTAAGAAATTCGGTTTTTTGAATTTTTTCGAATTTTCGATAATTTTAGAATTTTTACCAAAGATTGGAGAATATTGAATAAATAAAGTATTTTTCTAAAGCACAAAAATAATGAAGCTTAATTCTATAAAAGAGAGAAAAAAAGGTTGAATTTTAAGAAATTCGGTTTTTTGAATTTTTTCGAATTTTCGAAAATTTTCGATTTTTCACCAAAGAGTGGAGAATATTACATAAGTAAAGTATTTTCCTAAAGCACAAAAATAATGAAGCTTAATTCTATAAAAGAGAGAAAAAAAGGTTGAATTTTAAGAAATCCGGATTTTTGAATTTTTTCGAATTTTTGATAATTTTATATTTTTTACCAAAGAGTGGAGAATATTGAATAAGTAAAGTATTTTCCAAGAATGAAATTTGTAAATAAATGTAATAGAACATTTTTTTGAGTCTCTAATAATTTTTAGAGTGAATCAGAATATTTTTTAGGGTTAGGGAAAATGTAAGAATTTTCTCTGGAAATCAGGGAAAAATAAAATTAAATATTTGTGACAACCCTGTTTATAAAATTCCTTGACATTTCCAGGTTTCGAGGTAGCGTGGAAACCCTGATTATAACAACTTACAATTGAGGATCAAGCAGGCAAAAGTTGATAAGTCCATTTTTTTTAAATTTTCACATTTGCATTATAATATACGTGTTTTATTTCAAATTTCAAATATTCAATATTATATTCAATTTTTATAATAAAATATTATAATAAACATAATATTACAACATCGTTAACGTAATTAATTATTACTACATTAAATTATTAAAAATATTACTACATTACTACGATAATGTAATGTCAGAAGAAAAATCGTAAAAAAAATTGTCATCTTTGAAGTACAAAAATTTGTGGCAAAAAAGGTCGTAAAATGTATTCATGAAAGCCGAGATGGAAGGTACATAAAATAGACAATCAAGAATATAGAAAAACAAAGTTTTAAATCGTCATCACTAGAAATTTAACATGTCAGAATCACTCGATGAACCATCAGTATAGTTCCATGGTTTCATTAAAGCACCTTTTATTTGAACTGAACACTTTCCCAATTTTTCCATTTCCTTCCACTTATTTTCATTAACATCGAACTTTGAACTCTCATTTCCAAATTGAGAGTTAATAACTAAAAATCTATGATAATTAGGAAAGTATTTATCTAAATACTTTTTTTCCAAACAGGATTTTATTTTCTTATTTTTCATGTATTCTTTAATAGAAGATTTTTCTGCCATTAAAAATTGATAGTAACTGAGGTCTTCAACGATGAAATGACTCTTTAATTTCTTCAATTCTTCACTGCATTCTTCGTAATAAGGTTTTACGAAATCGGATTGAATTAGATTTTGATTTTGTTTCACGACTCTGATGCCCTTCGATTCCAGCCTCACCAATTCTCGAAGTAGAAGTTGTGCGATTAATTTAAAGGGTTCGGGGTCTTTAAATACATTAAATTGTACTTTTTGCAGATGCACCCTTTTATACTCCCACACGTGATATTCGTACTTACGATGCGAAAGATTATAAATTTTTCGATTTTCACTCGATTTTTCATTGTTGATTCGCCGCCTTTGTCGAATGATTAATTCTCTTAAATCATCATCACTGACGTCTGATAAATCACTGGAATCTGAATTTTCAGAATGCAATGGATCCGAAAAATTTTCTCGAATATTTTTCAAAATATTTTCCAACTGATTTGTGGAATATTCGAGGGGTGTTTTCGCCTCTCTGTCAATTGAATTCGGATTTGCTCCGTATTTTATGAGAATGTGGCAAGCGTGCACCATTCCATTTTTCGCCGCGTAGTGAATGGGATTTTCACCGGTTTTCGATGACCAGGCATTTGGGTTGGCGCCGATTTTCAATAAATAGCAAAATGGTTGATTTTTTGTTAACCAGCTATTCTCGTGGTCGTCGTAGTACTCGTCGAATGAATACTTGTTATTTAATTTTAAAATGTAGGCTAAAATATTTTTCCCATTATTAATTTCGAGATTGATGTCACTTCCAGCTTCAAGGAGAATTTTAAGAAGTGAAATATCGTTATTTATATCGCAGGACAAACAAAGAGGTGTTAAATCACCACTACAGCGACTATTTAAATCAGCACCGGCTCGAATTAAAATTTTCGCAATATTTTCATTTCTGCCGCTAATTGCGTAATGTAATGGTGAAAACCCCGATTGAATTTGGAGATCGTACCACTCATAGAGGCCAAATTTTAATTTATTTTCCAACTCATTTTTTTCTTTGTCATTTCTTAATTGACTTATAATTTTTTCATTTGAAATTAAATTAAAATTAACATTAGCTTTGTTTTCCAATAATACACCAACTATTTTTTCACTAGCGCTTTTCACCGCAATGTGAAGCGGTGAACAAAAATACTTCTCTTCCAGAGTTTCTTCCCTAAAATAATCGAATTCGAATAATTAGAAATTAAAATTTTAACAGTTTTAAAAAAGTAGACAAAATTTTAAAAACAAAATCACGTTTCTAAAAAAAAAAATTGCAACTGTAATTCTTTCAAAATTCAATTAATTCAATTAATAATAATTTTTTTTAAAGATAAAAAAATAAAATTCTTTGAAATATCAAAATTTATTTTAATAAAACTTTACAATTTTTTTTAATTTCAAATTTAACTTGATTTAATTTTTAACTATTTTTCTTGATACAATAGTTTTTAAAAAGTATATTAAATAAAACGAAAATTTCGTTCATTTATAAAAATTTTTGAAAAAAATTCCTTATCGGGTCCGTTTAAAAAATACGTAACGTTTTTGGGGGGAGGGGGGGGGGTCAAGCTATTTGTTACGGTCAGCAGAAAAAATGGCGCTAATGTGTATACAACATTGCGTTACATGGGAGGAGAGGGGGGGGGGGGCAAAATTTCCGAAAAATAGCGTTACGTATTTTTTGAACGTCTCCGATCATCAAAAATAAAGGGAATGGAGAAAAGAAAAATATTTACTAACCCAGAAGTAATTTTCAGTTTAGGATTCACGTTGGCTCCGGCATTTATCAGTAGAGGAACAATTTTATCTCTATATTTGCAACTTGTTGCAGCGTGAAGTGGAGTGAGATAATCCTTTATCGTGAAATTAACATCGACTTTTTTAGAAATGAGAAATTTTATAATATTTTCATGGCCATTGAATGCAGCAAAGTACAGTGCATAATAACACTGTTCTTTTTTGTTTACTGCAGTTAGACTTTTAAAATATTTTTTCACATCGTTCAAATTTCCTTCTTTAGCCGCAATTGTGAAGGAACTTTCGAAGGGTTTCTCAGTATTCTCCTCCATTATTGCTGTAAAAGAATACTATAATTAAATATATTTGGTACTTTCAATTATTTAAAAGAATTAAAATATAATTAATTTTCACTTTTATTTGAATTTCAGATTATTTTTCTTGACAAAAAAACAAAAGAATCAAATTTTTAATTCATCTTTCCTTTTTACGCAGAAAGAGATGTCTAAGAAGTAAAATTTTATAGGTTATGTATTTTTATCTTGATCAGTGGATTCTTTTTTAATTTTTTTAAACGAAATAGTACATTGTTAGTTCGAAAATTAGTAAGTTAATTGAGTTATTTAGTTCATTAGTTTATTAGTTTAGTTAGTTAGTTAATTTAGTTTGTTCGTTCCTGGTTTCTCTAGCTAATTGGTTTAGTTAATATGGTTAGTTAGTTCGTTAGTTTTTTTAGATAGTTAGTTTAGTTAATATAGTTAGTTAGTTCGTTAGTTTCTTCAGCTAGTTAGTTTAGTTAATTTAGTTACTTAGTTCTTTAGTTTGTTTAGTTAGTTTAATTAGTTTAGTTAGTTAATTATTTAGTCAGAATAGTTAGTTTAGTTAGTTAGTTCAATTAGTTAGTTTTGTTAGTTAATTTATTAGTTAGTCACTTACTTTACTCAGTTTAGTTAATTTAGTTACTAAGTTCGTTAGTTTAGTTAGTTAGTAAATTAGTAAGTTAATTAATTTATTTAGTTCGTTAGTTTCATTAGTTTAGTTAGTCAGTCAGTTAGTTAGTTAATTTATTAGTTAGTCACTTACTTTACTCAGTTTAGTTAATTTAGTTACTAAGTTCGTTAGTTTAGTTAGTTAGTAAATTAGTAAGTTAATTAATTTATTTAGTTCGTTAGTTTCATTAGTTTAGTTAGTCAGTCAGTTAGTTAGTTAATTTAGTTAGTTAGTTCGTTAGTTTCTTTAGCTAGTTAGTTTAGTTAATTTGGTTAGTTTGTAAGTTAGCTAATTTAGTTACTTAGTTCGTTACTTTCTTTAGTTAGTTAGTTTAATTAGTTTAGTTAGTTATTTATTTAGTCAGATTATTTGCTTTAGTTAGTTAGTTTTTTTAGTTGGTTAGTTTGGTTAGTTTGGTTAGTTTTGTTAGTTAGTAAGTTAGTTAGTTAATTTAGTTAGTTTGTTAGTTTCTTTAGCTTTTTAGTTTAGTTAGTTCGTTAGTTTCTTTATAAAGTTAGTTTAGTTAGTTTTGTTAGTTAGTAAGTTAGTTAGTTACTTACTATTTACTAGTTTACTTCACTAAAGTTAATTTACTTAGTTAGTTCATTGGTTTCTTTAGCTAGATAGTTAAGTTAATTTTGTTACTTAGTAAGTTAGTTACTTCGTTAGTTTCCTTAGCTTGTTAGTTTAGTTAGTTCGTTAGTTTCTATAGCTAGTTAGTTTAGCTATTTTTGTTAGTTAGTTAATTTAATTAATTTTTTATTTTTTTTATTTTTTTTAATTTAATTTAATTTTTTTTATTTTTATTTTTTTTAATTTTTTAATTCAGTTAGTTAGTTCATTCATTGGTTTCTTTAGCTAGATAGTTAAGTTAATTTTGTTACTTAGTAAGTTTGTTAGTTAATTTAGTTAGTTAGTTCGTTAATTAGTTCAGTTAGTTAGTTTAGTTAGTTAGTTTAGTTAGTTTAGTTAGTTTAGTTAGTTTAGTTAGTTAGTTTAGTTAGTTAGTTTAGTTAGTTTAGTTAGTTTAGTTTGTTTAGTTAGTTTAGTTAGTTAGTAAAATTTTATTCCGTCAAAAATAATATCAACATGGATTATTTTAATCTTTTAAAATAAAAATAACAATAATAGATAAGTAAATACTACAGATTCTCCAACAATTTACTATCGCCAAGATTTTTCAAAGAGTTGTGAAAAGTATCACTTTCGCCACGGTTTGTATAACCCTTGAAAGTTGCAGTTTCAGAGCGAGTGTAAGGGAAAATAATTTTTATTAAATATTTGAAATGTAATTAAGATTTAAACAAATAATACCTATTATTCTAAATTAATTTTTTTAATTGTTAAATAACAAATAAATAAATATTCCTATCTAAAATTTAGAAAAATAAAAAATGGAGGACATTTCGAAAAAACATGCCTAGCTCTGACATTTATTGTAAAATACCATTATTTGTAGATAGGTAAATATTAATTATTGTGCTAATCTAGATTTTTATTTATTCTTCGTTGCACTTTTTTAGTGACAATATTACGATCATTAATTCTAGACACTTCATAATTTACCTAGCCTAATATTTGTATTTTTTGTAATTTAGAGTTAGTGTCTAACATTACATAACGCTCAGATTTAAATTTATTCACAAATAGTATACAACTTGTTAGAAAGGGCAATTATTTCTATCATTGTAAGTCCGTATATTGTTTAAATAAATTATTGTTGTTATTGAACTGCAATTTTTTTTTTACTAAATATGTAGTAAACGGGATTATATAAACTTTAACCTTACAATAACTCAGTTTCAAAATTAAAATACTGAGATAAGTGCAGAAAAGATTTAGAATAGCATCGAATAAAAGTGAAGGTTATAAGTTATTAATAAAAAGAGCAAAATGTTAGAAACGTAAAAATTAAGTATTCCTAGAGAATATTAACAAATAACTATAATTTGATATTCATACAAACCTGTAATGAGTAATTGTATATATAGAAACACCGTGTCTACTGTCTAGAAGTATGGTACAGGATCCAAATATTCAGAATTTACGCAGATAATTACCAAATTCTGTTCTCACATATATTTTAAAATAAACTTTAAATTATTAACTATAAAATTCGCATCATCAGCATTTAAAACTCTTTGTCCTCTTTATTCGAAACATAAAAACATAACCTTTTCAGAAATTCAAGGTCTTGAAAAACAGATTTGACCGATTTGACATATGGAAGTATAAAGGTGCGTTCTACAAATTTTTTAACGAGTGTCCACACCTCTCTTCGGTTACTCAAAATTAGATTGACATTTATAGACTATTTTATAGAGAATAAGGTAAAAACATAATTCTTTTGATTCAATTGTAAATTATACACTGTAAAAAAGGACATTGCTTTATAACACACGTCGTGTAATTTTACTCAGCAAAACTACAACGTCTGATATGATAAATTTACGTTGCTACAAGTGATATAACCTACAAGTGCAATTCTACACAACTTTGTGTAACTTTATGACGTCCTATAATGTTATTTAACTCAGATCTTGTAATTTTACCAAGTGGGACATTGGAAATAATTTGCTTCACGTCCGACGTAGTAAATTTACATTTTGATGTAAATGTATTGTAAGATTGCAATAATACATCGTTTGTGTTATTTTACAATCGGGTGATTATTTAACCTGTCGTGCGTGTAAAGAAACATGTCGCTTATTGTAAATTCACATTTCACATAACAAACGCGCAGCATAGACGCACAGCATATATTGCAACCAGGTTCACAAGTTCACAATAAAGTGTGGTGATTATTTTTGTTCAAACAGCAAGGTAAGCCAATTTTAATTCATTTTGCCAATAATGTAAACCTATGCAGTGAAATATATATTAAGCAATGTTTCCTATGTTATATACAAATTAGAAATAACTTTAGATTAATAGAAAATAATGCATATAATGAATTCGATAACATTAGAAATCAACATAGATCATTTCACTGTATGTTAATAACTGTAACATAAAAGTTTTGAAAATTAAAAAGTAATATTAGATATATTTAATAATAATTTAAACGAAAAAGAAATATAAATAAATTTGTAATAAAAAAGATATATTTGTTTCAGTGTTCAATATTTGAAACGCGCGACACTCGCTGGAGCTGCATGAAAAACAATTTATTTTGTGTAATAAATAATATGTTTAAAAAAAACTTTTATAAAATATAAATATAAATATAAAATATATAACTTAAATATAATAGTAGCATTGACAAGCTTTTTAGTATACTCGTTGCTTATAAATTTATGTTTGAGAATGGTAGAACAATTTCTCTCAACTCTGACAGAAAAATATAATTTATTATCAATACTACCATGAACATTGTCCTTAATTTGTTTTATAATTATTGCCGAATTAACGTAATTTATAAATATCTTTAAGAACAGTACGTCATCATATCCTAAATTAAGAGTAAGTTGTTCGCGTACAACTTACACTGTTTTTATTAAAAAAATATATATCCAATTTCAACAATTTTTTTAAATAGACAAAAATTCGTTATTCCAAAGGAATTTGACGCCAAAATCAATTCCCAATGAAAGTGAAATTAAATTATATGTTCACTAATAAAAATATTATGCTATTACATTCCTTAGTATAGGTTAAGTTCTAAACAGAAGAAAGTCAACTTATTCCAGTTTTACACTCCTCACGATAAGTACAATTATTCTTTTTTCTTCGTGTATTATTATAAAGTTTTGCTAACAAATGTCAACATTCAACACAACTGATTAATTCCACAGCAATAATTTGAAAAAAATCGCCACAAAGATATCTTAGTTTGCTGCTGCAATCCAGTTTTTTGGTATCTTTTCTTCTAATCCTGTAGAACGTAAAACATTCATGTAATTAATTAACATTCCTTGAAAATATGGAATTTTCCCAAAAATCTGATTGTGTTTCAAATAATAATTATTAATGTTTTCAATTTGTAATGAAATCATATTTTGCTCCATGTCAGCAACATTATGTAAACCGGCTCTTGTCAACAGAAAAGTATTATTATATTTGAAATTATTGTAATCCATCAAATCAAACTTCAGACGGAATGGTTCGGCATGGTAGATGTGAATTTTATCATTAATCTGGAAATTATGTTCACTTAGCAGAGATTCATTTCTATCTGGATAACCCAAAAAGTTGTATTCAAAAACAGTAGAATTATTCCTTTCTAAACTTATTGAAAAATACAATTCATTTTCAAAATACTTGTGAATGTATTTATCGGTTTGATGTATTAATAAACTCATGTCTTTATAATTTATAAATATTTTCATAAATATCCGCGAGAAGTGACCTTGAATAATAAAAGAATTTTGTATTAGAGATAAACATGATTCTGTTTCCCGCAAATCCTTTACGTTGACATAAACATTTGTATCTTTTGATATGGTATGGTATTCTATATCACTAGCATACATACCTTGGTCTTTTTTACTTAGAATATAAACTGAATAAACATCTGACAATAATTTGAAATTTATACAATTTCCAGAAATTATGTGACAAATGTTATTCAAATACAGACAAGCACCAATTGGATTTATTGGAGATTTAATAATAAACGTCACCTGAACGTACTTCTTCTTCATTTTTGTCATTAACATTAAAGGCAAATGTTGTCTCCAATCTTTTTCCCTGCTCCTGAGTTTCATGTCAGGTGATTTCAGACCAAAATCAATGGCAGGCATTACGGTACGACCGTTCAAAAGTTGTATTTCTAATTTAGACGGTAGGGGAGGAAGAGTTTTAAAGTTGATAACTTTCTTTAAAAATGGCAATATGTTTATATTGTACAGATCGAAGAACACTTCTAAAAGAATTGGTACAATGTCGTATTTGTCTGCATTATTTTTAGAAAAGTATCGAATGTTGAATTCTCTAAAAGATTTGTCAGTACCATCATATGCGAACAATGTCAAGTAGAAGTGTACTTTTTCCCTATAATCCCATTTTTTATTGTCGATAGTAATTCCATTGCGATAATTCGATAGAAGCGTGTTGTTGTCTTGATTTTCGTAGTTAACCCAATAATCCATAGAGAAAAATTTGTGTTGATAGAAAGCAGAATAAATATTGGTCCAGGTCTCTATAGTACATCCCATACCTTTAACAGTCCATTTAATATCATAATAATGAGCAATTTCATGTAATAAGCCCCACTTAAATCCTCGAATAGGATTTAAAAATGCATTTGCTGCAGAGGTGAACGCTATACCGTATGGATATAAATGTCCCCCGGAGAAATCTTCTTCAGTACGGCTAAAAATTCTGTATTTTTCAACTAAAGCATATGCGTATGAATCATTTTTATTTACATATCGACTCGCGCTTGTCAAATAATTGTAGTATTTAATTATATCTATTTGGTTTTGTAATCCAACAAACAGACTACGATTTTCGGATTGCATTTCCATGATGTCCTTTACTGTCAACAACACTTGTATGTAGTAATTATCAACGAAACCATAAATTTCTACTTTTTTATAAAACTCTCTTTCAGCATCTGCTGACATGCGATACGTTACATTTCTAGTATCCAAAACAGGTAAATCGATCCAATTTTTTGTTTTTATTTTCATTTCCACATCGACGTTGTATGATACAGACATCATTGGTACACAATCAGAAGTTGTTGTCAAAACTTTTGTAATGTTACTATGGTCTTTAAATTTTATTTCATGAACATTATACTTTTCAGTAATACAGTAAAATATAAAATCTGTGATATTTCTTAATGCCGTAGTCGTTACAGAAAAAGTTGTTTCTTTTTGTATTATTATTCCAAAATGACTCTTGTAATGATACAATTGTTTATTGATCATGTGTACTGCCAATGAATCGTCATATTTTCGAATAAGTGGCCTTACTGTTCTTTCGGTTTCCTGAAAAATAAAAAAAAAAATATTTATGTTCCACTAACATGTGGTGGCCTATAATTAAAAGTACAGATTACTATTTTGTAACTTATATACATAACGGTATCGGAAAAAATTTGACGTTTTGTTTAACACAGGACAAGATAAAGAGTACACATTGGACATATGCTTATAATAATTATTTTTCAAACATACCTCAATATTCCAGTTAACTACTCGTTTGGTGTTCGAAACATTAAGAAATAAAAAAATACTGAAAATTGTTAATATTATCATTTTTATTAATATATTTCAAATCGGTAATTAAACCAAGCAGTCAAAAAATATTCTCTCACTGTCTTGTAATTTATATACTATTTTTTACTGATAACAAATTTAAATTTAATCATATGTTTAAATTGTCTTACGTCACTGCTGAATAATTTAAAAAGTAAACAAATGTTGCAAATTGTCTATTTCAATATTTAAATTTCTAATGTAATTTCAAAGAAATTTCTAAAATATCTAATATCAATTCTTCAAATTTATTTACAATCGATTGTCTCTATCGATTGACGTAGTTTCTACAAATTAGTTTTATTGATTTTCAAATATACTCAGTAGAGAAAATTTTAAATATTACCAGAATTTTATTATTTACTCAAATGTCAAATTATACACATAATGTTGATCAAATGTAATTGTAACACAATCTAACATAATCTAACACAATTTGTGCTATATAAGATATGACATTATATAGAAAATTTTTAACTTAAGTTTTGAAGTTATTATTTCATCCTTAAAGTAGTGAATAATGAATACCTTATTACTATTAAAGTTATTATCAATACTTGTCGTTTCTTCAATAGCAAAGCAGAGGATTCAATGGAATTCAAACGTAAGTTGCAATTCTACAAATGGTATAAAAATAATTTTTTGATTATTTCTCCTTTATAATTTATAAATTATTTATTAAACTACGTCCTGAAATCCGTAAAATCTATTTATATTTCGCCACACTTTGCTAATAGTTATAAAGACTTGATCCACGATTTGCAACTTATTTATTAACAGGTTGCTTTGCAGAAAACGATTTTCGAAAATGTGTTATGAAATTATTTAAAATAGAAATGAAATTATAATATTCGGAAATTATTTTATAATATACATTATTCTAACTAAGAAATATATCTTTTAGGTTACTACAAGAATCGCAAAACCATTGATTCGAGAATTTTCGGATCCCTGGACGAAAAATCTCATTCAAAATCAATTCTATCATTACAAAACTCATTTTGGAATAATTATTAAAGAAGGATCGAAAATAAGTTTGTCAGTGGAGGCAGCCTCGACAACAGAAAACTTATTTTTCTATTGTCTTGCTGATACAGCTGATGAAACATTTAACACATTGGATCTTTCTGGGAAATCGAATTTCAGTAAATCCTTTACAGCATACTATGATTGTGTGCCCATGACGTCAGTTTCTAACAATGTTCCAGTAACGATAAGAATTAAAACTAGAGAATGGTTACCATTACCAATTTTTGATTCCAATGATGTTACACTTCATTCTTCAGAAAAGGATGAACCTGAATTTTACCAAAAAGTACAAGTTTATGGATTCGTTGAAAATTACTATACACAAATGTTGCTCTCAGTGCGAGACATTGAAAATTTAAAATCATCATCTTACAGTCTGTACGTTGGCTTACTGAATCAAATTGAGGTCGTTGAGTACTACGACTATTTGACAACTATCCATACTTATGAGAAGAATGACATTCTTTCTTCCCTAAAATTCATCGATCGGACATCTTTATTTATACGCTCAGAAAGATGCGATGAAAACAATGTTCTTGATTTAGTAACATGTTCGAATACTAAATTTAATCTTCATTGGATAGTTACTGATAATATTGAAGCATTTCTACAACCTGAAAGAGGTTCGAGTTGGATCTTATTGCAACAGTTTGCTCACTACTACAACAGGAATGAAACGGATGTTAGTTTTGGAGAAACGTACAATTTGTGGAATGATATGTTTGCAATCCTATATCAACAAAGGTTCAGAAAGCAAAATAATCGAAGTAATTCAGACTTGCCGTTTAAGTTTAATGATATTTCTGGTTATCAAAACGGAAAACTCTTTCCTGAATGGAAGTATGAAGAAAAGTTAAGTTTATTTATAAGTCTGTTTGGTTATGATGGAACTGACTCGAATTTAAGGGAATTTCGAATTCGACATATGCCTAACAATCAGGTTGTAACTTCTAATTCTCCGAATAATATTGTTCCTACAATTTTGGAAATATTTTTTGATCTGTACGATATAAATTTATTACCATTTTTGAAGAAAGTGATCAATTTTAATGAACACAGTTTAATGAGTTACGATTTAGAATTACTACTTGCCACCGGAAAGAATGTAATGCCTGCTGTTGATTTTAATATTAGGCCAACTGACTTAAAAGCAAGGAGTGAAGAACGTGATATGAGGGAAATTTCTCCTTTAATGTTGATGACAGAATTGGTGGAATATTATTACTTCTATGCTATATTTACTATTGAATCGACAATTAATCTAACAAGTTGCTGTCTGTATTTGAATAACATTTGTCATAATATTGTAGAGAAGTCTTTGATTGTAAAACTACTGTCAGATGTTTACTCGGTTTATGTAGCAGAAAAGAAAAGTGAAAATTTGTACATTAGTGACATAACATATCATACTATTACAGAAGACACGTTTATCAACATTAAAGTCAGAAATATTCAAGAGAAGGATATAGTTTCGCGTTTTGTTCACTATTCCTTTGATGCTTTGGATGAAAATAATAACTTGTTCCTAAACATGTTTATCAATTACAAGGACATGACGCTTAGAATAAAGGAATTCTATAATGATGCCACTACTAATCCAAGACATAATAATGTGTACTTTTCGATAAACGTAATTCGAAATGGATCACTTATTACAAGATACACTTTCACCGATTATATATACTATAAGCAATTTTATCCTTTTTTACAAGACATTAAAATCAACGATGAAATTAATATTTATCACCAAGATGCAAATGGTTTAAAATTAAATTTAGAGTGGAACAATCAAGAAGTAGAGAATAATTATACTTTTCTTGTGACAAACATTGGTTTGAGACCAATCGATCCAGAAACAAAAGAATTCCAATACGAATTTGATGTTCAAAAATCTGTAAATGATTATACTAGACAACTGTTAAAAGTATTTATTAACTACAAGAATATGTCAGTTGAAATATATCAGTTTACCAGTACGAATAAGTCGAAGTTTGAAAATAAATTATACTTTTCGATACGCTTGGAACGAAATGATTCTGTTGTTTTTGATTACAAATTTTTGGGTGATGAAAAAACTGAAGAGCTCATAAATGTTGGTCATAAGTTTGAGACTGATGATAAAATATACATTTACCATGCTGAACCAAAATGTCTAAAATTAAATTTACTGGATTATAATAACGTTGAACATAATAATACATTTATTTTGAAAAATGACGGTTTACATTCCATAAGGAAAGAAAGTAATAATACTTTTGTCCTGAAGGAGGATGGTTTGTACAACATAACGAATGAAACGAGTATTATTTTTAAGGAAAGTAACATCACAGAAACACCTTTACTGCATTATACTTTTGATGCTCTAGGTTACAGTGACTGTCTATTTTTACAAATATTTATTAATTACAACAACTCGACAATAAAAATTAAACAATTTCGTACTTACGTTCATCAGTATATTGTAAATAAATTATACTTTTCCGTACGAGTTGAAAGAGATTGTTTGACCATTTTTAAACACAAATTTATCAGCGACGACAGAACTGAAAATCTCGTCAATGCTAATATTACATTTGAGTTTGGTGATAAAATACATTTCTTCCATGAAGAGCCGTGGCGTTTTAAAATAAATTTAAAAGAATATCACAATAGTATGTTAAAGAATCACACTTTTGTTTTAGGAAAATATGGTTTGCGTAAAAGCAACGACGTTAATTCATTTGTTGCTGCCGATATACAAAGAATTACTGAATTCCATCAAAATTACAATGTCGACTTGAGCTATAATGAATTGTATCAATTTTATTTCGCACATTATTTCCGTTCGCTGCGTTCTAATAATCTACAATCTTATATCAATAATTATTGCGACTACACATAGTAGCCTAACTTAAAATTTGAATCTGTGTCTGATTAAAAAATATGAAGCTGAACAAATGTTATGAGTTTCGTTGATGATTTATAATTGTTAATTTCCTCTAATAATTGACGGAAATTTAGTTATATTTTGACAAACTTTTCCAATAGTTATAAAGTTGGTGATCTACGATTTGCATCCTATTTATTAATAGGTTGCTTTCTAGCCGAAAATTTTATTGTTTTTAATTCATTACAATTATCTATTAAAATTCCTTCAATCGTCCTCAATTATTTTCAATCGATTATAGATTGAGCGATAGTAGGATTATTTATGGCAAAAATTTTAAAAACCATTATTAAATTAAGTATAACTATGACTTATTGTGATTTCAAGTATTTTATCTTTTATCTACATATAAACTATTTATTTTGCTACTCACTGTTTTTAAATAAATTTTAAATCCTTATATAAGTATATTACAAATAGCAAATTTTTTATTTACAGCTTTTACAACAATTCCTTTGTTATTTTAATATTTTATTCTATTGTTGCAATGCATATTTAGAGCGTGGTGCGCACAGCGCCATCTCGCGAGTTTTTTTCGCACATAGAAGTGCAAACCACTAAGCTGACATGTTCTAGCATTAGAATGCATGGAAGTCAGACTGGGGTGAATCATGTAAAAATTCGAGAATATAAAAATTATGACATTATGACAAATAAAATTTTTATATAAATGAAAATTTCTGAAATATGACGTTTCGAAAATTCAAAGGTTTTGTTACATGAGGATTGGGGTAAATGCATTTTATGTCATTTGATAATTCGAGTAAATGGAGTAAATGTCAGCACATAACCTCAAAAAAATACAAATTTGTTCTGTACACTTGAAATTAACAAAATTTTTGAATCATAAGTTAATAATTGTTATGTTAATTTTGTCTCAATTATATTTTGCATTTGTTTATTGTAATTTTCGTATTTTCAACAGTAAAAAATTTCTGCAAAAATACCAACTCTATGTGGAGTATGTGCGGAGCGACCTGGACAAGTGGCACATTTTCGAAGTTATAATCTTATAGCAAAAGGGGACAACAATTTCTCATTACAGATATTCTACCATGAATTTCTCCAAATTTCTCTGAATGCTCTGAATTAAAAAAGTGATTGTTGTGAACGTTGTGAATAATATTGTTTTTTTTATATACTTTTCTGAGTTGAAATTAGTGTTTGAAATAACAGTCGATATTATTTAATGAAACGAATTGACATAACTATGTATATATTAAAGTTAAAAAGAAAGTAATTATATGAAAATAATAAAATTAAAAGAAAATATCATGTAGAGTGGTTTGAAATTTTTTTTGATTTTTCTTTTTTATTAAAAAAAAAATCATCCTATCCTTCTTGCTACACTTGATTATTGGTAAGTAAAGAATATACTTTTTTTAATATTGCTTGCATGTCTCTCTCAAAACTGAATATTTTCTGAAACTGATGCCCACACGGCAATCGGAATTTTTCTAAAAGTTGAAATTAACTTGACTGCAAACTTGTCGAATTCAAACAAAGAGAGTTTCGAATTATAGAGACATTTTTAGGTATATTAAATTTAAAAAATGAATGTTTAGAATCGTAGGTTATTAATTTACGAAAAATCCAAAAAAAAATATTATACGGTAAAATATAAAACGATCATGGTTTCTAGGTTATATTTCCATAAAATAAATTTTTGTAAATTTACCACCTATCAACCTCAAATTGGTTCTAAATTAATAAAACAAATTTTTTTTAAAGTGATTATTGACACAATATTGAGCTGAAATGTTATGCTATTTAGGAAAATTTTAAAGAAAATTTTTTTTACACTCCAATGATGTCACAAAAGTTTAATTTTGCTCTTCCACTCATTTTCTTCTGATTTTTAGAAAAAATTTAAATTTTTCCCCTGATTCCGATTAAAAAACTTAAGAAATACTTTAAGAAATAACTTTAAGAAATATAATAACATTTTAGAATTAAAAATTTGAAATAAAATTTTCTAAATATCTATTCTTTAAATTTGAATCAGTTAGAAATTAAATTTAAAAATTATTTTTATTTTCAGACATCTGTCAGATATTTTGGATTTATAAAGTAAAACAGATAATTTTTTAATTGCTATCTGCTGGAAAATGGAATTAAAGCATATTAGAAGTTATTATTAATATAATATTTAAATCCTATAAGTTTTAATATTTATGATTAATTATCAACAAAACTTTGTGCTACTCATTGCGCTACTCGAAAATGGTTGTATCTATAGTCGGACACCATGATTTTTAAAATATTAAATAAAATATTTCTTGTTTAATTATTTTGTAAAATAACAGTGTTATCATAAAATATAAACTTCACACATTCGTCCAGTATATTTTTTAAAGTAATTATCACAATGCATTATTATTTATTTGCCAAAAAACACGAAAGTGTCCGACTACTAGTACTGTCCGACTTATGCCCGCACTTACCCTATATTTTTAAGTTTATTACTCATAAAAATTTAAATACACAACTCTTTTAAAATTCCATTATTTTAAATATTATTTTGGATTTTTTAAAATGTTTTCTAACACTGAAAAATATAAGTACATTTAAGTGTTGCTCTTCGACATCTTCAATAATTTAAAATAAATACTAAGAAATATTTTCTTAGCTCTTTTGTGCCCCCACAAAAACCACAGCGATTGGATTTTCTTGAAACTTATTACTCTGGGTTTTTTTTGGGTCGCTGATTACGAATCTAAAGTCAGATTTTCAAAATTTTGAAAATTCAAAATGGCGGATCCAATATGTCGGACATTTTTTATTAAATTGCTTAAATCTTGTTAATCGGTTGTTTTCGTGGTCGCTGATTACAAATATGCAATCATATTTTTATAAAAATCAAAATTGTAACCCCGAAAACCCCCGAATAACAAGTTTCAAGCGAATTATTTGAGTAATTTTTTATTTTTTACAAAAATTTTAAATAAATTTTAAATCAAATTAATAGTGACGTTTGTGATTAGAACAAGCTAAATTAATTTGAGTAACATTCAGATGTTCCCTGTTACAGATATTTACATCTATTAAAAATTGATTTCCAAGAGGACAACATGTCTGATTATGATGATTCTTCAATTATGTCGGAGTGCATTGATAATGATGTTCTCCAAGTTAATTACATGCCTGATGATGATGATTTTTTAATTATGTCAGAGAGCAATAGTAATGATGTTCCCCAAGAAAACAACATTGTTGATGATGATTCTTCAGTTACGTCGAGTGGTGATGATGTTCTCCAAATAGACTACACGTCTGATAATGATGATGACAATTCTTCAATTATGTCGGAGAGCAATAGTAATGATGTTCCCCAAGAAAACTACATTGATGATGATGATTCTTCAATTATGTCGGAGAGCAATAGTAATGATGTTCCCCAAGAAAACTACATTGATGATGATGATTCTTTAATTATGTCGGAGAGCAATAGTAATGATGTTCCCCAAGAAAACTACATTGATGATGACGATGATGATTCTTTAATTATGTCGGAGAGCAATAGTAATGATGTCCCTCAAGTAAATTACATGGATGATGATTCTTCAATTATGTCGGAGAGCGATAGTAATGATGTTCCCCAAGAAAACATGTCTGATGATGATGTAATGGCAGAGTGCAATGGTAATGATGTTTCTAAAATTTGTGTGAATGCAAAAGATTACACCAATCCTGCACTGAATACTCCACTATATTTGGCCGTCCATTCTGGTGACTTAGACCTCGTTCTCACTTTAATTACGGACATTTCCCCGGAAGAAAAAAATCAAAAACGATCACTAATGCATACAGCGGCAGTTAGAGGACAAGCTAGCATTGTAAAATTATTGTACGATCTTCACTTTCCAGTCAATGATGTGGATGATTCCGGCAACACTCCTCTTCATCTCGCCATACTCGAAAATCATCAAAGCGTATTTGATCTGTTAGTGGCGAAGAGTACGGTGAACATAGATGCCTTAAATTTAAAGGGCGAAACTCCACTTTGCATTGCACTGACAAACAAAAATATCGAATTTGCCGAAACTCTTATAAAAAAAGGTGCTAATGTTAGCATTCGAGACAATGAGACGCCACTTCATTTAGCCGCGAGGCAAAATAAAATGCAAATTATCAAATATCTGATAGAAAACGGAGCATCAATACCTGAAGAAGATAGGGAATATCCTCGTGTTCTTAAATTAATGATGCAACCTCTTAATTACGCGGTAAGGAACAGAAATATGAAGATGGTTCAACTACTAATGACGAATGATGAATTCAATGCCATTGATGTCGAGGATTACGCCGGAGAAACCCCCCTCTCTTTAGCCGTAAACAACAACGATTTTCAAATGCTCAAGTATCTGATACAGCACGGCAGGACAATAAATCCAAAAATAGAAATCAACACGTGGCGAAAATTTCACGACCTCCAATCGGAGAATTTACTGAAACGATCACTTTGTACCGGTAGTTTGGAAATTTGGAAATATTTATTACAGTGCAGTACGAAAATCGATGGAATCATGATCTCATCCTTTCATTCAGCAATACGAGAGGGAAATTACGAGAGAGTGAAGGAAATGATAAAAACCGAGGACGATAAGTACTCGATTAATGGTCGTCTAGCCGTTTACATGGCAGTCGAGTGTCAAGAGGAGGAAATTTTGAAATTACTCCTAGAAGAGGGTTACTCCTTCGAAAGTTGTTTCAATGACAAAAGTCCTATTCACACTGCAGCGACATTCGACCATCCCCGATTAGTCCAGCTACTCATGAAATTCGGCGCCGATCTAAACTCAATAACAATTAACAAACAAACACCCCTACATTTCGCGACAGCTGCCGGACAATTAAAAGTCGTCGAATTTCTCCTCAACGCCGGATGTGATTTCAAAAAATACAAAAACTACAACTCACCCCTAACCTTTGCAATCTGTCGGGGTCACGAGACAGAACACTTCTGGGTCCTAACACCAACGGTTTATCAAAACATTCTCAAAATTACCGAACTGTTACTAATCGCCGGAATCAATGATCGAACAAACGATGACATTTACGACGAGCTATTACACTCGGCAACAAAAATAAGAGTAGCACAAGACGAAATAGTCGAAAACAGTAAAAACGAACTAATCGAACTTTCCAACGATGATAAATCCATCCATTATATTGGAAATAAAATATTTATCTGCTTATTAAATTACTTGAGCAATGGAGAAATTAAAGACTTATCAATGTCAATAGCACAGACCTATGATTTTAATCACTATCCCCTCGAGTTTATTCACCTTATTTTAGAGTACAACGAATACGATTTAGAATTATCAGAAATCTATTTGTGGAATATCAACTGTTTCGAGAATTATCTGCTTATAATCGGTCACATTGGAAGATTCTACAAATACCCGAAGTATAGAATTGAACAAATTTTAAGAAACGAATTTATCATGTCGAAAAATTATAAGAGACGAGTGAAAATGTTAGTTGCGAGGTTTATCCTACTGTCCAATGATTCTTATTCGGAGAGTGAAGAGAAATTTTACAAGGAATATAAACTTTATGATTGGTGTCATGAATGCGAGAGACAGATACTTTTTATGAAGGAATCGGAGATTGTGAATGATTGCAGTATTACATTCTACGATATTTTAACGCATTCTGTCGATAGAGTTGCACTTTACATAAGAAATGAGAATTTACTTCGAGTTCTTGAATCGGCCTACATGAATTTTCCGGCATATGCCGATTTTTTGAGATTGAGCGTCGATAAGGGTAAGAGACGAAGGGATTTAGTTGACGAATGCATTAATTGTATGTTTAGTATGATTAGACGGAATTATAATATTCAGTTTACAACTGTTGATATTGTGAAAATTTTCGATTATCTTTCGGTTGTTGATCTGCGACGTTTGTTAGGAGCATTTTCTTAATTTTTTTTTTAAAAGGACCCTTGATTTTAACTTTAATAGTATTTTTATATTTAGTGCCAATTTTTTCCAGAAGTCCTATTTAGAATGTTTAAAAGTTGAAAAAAAGAAACTATTTTTTAAATTGAAATTGTGAAACATGTCTTTTGTTTTGTGAAATAAAGAAATTTTCTATTTGTTTATTATTCTCTCGTGTATGTTATTTAAAAAAAAACCTTAAAATTGAGTGAAAGTAGTGGAAAAGTTTTTTCTTATTTTGTAAATAAGATTAAGCCAATTTTTTTTACAGCATCGGCAGCAGTCTGGAAAATTCGAGTGTAGCATAATAATAATGAAAATATAACAACTATCTCATTACCATATATCAAAGACCTTGAAAATATCTTCTATAACATTTTTAAAAAAATTCAATATAAGAATAGTTCAATCGATCGAAAATACAATTCAAAAAAGTATTTTATTTTCAACCAAAGATAAAGTTAAAAAAACAAATTAACAGCATATATAAAATACCATGTCTTAATTGTGATGGTGTGTACATTGGGGAATCATTAAGAATTCTGCAAACTAGAATGACAGAACATGCTCTAGAGATGTTAAAAATAAAAAAAACAAATACAGCCTTAACTGCTTCTGAAAACAAACATAATTTCGATTTCAATAAAGTGACAATTTTGAATACAGAATCAAACTATCATAAAAGAAAGTTTCCAGAAATGATATATATAGTAAAAGAAAAACATTCAATAAATTTTAAAACAGATATTAAAAAGTTAGAACGTTAGGTAACATCTACCAGGGTTTGAAACAGTTAAAAATAAAATTAGTTTCTGTATCAAATTTCATTCGATTATTTAAAAAAATTACAATAAAATTCTTTAAAAATTCAATAAATTTTAATAGAATTTAGGAAATTAAAATTATATTACAAACTGACAGTTTATATTTATTGTTTATAAAATTTCAATCATCTTTAATTCAATTAACAAGAAGTGAATTAAAATATTCAAAAAAAACTTAACTTTTTAGAATTTTAATAAAAAATTTTATGTATTAAAAATAAAAAATTTAAATCATTTTAAAATTTACTTATTAATACAAATTGTAATTGTGACTCTATTTGTAAAAGGTCAATTCAATTATTTATAAATTATTAAATAAAAATTCTTTCGAGACTTCGGTTTTTATTTTAAATCTCAAATGAAATTTTTTAACAAATTGTATTATTTTTAAGGAAATTTCATAAAATTTCAATTAATTTGGTTATTAGATTCTCATTATTTAATAAAATTATTTTAAAAATTCAAGTTTCTTTCAACAATTGAATTAAAATTTACAACTTTATCAGAATTTAAAATAATATTTAAAACTTAAAAAAAAAAGTAAAAAGTTAAAAAAAAAGTTAAAAGTTACTTTTAAAGTAAGTAAGTAATAAGTTTAAAATAAGTATTTAATCGACAAATTTCATTATTTTTTTTTAAATTCCACAAAATTTTAATAAATTAGATAATTTTTTAATAAAATTATTTTAAAAATTCAAGTTTCTTTAAAAATTCAGTTAAAATTTGCAATTTTTTCAGAATTTTAAATAAAATCATTTAAAACTTGAATAATTTTAAAAATTAATATTTAATTAACAAATTGTAGGATTAATTTTAAGAAAATTTCAATTTATTTGTTTATTTTTTAATAAAGTTTATTTAAAAAATATTTTTAAAAGATTCAAGTATCTTTGTAAAATTGAATTATAAAATTTTTTTGAAATGTGAATAATTTTAAAAATAAATGCATTTTATTTTATGTTTTTGTAGGTTAGAATTATAATTCAATTTGATTATTTTTAAAAGTTATTAATAATTAATATTATATATTTATATATAAAAGAGAGTTTATTAAATAATATTATAAAATATTATAGGAAATAAAATTGTAATAATTTTAATAAATAAATAATTTAACAGAAAATAGTTTTGTGATGAGATTAATTTTTAACGATGAAAATTTAACGAACAGCAAATTTTACTTTGTGACAAAATTTTATTAAATTTATTTGATTATTATTTTATTTTTACAATAATTTACTTACTTAATTTACTCTGAAAAATGAAAAAAAAATTATTGTAGAATTTATTTTAATTTTTAATTTTTTTATATTATTTTGTAATTATTAATTAATTGAAAATTAAAATATTATTTACTATTTGAATATTATATTTATGTTTGAATACTGAAAGCTCCCTTTTGCTATATGTTATTTAATCAGTCGTTTTAATAAAAATGCATTTTCATATATCTTAAAGTGATTAAAGTTATTATAAACATAAAATTATAAAATAAAAGAGTATACAGAAACTATATCTGGATTTTTATTAAATTTTTGCGACGCTTAAATATGAACTGGATGAAAATTTATTTTATATAAAATTTTTATTTGGAATACAGACTTTTCAGTATATTCCGTTAACAGTATTTTAATATAAGAAATACATAAGAATCATATAACAGATGAGTGATATTGTTTCACGGGAAAATCAATTTGCTTAATTCTTAGAAAATCGTTTCTATCACCGTCAGCGAGTGAAATATATTCTTGAATTTCAATCCTTCTATATAATTGCGTCGTTCTTATTTCAATAGAAATCTTAGGGTGTAATTTATCGTATAAAGCAAAAATATAGTTAATATTTAATGGCATTAAACGGAAAGTCAAAAGTAGTAGTGTTATAGATTGTCAGTTGAATTGCAACTGTCCTGAAAGAAGGATGAGCGTCTTTGACAGTCATTATTTTCGAATCAATAAGTTCCTCCTGACCTGCACTGGACTATGGCCTTTTCTTAGTTATGAAAGAAAATTATTCACGCGAATTCTTGTCAACACTGTTTTGATTATTTATCTCATTCCCACAGTAATTAAATAATTACACATATATACATTAATTAATTCTACCACTTACTGTAATATATTCAAAAATTTCATCTTCTTATCACTTTAAAGCCTTTAGGCTTCGCCGACTTGTTAAAAGAACAAAAAATTTCATCTAAACATTAATTTTGAAAATTTAGTCGCGTTTTTAACCTTTAGACTGCCGGCAAAATATATGCGAATAAAATTAATATTATAAAAATACCACAAAACTTTTTGTACTTTTTCCATAAAAAATTAAGAAAACATAGTTGCAAGAATCGGATATTTTATGACATTTTTCGACTAATTTAAAAAAATACGATTTTTATCGATTTGTTTTCAATATTTTTTTTTACTTTTTCGCCATTTCTTCTAAATAATGCAACAAAAGAGCGCATTTTTAGTATAAAGTGTAATTTCGACTTTTATAGTGTGGAAAAATAAAGATTGACAAATCTTTCAAAATAATTATTTTTGAATACTTTTTCTAATTAAATTTTACAATGTTTAAAAATAACAAAATTTTGAATAATTGAAATTTTTAATTAAAATTCATCAAGAAATAATTATAAAAAATTTTTAATTCTTTTAACTTTTACAAAAATTCTTTCAAGAAATTCAATTCTTTTCTAAATATTGCATTACAATATTTTGTAAAAACTAATTTAAAATTTTTTAAATTTACTTTTTTGGATTTATTTAAATATTTGAGAAAACATGTTCATATTTATAATTGGAATACTTCAAAAATTAAATTATTTTGAAAAGTGTTTATAAAATTTGAATTATTTTTAAATGATTTTAAACAAATTTAATTATTTTGAAAAGTGTTTAAAAAATTTCAATTATTTTAAGAAATTTCACCAAATTTCAATTATTTTTAAAAGATTTGACCAAAATTAAATTTTATTTAAAAAAAATTTTACCAAATTTCAATTATTTTGAAAATATTTTATCAAAATTCAATTGTTTTGAAAAGTGTTTATAGAATTTCAATTATTTTAAGAAATTTCACAAAATTTTAATTATTTTGAAAAGTGTTTATAAAATTTTAATTATTTTTTAAAGATTTTACCAAATTTCAATTATTTAAAAAAAATTTTACGAAATTTCCATTATTCTGAAAATATTTTATCAAAATTTAATTGTTTTGAAAAGTGTTTATAGAATTTCAATTATTTTAAGAAATTTCACGAAATTTCAATTATTGTAAAAAGATTTTATCAAAATTCAATTATTTTGAAAAGAGATTCGGGTTTCAATTTCAAATTTCAATTATTTTAAAAAAATTTTACTAAATTTTAATTATTTTAAAAAAATTTTACCAAAATTTGAATTATTTTAAAAATATTTTATTAAAATTCAATTATTTTGAAAAGTGTTTATAAAATTTAATTATTTTAAAAAATTTCACAAAATTTCAATTATTTTGAAAAGAGGTTATCAATTAAATTCAATTATTTTAAAAAGTGGTTATTAATAAATTTCAATTATTTTTATAATATTTTACCGAATTTTAATTATTTTAAGAAAATTTTACCAAATTTCAATTAATGTTAAAAAATTTTATCAAAATTCAATTACTTTGAAAAGAGTTTCGGGTTTCAATTTCAATTATTGTTAAAAATTTTTACCAAATTTCAATTATTTTAAAAAAATTTTATCAAATTTCAATTATTTTTAAACAATTTTACCAAATTTCAATTATTTTAAAAAAATTTCACCAAATTTCAATTATTTTGAAAAGATTTTACAAAAATTTAATTATTTTTATAATATTTTACTAAATTTCAATTATTTTAAGAAATTTCACCAAATTTCAATTATTTTAAAAAGATTTTATCAAAATTCAATTATTTTGAAAATAGTTTTGAGTTTTAATTTCAAATTTCAATTATTTTAAAAAGATTTTACCAAATTTTAATTATTTTTAAAAAACTTTACCAAATTTCAATTATTTTAAAAATATTTTATCAAAATTCAATTATTTTGAAAAGTGTTTATAAAATTTAATTATTTTAAAAAATTTCACCAAATTTCAATTATTTTGAAAAGAGGTTATCAATTTAATTCAATTATTTTCAAAAGATTTTACTAAATTTTGAATTATTTTTATATTTTACCAAATTTTAATTATTTTAAGAAAATTTTACCAAATTTTAATTATTTTTAAAATATTTGATCAAAATTCAATTATTTTGAAAAGAGTTTCGGTTTTCAATTTCAAATTTTAATTATTTCTAAAATGTTTCAAAATTTCAATTACTTTAAGAAAGTTTTATCAAATTTCAATTATTTTTAAAATTTTTATGAAAATTCTATTATTTTGAAAAGTGTTGCGAGTTTCAATTATTTTAAATTTCAAGTATTTTTAAACAATTTTACCAAATTTCTATTATTCTGTAAAGAGTTTATCAAATTTCAATTATTTTACAAAGGCTTTATTACATTTCAATTATATTTAAAAAAAGTTTTACTAAATTTCAATTATTAGGAAATTTTTCAATTGTAATAGATAATAATAGTTAGATAATAGTTTCTTAAGAAACTATTATCTTTAAAAAATTATTTAAATATATTTAAAAGAAATTAATTTTAAGGATTTCTTTATTATAATATTTTGAAAATATTACTTACCTTAATTTAAAAAAAAAACGAATGGTTACAGTTACAATTATTGTAAAAATTGAATTTTTCTATTTAAATAATTGAATTCTCGATGAACTTTCGAAAAATTATTAAAAATAATTGATTTAGAGATACAGTTTAGTTAAAAATTATTGTAGAAAATAATTAAATTTTGTAAGGGTTACAGTTCTAATTTTTAGAAATTATTAAATTTCATTAGATTTTAAACTGAATTTTTTAAAAATTTTATTGCCCGTGGAAAAGCAAATAACCTATATATAAATATTTATTTAACAAAATTATTCAAGTTGTGAATAATTGAATTTAGAAATCATTGAAAGGGGATAATCAGGAAAATACAAAATAAAATTTTTGTTCTAACACTGAATCAAATAAACCACTTTTTCGACTTTTTTTTGTATTTTAATCGGTTGGGGTACAGTTTTTCTAAAAAAAAAATTTCTAATTTTTTTTTCTAAAATTTTTTTTTTGTAATAAAGTTTATATTTTTTAGAAAATTTTATTTTAGAAATAGAATTTCATTAGAAAATAGTTTTTTTTTTTTAGAAAAAATGGATTAGAAAATATTTTTTAGAAAAAGTGACCCCCTACCATATTGGTTGACTAAAGTGACTTTATTGTATGTCTTAAAGTCGAACCGAGAGTCGAGACGACCTGCAGTTGCAATATTTAAAGCTACGATATATACCTAATAGCTTTCCGGTAGTCTAAAGGTTAACAGTATTAATTAAATCTAAAAATGAAAATTTTTTATCAAATTTTCGACTTTTCTTTAGAGTGGCGGTTTGTATGAAATATGGGGCGAACTAGATTTAATGGTTGAATGTTTTATTCCATTTTTTACGAGTTTAGGATGTCTGCTATTGTCGATAACGTACATTTATAAGGAAAAGCAAGTAAGTTTGTGGTTTTTTGAAAAAAAGGAATATCATTAAACTTCTTTTAAAAAAAAACATCCCATGTCTGCTATAAATTTTAAATTTTAAATATTTTAAGTGTATAATATAAGTAAAATATTTTAAGTGTATTTAAGTATTTTTTAATATTTGAAGTAAAATATTTTAAGTGTATTTAAGTATTTTTTAATATTTGAAGTAAAATATTTTAAGTCTGTAATAAATTTGTCCCCCAACAGCTGAGAAAGCTTTTAAGCCACATTAAAAGTGATTGGCAAATTTCTAAATCTAAAGGAGATGTTGTTGTACTTGAGAATCATGCCGAAGATGGAAGGATCCTAACTATACTTTATACTGGTAAAATTTGGAATTTGGAAACAGAAGAATTTAAAAGTTGAATAGTAGAGGTGAACTCCTGATCAGAAAGTTACTTTTATTTTGTAAAAATCATTAATAGAATTCAATTTAAAAAAAAAAAAAAAAATTGGTAGAAAAAAAAATATTTTTTTTGAAGCGACTTCAACATAGAAAAATGTTTTATAATAATCAAAAGCTTAAAATAAAAAAATGAAATACTTTGTCAAACTTTGATGAAAAATACTAATTATTCTTTTTTTCAGGAGAATTTCATCAAAAATTATGACCCAATTATTTATTTTCAGGTTCTATGGTAATTGCCTCTTGCTTCTATATTTTAACAACCGTTACTCCACAAATTTTGGACGTCTTTATACCATTAAATGAAACACGACCAAAAAGACTGACATCGCACGTTAAATATTTTTTCAGTTGGGAAAAATATTTTTACTATGTTGTACTGCATATAATAATATCGAGTGCAGTTCAAGTTGCCGTTGTTACAGGATGTAGATCAACTTTTTCCATTCTAATAGAACACGCTTGTGGTTTATTTTCAAATGTTGGGTAAAAAAGTGATTACTTCCTAATTTGGGTTTTAAATTCTATTTTCTAGATTTTTTTTACTCTATTTTCTAGATTTTTTTTTACATCTAGCCTCAGTTTTTCTCCACTTAATTTTAAAAAAAACTAATATTTTCAAATTCGCAGACATAGACTGCAGCGTATAATGCAAAACATAAATGTAAATAATTTTAAATCAAATGCAGAATTGGAGGAAAAAATTTATAGAGACGTAACTTTTTGTATCGAATGTCATCAACAGGCAATTGAGTACGTTTTAATATTAAAAAATTCTGTTTAATATCAATTTTTTTTTAAAATTATCATGTACTTTGTTAATTCATTTAAATCTCAGATTTACTAAAATTGTTGAATCTTGTTTCTCCACTTGCTTTTTTATTATAATGGGAGTTACAGTCATCCTCATAAGTGCCACATTAATTCAGGTATATAAAAGCTTTACATTCCAGTTTTCATGAAAATTAAATTTATTATCTATAATTAATAATCGTTGTATTCCGGTAATATGTTCGCAGTTTGAAGTTAGTTGCTGTTTGCTTTTTTGTTTCTAACTTTTTAATTATAATTTTTTTAATAAAAAAAAAAAAAAAAGAAAAAAAAATTTAATTTTTCTATTTAAATGTTTTTAATTTTAAAATAATGGTACTGAAAATCATTAAATTCTTGCAAAGTATTATTTATTAAAAAATTTGAAATTAATTGAAGTAATTTCAAAAATTTTATCATTTTCTTTTTTCAATAATATTAAATTCTTTCGAGAAAATATAATTAAAATTGTGTATTGAAAATAATTTAATTCTTGGCAAAGATTTTAATTAAAATTCATTAAAACTAATTTAATTGTTCTGAAGAATTTATTTCAATTTTCTTGAAAATAATGGATTTTTTAAAAATATTTTTTAATGAAAATTTTAAAAGTAATTAAATTTTATGAAGATTTTCCATTAATTTTTTTATTAATTATTATCATATTAATATTATTAATATAATTAATATATTATTATATTAATTTTTATTAAATTAATTTTTTTTAAACAATTTTATTACAGTTTTTGTGAAGAATTACATTTTTTTTATTTCAAGAATTTCATTAAATTTCGTGAAAAGAATGTAATTTTTTAAAGTAATTTTTTAATTTTTGAAATAATTGAAATTTACGAAGAATTTTATAAAAAAGTTTTGAGAACAATTGAATTGTTTACAAAAGAACCTGTTAGAGAAATTTTATTAAAAATAAATGAATTTATCAGAAGAATTTTATTATTTACAAAAATAATTGAATTCTTGATTAAACTCTTATTTCAAAATAAAAGAAATTTGGTAAAATTTTTTTCTAAAAATAATTGAAATTTGAAATTGAAACCCGAAACTCTTTTCAAAATAATTGAATTTTGATAAAATATTTTTTAAAAAATTGAAATTTTTTGAAATTTTCTTAAAATAATTGAAATTTGGTAAAAATTTCTAAAAATAATTGAATTTGATACAATCTTTTAAAAATAATTGAAATTTGATAAACTCTTTAGAAAATAATAAAAATTTAGTAAAATTTTATAAAAATAATTGAAATTTCGAATTAAAACCCGAAAATCTTTTTAAAATAATTAAATTTTGATAAAATCTTTTAAAAATAATTGAAATTTGATAAACTCTTTACAACTCTTTGGTGCCATTTTTTAAAAATAATTGAAATTTTGTAAAATCTTTTAAAAATAATTGAAATTTATATTGATAACCTCTTTTTAAAATATTTGTAATTTAGTGAAATTTCTTAAAATAATTGAAATTTTATAAACACTTTTCAAAACAAATTAATTTTGATAAAATATTTTCAAAATAATTGAAATTTTGTGAAATTTTTTAAAAATAATTGAAATTGACACCAGAAACTCTTTTTAAAATAATTGAATTTTGATAAAATCTTTTAAAAATAATTGAAATTTGTTGAGATTTACTTAAAATAATTAAAATGTGGTGAAACTTTTCAAAAATAATTGAAATTTGGTAAAATTTTTTAAAAATAATTAAAACTTTATAAGAAGAATTTTGTTAATTACAAACAAAAAAATTGAATTTCGAGAAATTTTATTATAATTTATTTCAAAATAATTGAATTTCTCAGAAGAAATTTTATTATTTTCAAAAATACTGAATTGTTTCGAAGAATTTTATCAGAATTGTTGAAAATAATTTAATTTAATTAATATTTTTATAAATAATTTGTATTCATTGGAGAAATTTTTTTAAAAATTATATTGAAAATAATAATTGAATTGCTCTAAAAAATATTATTATTTATGAGAATAATGAAATTATTGCGAAAAATGTTATTAAAATTTTTAAATATAATAATAAACAAAAATATTTAATTTTATGTAAGTGATATGATATGATATTATGAATAAGTGAATTCTTTAAATTTTGAATCTATAATAAATTTCAAAAATTGATGTTTGTTCTTGAAAATATAAAGTTTTTTAATTTATACAAAGTAATAATGAATGAAATACCGCGTATCATTTATTCATTTGCTAGTTAATTAATAAAGGTTAATAACTAAATAATAAATTTCTTTATTAATGTTCGAAATATTAAATATTCTGAAAAATAATTTTCAGACAGTGGTGCATATTGATAATTTTAATGACGCTACAAAGTTTGGATCCTATGCTCTTGGTTTAATTATTGACTTGTATTTCAATAATTTACCTGCTCAACGTTTATTAGACTGTAGCAGTTACTACCTATCGGATAGAGTGTAAATAAATTTTTTATAAATTATTTGCTAATTTATAAAAAAAAAATTGTGTAAACCGTATACAGAAGATTTTGATATTTATTATTTCTTCAACATTTCACATTTTTAAAAATTAAATTTTCTATAAGCGAAAATACTGAGTAATTTTATTCTTTATTTCAGATTTGGTGGAATGTGGTACAAGCTACCTTTAAAATCGAAAAAGTTACTTATTATGATAATAATGAGAACACATTTTCCATCTACGTTGACAGTTGGAAAAATGTTTGTACTGAATATGAATAATTTTTCTAAAGTAAGAATAATACTTTCCAGCAATTATATTCACCATTATATTTTTTTATTTATTATTTTTATATTTGTTTATTTTATTTATTTTATTTATTTTATTTTATTTTTTATTTTATTTTTTATTATTTTTTTTTTATTTTATTTTTTATTTTATTTTTTATTATTTTTTTTTTTATTTTATTTTTTATTTTATTTTTATATTTTTTTTTATATATTTTTTTTTTTTTTATTTTTTTTTATTAATTATTATTTTTTTTTATTCATTATATTATATTCAAGTTTGCTTCACTTATATTTTCTAATGAAATTATTTTTCTTCCATAGGTTCTGCACGCTTCGGTTTCCTACTTTACATTACTGTCTTCGCTGAGAACTTGAATTTATTTTATACATTCTAATAAAATATGCGGGAAAAATTTACCAAAAAACATTTTTATTTATATCCATATTCCTCGCATTGTCATTTTTAGTCCCAAAAGAAAGGTCCAACCTTGACTACATTTTTTTAAAAATATTTATAAAATAACTTTTTTCCTCTTTTGTAGATCTTTCCAACTGTAAAACTCAATTGCTTGAATTTATTTTTAAGTTATAAACAATAGATTGTGATTTAATTTTTAATGTTTAAATTTTAAAATTTTAAAATTAAAAATTTTTTTTTTTTAATTTTTTATTTTTGCAACATATGGAGTGCGGTATGCAAGGTATCTGTAAGCAGAGTTCCCAAAAGTTCCTAAACAAGAAATTTACATATTTGTAAATCCTTTTGTTCTGGAAATGATAAATCGTCACTGAAACATAGAAATTAGACAATTAGGATAAATAGCATAAGGAATAAGGCAGAGATGTCTAAAAAGAAAATTTATAGATTACCTTTAGTAGTAAAGTGCAAAACACAACTAACGTCTTCGGAGAAGAAAACTTCATGTTTTCTCTTCCTCGAGGTCAAGTTCTTCAAAAAATAAATAATATCGAAAATTGAAAAAAGTTTAAACAATTCTCTATCCACTATTTTTTTTCTTTAACTTACAATTAACCTATTTTTCTCATTAGAACCCTGAAAAGTTTCCTCGCCGAATAACCAAGAAACGAACCAAAACCACCCGAATTTTTGTCATTAGCCTTCTTCTTTTTCTTCTTGGAAAAACTCTTTCTTATCATGTCCTCATCTCCCGAATCATTTGATGGCTTTTGTCCCAGAAAATAAACCCTCTCCTCATGATCCACCTCGGTCCTCAAAAATTCCATCAATTTCCACAATCGATTTTCAGGAGCATTCATATTGTCATGTGATGACATATTGTGATGCTTTCTCCAATTACGAAGCATTTCCCTAGACAACGAGGATTCGACCAAAGTGCAAACAATTATCGCACATTTATCCGTGACAGCACCCAGTGACTCGAGAGCATTAATATTTATCTGCAGTTTATCGTAGAGTTTCGAAAGTGTCATTTTTCGACCACCTTTCGTCGAATTTCTCAAAACAAGTTGAAGAATCGATCGAACGTACACCTCAATCAATAATTCATCTCTTCCAAAACGTGTTATTAGTGCCGTAATTGCCTTGTCGTAATTTTCACTTGTACACGGATAACTACAAACTAATTCACAAGCCTTTGAATCCTTCTCCATTGCATGAATCAAATACTGAAATTTATCCTCCTTCGTTATATTCAAATCCTCGTGAATCTTTCTAAACTGACTCCAAAATTGCAGCCAATCTTTGATATTTCCGTTAAATTTTTTGATCTCAATTTTTGGTAACCAAAAATTGCTGTTTCTCTTCATCGCTTCTTCAAATGCGTCATCAATCAAATATTGACTGCCTGTGATTGAGGATTTTTCATGTATCACACTTTTAGACAGCTTCTTACGCACCTCCAATTTGGAACGTAAATATTTAATTTTATAATCATCGATAATGTGCATTTCTTTGACAATATCGCATTCCTCCACTTTTGAATTGACCATACTTTCTAAAATTATTTTATTTAATTCTTCTAATCGATGGAATTTTTCGCTCAATAAATCTATGGACAGTTTCACTTCATCTTCCGGTAGAGGATTTGTCTGTAAATATTGATTGAGATTGGAAAAAATTTTCATAAATGTCTGTCGTAAGGCACTGCGAATCACATCATTTTCCATAATTTTAAGTTCTTCCAATAGAAAGAGAGGGGGGGATAGATCTTCTCTTTCTCTAGAACAAACTAAAAGATTAATTTATTTTTTGGAGAAAAATTATTGAAAAAAAATCATTTTTTTTATTTATTGAAAATAAAAAAAAGTTTTTTAATTAATTAATTAAAAAAAAAAAAATTAATTTATTTTTATTTATTCTGTAGAATGAGTATTTTTAATTATAAAATAAGTTCTTGATGGGTTAAAATGGCGGCTGTTTCTCCACTTGAGAACGCCAAGGTCACCACCAGGTGCGGCAAGCGGAAATTCCAAGAAAGAACTAAACTGCCATCTAGCGGTGACCTTGGCGTTCGCAGGTGGAGATTGGCATCTCCATATTGAATCTCAAGAAATTTTCGTCAATATTCGTATTTCAATAATTACTTACAATTAGATATTGAATCTAGAGTGTTTGAAAATTAATATAATTAACTAATTTTTTATCTTTGATAATTACTCAACGATTATACGCATTTTTATAGTCAAAAAATTCTCTGAAATCTAAAATATGTCAAACATACAAGATAATAATAATGCTTTATTTTTACAGAAAGAAATTGAGAGAAAAAATATAAATTAGCGAATAAAATATGTAAAATTAATAAAAAAAATATAAATAAAATTAAAAAAATTTTTTTTTTTAATAAAATATATATAATATAAAATTTAAAAATATAAAAAAATATAAATAAAATATATAAAATTTGAAAATATAAAAAAAATATTAAAAAATAAAATATTGTAAAATTTAAAAATATAATGAAATAAAAAATATATATATATAAAAATATAAAATGAATTAAAAAATTTTTAATATTAAACTTACTTGGTATGTAGAGTCTACAACTGAAATACAACAACTGACTTGTTAATTGTTAAAACTAAATTTTGTTAAAACAATATCTTCTACTATACAATAAAAATACTATGATGTGTATTGTAAAGAAGAGTTAAAAATTAATTAGACGGAAAATAATGTGCCTTGTGATTCGTTTGATACCAAGTTTTAATAATTGTATACTTTTCTTTCATTTTTCTTCAAACTTTAAAAAACAAAGGTCTATTAAAAAAATTGAATTTTCGATATACGCATCAGAAAATTTTAACAATTATAGAATAATAATAATAATAATAATAATAATAATAATAATAATAATAATAATAATAACAATAATAATAATAATTTTTTATCTACTCTAAATGACTTATTTACTACGAAAAATTTTTTATATATAATACTAGAGAGAAATTTTTTTCTAAATACATTTTTTGGAATAGTTTTTTCTAAACAGTTTTTTTTTCTAAATACGCATGAATGTAGGAATCGTTAAAATGTCATTAAACAGTTAACTGTTCATTGATAAAAAAAAGGAAATTTATTTAATTGAATAGATTTTTACGAATTTTTTTTTTAAAAATAATAATCGTTTATTGACAACGATTTTTGTATTATACGATTGTTATTTAAAAAAAATTAATTTTAAATAGTGCGATATTTTAATTAATAAAAAATTTTTTAATAATTTTATTTGTCTTATTATTATTATTATTATTATTATTATTTAAAATTAAGATTCAATTCATATTTAATAAAAACTTTCAATTAAATTCAAATTAAATTAATGTTAATTAAATTGTATGCAAACTTGAAATTAATGTTAATTAAATTTCATTTATTTTAAAATTAATTTAAATTGAAATCTCGATTAAAATTAATATGTTTCTTCACGACTTTTTTATTTTATTTTTATTTCTTCGTATACTATTCTACACTGTACTTACACTGAAAAAAAAATTTATTTGATTCAAATAACCGATTATTTGGTTATATTCAAATAAATATTTATTTGAATCAAATAATTTTTATTTGAATTAAATAAATTGTATTTGAATCAAATATTTCAGTATTTGAAGCAAATATTATTTAATTGATTCAAATAAAAATTATTTGATTCAAATAAATATTTATTTGAATATAACCAAATAATCGGTTATTTAAATCAAATAAATTTTTTTTTCAGTGTACATAATTTTATTATTCATAATTTGTTCATCCAAGTCATCAAAACAAAAGTCAAATTAAAAAAAATTTTTTTTATTAAAAAAAAAAAAGATTTTAAAAATTGACGTAAATGTAATAAATCTCCGAATAGCCTTGTACATATTTATAAAACAGGATTCTGGCTTTCGATATATACCTGCGCGAAAGACGATTTATATATATATATATATAATGTATATATGTATATGTATATTTAATTTACTTTATTACACTATTTTCTAAGTTAGTTTAGAAACAAAATAATTTTTCATTTGTAGACAAAATTTAAATATGTAAAAAAAAAAAAAAAAAAAAAAAATACTAACATTTTAATACATAAAAATCGACATTAATTTTTAATAATTTTAAATATTTATTATTTAAACAACTAAATAAATATATCTATTATTTAAATAATTAATTATTTCTTAACTTTTTTATTTAAAAAAAAATTTTTTTTCTCCTAAAATTATAATAAAATTTGTTGACAAATTAAAATTTTTTTTTCATTATTAGAAAATTTACAAATGTAAGTTCTGAAACCTCGAAAGTAATTTAATAGCAAAAATTGATTCGCTCTCTGTGACAAATTATATTATATACATACATAATGTGGATATTTAAATATAATACACATTAAAATTTAATTTTCATATAATGTATCTTTGTAATAATCCTTGTCTCAAAGTCGATAAGAAATATATTTATTATCCTGTATTTTCTTGAGCAACTGTTCATGGTCAACGACCAGAAAAATATTAAAGAGCTGATTTGACCATAAGTCTATGCAATAAAACTATTATCGCGAATCGTAGGTATATAAACGTGACCGTAACAAACGTTCAACGTCCAGTATTCTTTCAGCTCTTAATTCGCAGACTTCCTCCTCTTCTTCTACAAAAAAAAAAAAAAAAAAAAAAACTTTATAAAGATGAAGGCAACTTTTGCAATTCTTACTCTTTGCATCGTCGGTGCTTTGGTATGAATCTACTTTTACTATTTTGTAAAAATAATTTTTTTTAATTTTATTTCCCCGGGGGTAAATTTATAGATTAAAAATTTAATTTTTATTTTCTAAACATTTAAAAAATTTTTTAAATTACCAACAAAATTTTTTTAGATTTTAAATTCAAAATTAAAATGTTTCATTTAATAAAATATTAAAATTAAATATTAAATTAAATAAAATAATTTTAAAATAATTTTTTTCAACTCGTTTCTTATTTTTCAAAGAAATAATTTTTGTTTTGCATTCTCTGTACAAAAGTGATATTTTTTTATTATTCTTTTTAAACATTTTGATAAAAAAAAATTTTAAATAATAAATTTTTTTTTATTTTCTTAAAAGCATTTTAGTAAATAAATAAAAAAAAAAAAAAGTTTCTCGTAAAATGTTATAGTTTCTAAAAAGAATATAGATGAAGAAAATTATCAAAATCGTAAAACTATATTGAATTATATGAAATGTTTTATTTAAAATATATAATTATTTTTTTTTTTTACTAAAGTCAGATTAAATTTATCGAATAAAAAAATTATAAATAAATAATTCTTACATTAATAATAAATAATTCTCTTAAATTTGAAATAATAAAAAAAAATCTTCCTTTCTTCAGGCCGGCATCACCGAAGAACAAAAGACGAAGCTCGCTGCCTACAAAACAGAATGTATTAAAGAATCTGGAGTTGATGCTGGTAAGAAATTAAAATATAATTTTATAAATATAAATAAAAATAAAAAAAAATATACAAATTTTATGCACTTCCAAGAAATTAAATTTGCGCTCTTTGAAATAACAAAAAATTGTAGGTTATGTTTATTATTTTTGAGTAAAAATACAAAAAGAGAAAAAATTACTATTATTAAATTTTTTATTTTTTTTAAATTTTTAAAAAATTTTTTATTATCAAATTTTTTATGTTCAAGTCTTTGTCGCATTCGAAATATTCCAATAAAAATTGTTTTTAAATTTATATAGTTAAAAATAAACTTTTAATCAAAATAAATATTATTTTAAATTCATTAAATTAAAACAAATTTTTAATTAACATTTTAAAAAGGAAAAAAAATTCAAAAATTTATAATTAAAAAAAAATTTTTTTTTTTAAAATAATATATTTATTTTTAAGACATAATTTTTTAAGCCCATATAAACTGTTAGATAAATAATGATAATAAATTTCCGTGATTATTTATCTTTTTTTTAATATTTTTCATTATTATTAAAATTAAAAAAAATAGTTTGATTTAAAATTTAACGACTTTCCTGGTTATATTTTTGAATAACTTACATTTATAGATGTAAAGTGATTGAAAAAACATGACACACTAATTTTTATGACCTCAGCAAGTTTTTTATTATCTGTTGTATAGCCGTGGTGCAAAATGCCAGAGATGGAAAAATTGACGACAATGATAAAAAATTGGCCTGCTTCTCAGCTTGTTTGTTGAAGAAAATTGGAATCGTAAGAATTATTTTATTTTACTTCAAAATTTTCTTAACAATTTTTTGTCAAAAAAAAAAATATATATATATATAATTTTTATTATTTAAAAACCTAATAGTTATAGTCAACATCTTATTATTTATATAAAATAAACGATCGATAATTTCTATAACTTTATTATTAACTTTATATAATTTATGTAAAATTTATAAACTTTATAAAATTTATATAATTTATAAAATTTATATAATTTATATAAAATTTATAAACTTTATAAAATTTATATAATTTATAAACTTTGTAAACTTTATAAAATTTATATAACTTATATAATTTATGGAATTTATAGAATTTATAGAATTTATATAAAATTTATAGAATGTATAAAATTCATAAAATTTATAAAATTAATAAAATTAATAAAGTTTATAAAATTTATATAAATTATGTAGGTAATTTTTTTTTATTTCAAATATAATTCACTTATTTCAATTTTTTTTTTCAGAAATTATAGAAATTACAATTTTTTTTATTTCAAAAATATTGTTCGTTTATTTTAATTTTTATCAGACTCTTTCAAATTATAAATTTAAGAAAATTTAGTTTTCTTAAAATTTTTAACTTCCTCCATAATAATATAACATAGAGAGAGAATTTTATTGGATGTTGTTAAATAATTTATTTTAATCTCAAATATTTTGACGTAATTTTTTTCTTAATTAAACTGAAATGACTGACATGTGGAATCGCGTGATACTTTCTATTAATACAAACTAGTAAAAGTGTTTAAATTAATAATATAATGACGTTGAATTAGATGAATCCCGATGGTACAATTAATGAGGAAGTTGCTCGTGCTAAAATCCCAGATTCAATTCCAAAGGACAAAGCCAATGAAGTCATTAACAAATGCAAAGTATTGAGTAAGTAAAATTTATATATGATTAATAAATTATTCTCATAAAAATAAAATAGAAAAATAATAAAATTTTTATTTTTTTTTTGAAAAAATATTTTTTTTATTTTGTTATAAGAAAATTTTTTTTGTTAAAACAAATAAAAGAAATAAAATAAAATAAAAATAAAAAAAAATAAAATAAAATTTTTCTCTTAACGAAGTAATAAAATTTCCAGAAAAGAAGGAACTAAAACTAAAATATTTCTATTTGTGTTTAATTTCAGAAGGAGCAGACGAATGCGAAACTGGATATAAAGTAATGAAGTGCTACATGCAAACGAAAACTTTCTCCATTCTTTAATTGAAAAAATAATTTTCCTTTTCTTTTGCATGCGAAAAATCTCTGTTATCATAGAATCGAAATAATTCATTTTTATTTGCAAAAAAAAAATTTATGTAAATGTTGAAAAAAAAATAAAGGAAATTATTTCAGTTGATCTATTTGTGTATTTCGAAAGTTTATTCCTTTTTCCTATTGTACGATTTTACCTTTATTTTATACTTGTTCGTTGATGAAGAAAGTAGAAAAAATTAACTTCAAATTTAGTTCATATATTTTGCAATTTCTATAGTGCTAAGAATTTGTAATAATCTGAAAATTGATATTTAATATTATATAAATTTAAGAAACAAAAATTTTTTGACGCCGTCGCGAAGAAAGGAACCTGAGAAGCAAAATTTTATAGGTTATGTTTATTACATTTCTAAAGTATTTTTTTTAAATTTAGTATAAAATAAAAATAATTTTTCTTTTAAATGTAATAGACTTATGAGGATATTTAGAATGAATTGAGAGTTAACCTACTTTATGTATTTTCACTCAAATCATAACAAACATAACCTATAAAATTTTACTTCTTAGGTCTCTTTCTTCGTGAGGGCGACACGACAAAAATTTTTCTTTTAAATTAAATAATTATCAATTTTCAGTTTATATGAATTCTTAGCACTAAAAATTGCAAAATAAAGAAGTAAATTTAAAGTTAAAAATTAATGACATGGAATTATAGGGCAAATAATAAAATGAATTGAATAAATACCTTTATGAAGCAACATTAATAAGGAAGTTATGTATCACGTAGCTTATGAATGACCCCTAAAAAAATCGTTTTATCTTAGATAAATATACTAGATGCGGCATCTTTTCGCCGTTTCCAAGGTTACCGCTTGGAAATCGCATTTTTTGAGTCATTTAATAAAAAAAATTTATTAATTATTTCTTTTCGATAAAAACAAAATTTTTTAATTATTAATTTAAAAATTTTTTTTAAATCAAAATAATAAAATATTTTTATTATAAAATTTGTTTAATTATGAATTTTAATTAAAAAATTGTTTAATAGAATGTGTCTTAATTATAGATATCTTCAGTCAATTGAAAATTGAAATGTTTTACAATAATTGAAAATTTTATTTTAGAATAAAAAGTTAAAAATTAAATTTTTTAAATAAGATCGTAGTGGAAAAATTCAATTTTTTGAAAAAAGTCGTATATCGTAAGTCAAAGGAATTGAATTTTCTTCGGCAGTCACTATTATAAAAAATGTTGATTTTATTCAATAATAACTGTCCATTGTCACTTCATAAAAATTATTCATTACCTTGGACCAGAGGCTATTTAATTTACACTGCAAAAAAAAATTTATTTGATTCAAATAACCGATTAATTGACTATTATTATCAATTAAATATTTACTTGGATCAAATAATATTTATTGGAATCAATTAAATTGTATATTTTAATCAATAACTTCAGTATTTGAAGCAAATACCATTTAATTGACTCTCATAAATTATATATTTGGTTCAATTAAATATTTAATTGATAACAGTCAATTAATTGGTTATTTGAATCAAATAAAATTTTTTTCAATGTAATAATTAAATTTATTATCTGAAATTTTTTAATTATAAATAACAATAATAATTATTATTATTATATGTAATAATAATATTATTAATAATAAAAAAATAAAATTAATTAATATAATCTTTTCTGATAAAGAATATTGTCGGAATTTGCAAGTAATTTTTGAAATAAATATTGAAAAACGAAATTACAAAAGTTGGATTTTCGACATTTTTGGCGAAAGTGAGAGAGAATACGGCGGCGAGCACTGGAAGCAACCGAAGATTGACGAAATAGTCCGATTGGTCCGATTATAAGAGGCACACGAAGGGCACATGTGCGGGCACATAATCTACACTAACGCCACCCTGGATTCATGTGCCTAAACTAACGCCTCGCCGCATCTAGTATATTTATCTAAGGTTTTATTTTAATAATTAAAGGGTAAAGAGTGAATTAAAGTCATTTTTTCAACAACTAGATATATATTTTAACAAAGTATAAATTAAATCCTATTTACATGCAATCAAACTTTATTTAATAAAAGTCAAAACACAACTGCATTAGATAGAAAAGAATCCAAATATATCTCTATTCTCTTCTATCTCACAATCCGCGCTTGCAAAAAATTCAATTTAAATAATTTTAAAAAAAATATTAAATTAAATTTAAAAAAAAAATTAAATCTATACGCAATTTTTAGTTAAAAGTATGAAAAATTCAAACATTAAAAAATTATAATTTGAAATCTTTTCAAAATACAATTATCTAAAATTCCAATTGAAATTCATATTTAACAACAAAAATTCGCAAAAAAATCGAGATAAGGCCAATGATGCACAATATAGGTTCGGGAACGAGATGCAAGAGATGGAAAAGGACGAAAATATACATCTGTCCTTTTCTAACTTATGTTTCTTGTTCACGAAGGAGTTGTGCCTACTAGGTCTTTACGTAGTTTATGGATAACCCCCGAGCAGAATAAAACAGAACACAAGTGTGTGAAATAAAAAAAAAGACAAAAGTTATTTTGTCCTTTTCTATCACATGCTTAACGTTCTTAAATATCTTAACTGTCAGAACAATTAAGTACCTGATACATATAACAGTTAAAATTGCTGGATCTAAATATTGTCATACTCACTATTGCATATTTTGTACATTCCTTACACTAAATTATAGAAAACATTGTTTATTTTTTACACACACATTATTTGGATTGAAAATAGTTTTTCTTTGCGATAATATTGATATGTAAACAGTTAAACACTCACAAACATTTCACAATTTGAACGGTAAGAAAGATAATAATCTTTGGCGCTACAAGACACTACTAGAGTCACGAACTATATATTTACAAGATACGTCATATATCAAGGAGAAATGAAGCGCAGGCGCAGGACAATGAGAGTGAGAGAGAAGTTGCAATTCTTCTCTCTCTCACTCTCATTGTCACAACTCTCTGACACTAAAGGCCAATGCACAATAGATTCGCGAACGAGACGCATGAGATAAAAAAGGTCACAGATATATCTCTGTCCTTTTCTAACTCATTTTTTGCGTTTGCGAAACAGTTGTGCTTAGACCTTAACGTTCCATATAGTTATTTTTTTAAAAGTTTTATATTTTATTTCTTATCCAAATATAAATACACTTTGGTAAAAAAAATGCATTTTTTTATATTTAACCATTTTTTCCTTGTTTTATTTAATTATTTCTATATAAATGCCATATTGATAAAATAAGTTTATGTGCATATATAATTAAATGCATATATGCGGTCCTTCCGGTTTGACGGCGCTTTCAAATGACACATCTATCAAAATGTTAGTTCGTGACGTATGAACGAACCTTTATGTCACGAACTAACAACATCTTGATAGATGTGCAGTTGTCTTACCGTCAAACCGAAAGGACAGCATACATGCATTTGACTGTATAATAAATTGTCCAGAAAATACAATATTTGTGCGCAAAAAGAAGAATATGGATAGATTAGAAAGATAAAAAATTAGTCAAAAGATGAATGGATTCTTAAGGTGCATTCACATGTGAGCGGAGAAATAAATCATACACTCAAATGCATGTATGGCGTCCCTTTGGTTGTAACCCAATTCGGAATCTAATCTCCATTTGACCAATTGGCAGTGAAGGACAAAATTGGAAGACATGAATCAGAAAATTTAGTAAAAAATAGCATTTTTAATAATATAAATACTTTTCCTTTAGAAAAATTTTTCTGTTCTCTTTAAATTGTTATTATTCTTATTCTAAATTTTATATAAAATATTATGTCAACATTTATAAAGATTACTATTCTGAAAAAATACTTTACCCCTCTACCTACCCTTCTATCCCCACTCCTGCGCTCTAGAATTTATATTGTCTCTAGTACCCAGCTGGGAACCGAATTATCATTCTACTTAATAATTACATTTTCACTACGTTCTTCGTAACATCACAGAATTTCACGGTAAGATTTGTTATTATTGTTCTTATTATTAAAAAAGAGAAAAGAAAATTGAGACAGTGATGGAAGAGTAACGAGTGCGCATAATCTAAGTGCGCAGAGTGTTCAAATTAGTAAACTGCGCAGATGCCGAACTAAAGTCGTTCCGCCCTGCAATGAACTTTCTTCTCGAACACCCAGTGAAATACCTCTTAACTCTGATTAAAAAAAACATTAAAAATTTAATTTAACTTTAAAAACTATTAAAATTTCACTTTGATTCAATTAATCCAGCTCATTGAGCGCCACGGGGCAAGTACATTATTTGCGCCGCTTATAAAAAAGAATTAAAAATTTTATTAACAAAAATCACGCCCCACACCCTAGTTAGGACTCTGGGTACAAATTAGATTTATTTTATGACTGAAAGGATTTAAAGTATCGTACTTGATCTGTCAGAGTGGCCAGAGCTATCAATTTGTATATTATCCTTCTGCGTCATTATATTTGGATAAAGTTCTCTTTGTTTTCGTCGCAGACGTTTAGCTACCATAGGGAAAAATAAATTCGGATCCTTGTATTCCTCCTTTCTTCCACTCACCATATTTTCTACAAAACTAATAAAAAATCCTATCACAATAGTAATAACAAATCCAATTGGACAGTACCACATGTACGAAATTCGGTACAAATAGAAGAAGGAAGAATTGTCCGCTCTGAAAAAGGGATAAATAGATAAATTTACAATCAATTGCATGTATGCTGTCCCTTTTGACGTCGTCCAGTCATCTTCAAAAGACGACGTCAAAAGGGCCAGCATACATGCAATTGATTGTAGATTAATACACTCAATTGCATGTATGCTAATCCTAATAATCTTTCCAGACGGTACCCCAATAAGGAAAGAATTGTAATTCTTTTCCCACTAGGCTACCGTCCGGAAAGATTATTTACCACTTCATCCAGAATTTAACAAAAGTTGTTACCTATTTAATAAAGTAGTGTTAACAGGAGTAAGTAGATTCTGCGCATCACAGCCATCAGTATAAACCGGCAAAGTCAGTGCTCTCGGTCTCGGTTGACCGAACGCCATCCAAAAGGAAAATATTAAACTAATTAGGGTACCAATAACAGCGCCTCGTTGCGTTGCTATTTGGGAAATCATTCCCAAGGTGAAAATTGCCAACAACGGACCGCCAACGACACCAAAAATTGTCAAACTAGCCTGAAATTTAATTTTCGAATGGCAAACAAACAAAGTTAAAATTACAAGAGTAAAAATACAGAAGAAGAAGAAGAAGAAGAAGAAGAAGAAGAAGAAGAAGAAGAAGAAGAAGAAGAGTAAAAATACTAGAGCAGAAAGTGGATAAAAAAGGCAAGTCTCTTACTTGTAGAACGCCTCCTAAATATTGTGCCAAAAACGCTAGGGCAATACTCAAAATACCAAAGATGACAGCTAGTAATTTCCCAATCACCAAAGACCTCGAATCTGGAAACTCATTTTTCGTGAATTTTCTATAAAGCGGTTTGATATAATCCTCCAAACTAACCGCCGACAATGAATTAAGCGCCGCGGAAATTGTACTTAATCCGGCGCTGAAAATTCCTGAAATTCAAAGAAAAACTTAGCAATTGATGATGTTTGCCGGTCAATACCAGCAAACATCATCAATTGCTAAGTTTTCTAGTAAATTAAAATACCAGCTATGAAGAGTCCTGGAACTCCGGGTAAATGTGACAGAGTGTCCATGACATAAAGTGGCAGCAGCATGTCAGGAAGATTAATTCTGCCCTCCTTCACAGGATCGCACCTTCGATATTTTGTGTACATTGCCAGTCCAGAGAAACATGTCAACACCGAAAGACACATAAGAATCGGTAAACTCAACCACAGTGCCAATCGTGCCGATTTTATTTTTCTGCAAATTAAATTACAAGCGAATAGGGAAATGATCTTAATATTCCTAATGAATCAAAAATGGGTGTTTAGATAGCAATTTAGTAACAAACCGAACTGTCATTAATCTCTGCACTTGGACTTGATTAACTCCGTAAAGTGATAGGAAGGTGAAGAGACCTCCGATAATTAGTGACCAATATGTGTGTCGAACAGTCGGATCCAAGGAAATGCTAAAATTTAACATTAATTAGTTTCATATAATTAATTAATAATTCCATATAACAATAAAATTTTGACCACAAATGTAAAATAAAATTAATGTCTTTAAAATTTTATAAGAATCTGTAGAAAATCGATTTTTGGATAAACCTCCTTCAGCTAGAAGAAGTTACTGTCACGGTGATACCGCGTCGACTGAGGGTCTCCGTGCAGCGCGCCGGTTTATATACCACACGGGAGTGGGGGGCCTGTCTGTGGCCCGTTGGAGGGGCGACGCGCGCACTCGCCAGGAGCGTAACTACGATATTCGCGCCCCTTACTACTAACGAATTTCGGAAAATCTATCTAATTCAATTAAAATCGTTTCAAACATCAGCGTTAAAATCACGAGAATCCTTTTTTTTTGTTAAACTCACTGGTCTTTTTTACACTGTAATAATTTAATAAAAATGCAAAGTAAAGAAATTACCTGTCGAACTGAATGCGTCCTCCTTCTTGTGCAATGTTCCAAATTTCCGAAATTCCCCCAACCGAATATGCGGCCGTACCAATGACAACAAGAACGGCGAAAAACATGAGGAACCCTTGAAAAAGGTCAGTAATTAACACAGCCTTAATGCCACCAACAGTCGAATAGAATGTACACACCACACCAATAAGAACGATACTTAAATTTTTCGACAATCCTGTTGTGGCCTCTAGAGCCAAAGCCGGTGCATACAAGACAACACCCGAATATAAAAGTAATTGAATCCAATAAATAAAACTCGCCGTCAATCTTGCACCCATTCCAAATCTCTTCTCCAAGTACTGTAACAAAAACAATTGATCCCAATTGTTTAAATTGTCTACGAAGGACTTTATTGTGCACTGGCCTTACGAAAAAGAAGTCATCGTTGCACACGACTGTACGATGGTTAAATAAGTATGAAATAAAATTACCTCATAGGCACTAGTTGCTTGGAGCTTGAAAAACACTGGCATGTAAAAATAACATACAATTGGAGTTCCAATAATGTATGAAATGTTGATAACCACGAATTGTGTTCCAAAGATGTAATTCTCCGAGGATACGCCTAAAAGTGTTATGGCTGACATGAAAGAGACCATGAGTGCCATTCCGATGGGGAATACACCCATCGATCTATTTGCTGTGTAGTATTCCTGTAAAAATATTAATTAGTAGTCAAGTATTATTAGTTATTATTTATTTATTATTATTATTATTATTTATTATTATTATTCCTAATAGGCAAGCAGCAAGCGTGAGATAGAAAAGGAAAAAAGGTGTCATCATCATTTTCTCTCTCACGTAAGCGTTACGATTCACGTCATTAAGGCTGTGTCCACAATAGGCTCTTTTTACGATGAAAAAAGGTATCGTTATCCTTTTCTCTCTCATTTAAACTGACTTAAGGCTGCGTCGACAATAGACTCTCTTTTGATGAAAAAAGGTATCGTTATCCTTTTTTCTCTCATTTAAACTGACCTAAGGCTGTGTCCACAATAGACTCTTTTTATTTCCATTTTGTTATGATGAAGAAAGATATTACTATCCTTTTCTCCTTTTCTCTCTCATTTAAGCTGACCTAAGGCTGTGTCCACAATAGGCACTTTTTATTTTCCTTTAATGAGGAAAAAAGGTATCGTTATCCTTTTCTCTCTCATTTAAGCTGACTTAAGGCTGCGTCCACAATAGGCTCCCTTTATATTCTTACGTTGAACATAACCTAAAAATACAACAGATTTAATAGATTTCTTTGTATTTTTATGTTAAGCTCAACGTAAAAAAAAGTCTATTGTGAACACAAAAACGTAACGAAAAAAAGAGAAAGTAAAAATGTAAAATAAAATTCCTAATTTTGAGTCTAGTGTTAAAATTCTTGCGACGTGAAAAATTATAATAATAATTTAATAATTAATAATTATAATAATAATATTAAATATCGTCTGCTAAGGATTTTGACTAAAAATATAAAAAAAATTATAATAATAATAATTATAATAAATTAATTAATTATTATAATTTGTCTTATATTAAACATTTATTTTCCCTCACCTGTGTAGTCTTTTGTCGTCCACCAGTGAGTCTGTAGTAAATGCCGATTGATGAACTCACTCCGAGCATTAGAAAAATAACGAAGAAGTCGATCCATCCTAATGTTGCAGTCTGAGCCATAACTTAATTCTACAAAAAGAAAACAGAACATTTAAAAATTATTAAATTAATAAAAAAATAAAATTTTAATTGAAAAGTAAATTTAAAACTATGAAAAAATGAAGGACTAACTCTGCTGGGGATCGAACCCCAGGACCTATTAATCACCGGTTGATGATTTGAATGAATGAAATTAATAATTTATAAATTATTATTCATTATTATAAATGAATGAAACTAATGAATTGACAATTGTTACGTTAAAAAATTCTGAGAAAATTCAAAAAATTTTAATTATTTATTAAAATTATTCATAATAGCTTATAATTTATATTAAAAAAACGTATTTTTACTATTCGAAAATTTATTATAAAAATTTATTTCCATTTATTTAGAAATAAAACAATTGATTAAAGGGGAAATTAAAATGAATAAAAACTAATAAAATCGATTATTAATTAAAGTATTTATTTGTATATTTTTTTATTAATAATAGGAAGTAAAAAAAAATTTTATGAAAAAAATTATCCATCTTAGTTGTAAGGCTGTGACCGATTTCATATATAGAGATTTGTAACTTTTTTGGTGTTTCCGTTAATTCGTTTATAATAGGGTTGCGCAATCTGATTTTTGATGCTAACAACAATGCGGTCGACTAATTTATATGTAAACTATATTGTTCAATAGTACTTTATATGAAAGGGCATAGGTTGTCTTTTCCGTCTGTATTAAATAAATAAATAATTTATCAATAAATATTAAAAATAAAAATCTTAATAAAAAAATTATGCAATATTAATAAAAAGAATAAATTTTTATAAAAAGTAAAATTTTTATAAAATTTATAATTTTAAAAATGAATTATAATTTTTTTATAAAAAGTGTAATTTTTTTTTAATTGTAATTCATATTAAAATTACAATTTTTATGAAAAGTAAAATTTTTATAAATTTTATAATTTTAATATAAATTACAATTTATTATAAAAAGTACCTACCTACAATTTTTATAAAATTTATAATTTTAATATGAATTAAAATTTTTTATAAAAACTACAATTTTTATAAAACTTATAATTTTCATAAAAATTACAATTTTTTATGAAAATTCTATAATTTTAATGAAAAGTAGTACAATTTTCATAAAAAATATATTTTTTAAAATGAGTTACAGTCTTAATATAAAGTACAATTATTTTTTTAAAAAATTCTCATTTTAATAAGAATTACAATTTTTATAAAAAGCAAAATTTTTATAAAATATTTATAATTTTAAAATATGAATTACAATTTTTCATGAAAAGTATAATTTTTATAAAATATATAATTTTAATATTAATTACAGTTTTTTTTATAAAAATTCAATAATTTTAATAAAACGTACAAATTTTTATATAACTTCTAATTTTAATAAGAATTGCAATTTTTAAAAAGAGTACATATTTTATAAAAAAATTCTAATTTTAATAAGAATTACAATTTTTTTAAAAACTTCAATTTTAATTATAACTATATAATTTTTGTAATAAAACGTCGAATTTAGAAAAAAAATACAATTTTAAAAAATATAAATAACAATAAAATTTAAAAAAAAACTATGTCTCCAACACTTGCGTCTTATCATGTTGTAATTAAATTTTATATTAGCATGAATACTGCAAAATAATCCCCAGAATGATAAAAATCAGATTACGATCACAGAATTTAATAATTTCTTTCTTAACCATACAAAATAAAGCAATAAAACAAGTATAAACAGTGACTAAAGATTTTTGACACTTTGTAACTAAATATACACTCATCAGATAGTAAATTTACTCTATTTTTTCTTTCTTTTTTAACTAAATATAAACTTTATTTATAAAAAAGAAAAATAATAATAAAATAATTATATATTTATAACCATAATAAAAAATAATTAATATTTATAAAAAATACAACTAATAAGAAGTATTTAAAAATTATGTTGACATTTATTTTTCCTTCGAGACTATAAAGTTTAAATTAATAAATTTAAAGAATTATTTTTGTAAAATTCGTTTTAGAAAAAAAGAAAGAGTGTAAAATTAAAATGTTAAATTAAATTGAACTTTAAATTAGCAAAATAAAAAAAAAATCAGAAATGTAATTTTGTTTAAGAATTATATGTTATAAATAATGTTATAAATAATTTTATAAACAAATAAATGTTATAAATAATTTTATAAAAAAATAAATGTTATAAATAATTTTATAAATAAATAAATGTAATAAATATAATTTATAGTGACAGAAAATTTTTTTGAAAATAATGCATATAAACAAAAAAAATGAATAATTTTATAGTCGAAAAATAATTAATAATTAATAACTATTATAAAGAATGAATAATTATCATTAAAAATATAAAAAATTTATATTTTTATACAAAAATGAATAAAAAATGAAAAGTTTACCTAGAATTAAAAAATTGTTTTTAAAATAATATAGTCGCCTGTGTAGTACCTTCCTCCAGTACATTTGCACTAATACTAAAGTAATGTCGTCGGTATAATAACGAGTATTACAAGAACTACGAAACACGTGCTTCAAACAATCAACGAATGCCAGTGAAGTACACGAAAAAAGCTTAAGTTTTTTTTTCATTCATACTGAAAGAACTTGAAACAATTTTTGTTTAAAATTTCCCACATTAACATTTTTTCTACTCGAAATAATAATTTTTTAATATACTACTTTATTTACATTTGTACATACTTTATGTACAAGTAAAAAATAAATGTTAAAAATTTTTACATTATATATTTGGCGCATGCGCACTAAATTCATAAAGCATAAATGTAGATTTCCAACATGTAAATATACATTAATACATATCAACAAACCTTGCAATTATAGTTCAGTTATTCTTCACAATAATTCATTTTCAAATGCTTTATAAAGGTTAAAAAATACATAAAGCAAGTCAATTATGTTTATAACTTTGAAGAAAAGGAAGAAATAAAAAAATAACTGTTTTAGACAATAAAAGTATGAATATTGTAAAATAGCACTTAACACTAATATATAAATAATATTTTTACATATTTTTAATTTGCTGAATCATTAAATTAATTTTCCTCGGGTAATAATTTAAAGGTGAAAAAAAAAAAATTTGGAAAAAAACAAACTGATAATTTTATCATAGTTAATAGGTGATTATTAAAAATCAATTGGAAAAAAAGGAAAAAAAGTTACATAAGTCAGGTACTTTTAATAATTTGATAATATTGTATTTTAAAATTCTAACTTTAGAAAAAATTTACTTGTTTTTATAACAAAACTAAATTATTTTTTTAATATTTATTGAAATTATTTTATAGGAAATAAAAACTTTTATTGTAAATAAAAATTATTTATTAAATTATAATTACAATTAAAAATTATTTTTTATAAAATATTTATTATTTACAGTAAATAAAAACTTTTATAGTAAACAAATAAAATAAAATATGTGAGAAAAACTTAAAAATAGAGTTTTAAAAAATTTTCGTATACGTTGGGAACCGAACCCTTGATCCTGTGTGTGCGAATCGGAAGCGTATGGCACACAGCTAAGTTACTGATTTGAAAACTAAAAAAAAATATTTTCTCATAATTCCTTTTTCAATTTAAATTTAAAACAAAATGCATTTTTTAATTATAATTATAGTTTCTATAAAACAATTTTAAAAACTTGCACAAATCCAAGATCTTCTCATTTTTAAAAAAAAAAAATTTTTTTTTTAATTTTTAAAAAATTTTTTTATATAAAAATTAAAAAAATAATTTTAAAAGATTATTTTTCATATAAAAAAATAAAATACAATTATTATTATTTATTTATATTTTTATTATACAAAAATTATACTAAATTCTGTAGTTAGAAATAAATTTTTCTTTTTTAATTTTTTTTTTTTTATCAAAATTTTTTGAAATGTAATTTTAAATCAACAGAAAGTTTAAAACATTTTTTTAATGAAAAAAATTTTATTTTTTTAAATGAAAATTTAAAACAATTTAAATTACAAATATTTATATTTAATATTTTTTTTAAATTTCGTACGTTAAAAATTAATTAACTAAAAAAAATTATTATAATTGTCTGCACGAGAGCTGCGATAGGATTCGAATTATTTCGGATATTTTCGGTTTTCAATTGAAGCATTTCGCTTCTGAAATGGAATTTTCATGATCATTATAAAGTTTTGTCTGTATGAGAATCAAAAATCAGAAAATTTCAACTAGATACAAATTTGGATCATTCAAATGAAAAATTATAACATTGGAAATTTTCACAAATGAAAATTAAATTAAGAGAAGGATAAAAAAATAATTTTTTTAAATTCTAGAGTGTTAAAAATTAATAATATTCTGGAATTTGTATTATTTTTGCAAAATTATTTAACTTTTCTAAAAACAGAGTGAATATGCGAATGAGATTTGAAATTTCAAAGAGAAATCATCGTATACAATAACAGCAGGTAATAATTTTATGTTTTATGTATTATTAGTATTATTGGTTTTATAGTAATTATTATCTATATATAAATAAATTATACCAAGGCCTATAACATTTTTATTTTTATTTTACTTACTTCTAGTATTTATTCTTCTTTAGTTTATGATATAATATACAAAACAACGAAAGTTTGTTTTCTTCAAAATTTTAAAACGACTTCCACTTTTGAATATAAATTATAAATTTTCAGAAACTTTTTAAAAATAAAATCAGAAAAATAATGAATAGAAAATATTTTTCTTTTGTTTAAGGACATTTTTATCCTTCCAAACTTAAATAAAAAAGATAGAAAATGTACGTAAGGTGTAAAATATCGTTAATTAATTCAATTTAAACAATATTGTTTTTTTATGAAATAATTAAAAATAGTAATAAAAAATTAAAATTACATAGTAAAATAGTAAAAATTTAAAAAAAAATTTTTTTAAATTAATTAAATTAATTTAAAAAGATTAAAAACAGTATGAATGAAACATGTGCAGTAAAATTGAAATTAAAATATAAAAACGAAAAAAAATAACAATAAACTAAATATTAGTTAAAAAATAATAAAATAATTGAAAAATAAATTTAAAACTATGAAAAATTCTGGGAAAATACAAATAATAGAATAATTAATATTATAATATAATAATAATAATTAAATGGTAATGGTAAATTTTTTGACGGTCACTTGTAGAAAAATATATTGAAATTTGGCATTTCGAATATAAACACGAACTTATTTACTTTGATTGCAAGGCTCATATATTATAATAACATCGATCTTTATTAAATTTAAATACTCGATGATTAAAAAGCAAAAACTGTATAAAAATGAAATAAAATTTATTTTACCCTTCAAATACAAATTAAAATTCTTTCACGTAAACTAATTATTTTAATTACAAATTTAATGTATAAAAAAAAATTTTTTTTAATTATTAAAAAATATTAAAATTTTTCTAGTCTTTTTAATCTTTTGTCAATTCCACAAATTCCGTAATTTCGTAATTTCAGTTTTCGACTTTCATTTTCATTTTCATTTTCATTTTCATTTTCATTTTCATTTTCATTTTCATTTTCATTTTCATTTTCATTTTCATTTTCATTTTCATTTTCATTTTCATTTTCATTTTCATTTTCATTTTCATTTTCATTTTCATTTTCATTTTCATTTTCATTTTCATTTTCATTTTCATTTTCATTTTCATTTTCATTTTCATTTTCATTTTCATTTTCATTTTCATTTTCATTTTCATTTTCATTTTCATTTTCATTTTCATTTTCATTTTCATTTTCATTTTCATTTTCATTTTCATTTTCATTTTCATTTTCATTTTCATTTTCATTTTCATTTTCATTTTCATTTTCATTTTCATTTTCATTTTCATTTTCATTTTCATTTTCATTTTCATTTTCATTTTCATTTTCATTTTGAAACAAATGTCAAATTCAAAGTGAGAGTGAAAATTTCTTACCGTAAAAGTTTGAATAAAAAAAATAATAATAATAAATAATAATAATAATAATAATAATAATAATAATAATAATAATAATAATAATAAAAGTTTGAAGTGAATTTACATTTTAATGCCATAAAGGTTTTGGATTCAATAAATTTTTTTATTTTTAAAAAATCTTTTTTATGCTGAAATGATTTACTATTTTAAAAAAAAATTCATCATCACTTCCTTTATGATAGTGTACCTACTGACATTAGCGCATAGGCAAAAATCAATGTACAGGGGCAGAAAGATAATTTATAATTTTCAAAATAAAAAACACTATTTTACTTTCTTTCTATTTTGATAGTTTTGTTAATTTTATTTCATCCGTTTTATTTTTATTTATTTATACTTAATTTCTTTATTTATTTAATTTTATTATCATTTATATTTATATTTAATATTTCTTTATGTATTTTATAATTTTTATATTCAATTATCTAATTTTTATTTATTTATTTAGTTTTACTGTTTTTATTTTAATTTATTTTTTATTAATTTATTTTATTTATTTAACATTTATTTTATTATTTATTATCATAAATATTTATTTACTTTATTTTACTTATTTTAATCAATTATTTCATTACATATTTATTAATTTGTGACGCTTTCTAAAAAAGGACATTATGAGACAAAAAATTATAGGTTATGTTTAAAAAATTTTTTTCTTGTTTTCTGATTAATTTTCAATTATCTGAAGTCAGAAACAATGTTTATTAACTATTTTACATACCAAGTAATTAATAAAAATTATTTTTGACTTTAAGTAATTAAAAACGAATCTTAAATCAAGTAAAAAACGTTTTTTAACATAACCTATAATTTTTAAAGTTAATTTCCTTTATGTTAATTTTTAATATATTTCGGTGTCAATTTTTATTATTTTTGCACTATAGAGACTTTAGTAACAAAAGTCCTATCCAAATCCAATAAGATTTTTTGATTCAAATCCTATATTCCTATATCGAAAAATGATCAAAAGTTCTTTATACAATATTTTAATGAAAATTCTATCAAATTCTATCAAAATTGATTATTAAAAATTGTTTCCAATCCAATAGGATTTTTTTATTTTTTCACCACAAATAGTATTTGTTTTATATTTTTCTTCTTATTTCCAGAGGTAAACATGTCATTTATTTCACTATTCGATGAAGCCGATGAAGTTCATCATAAAGATGCATACACATCAAAATTAAAATATCGCAACTATGAGCTTAATTGGAAAATTGAGAATTTCGAGTTTCTCTGTAAAAATATGAAAGAAATAAAATCGCCTCTCTTTCCATCAAAAAAATCAAAACAAGGCCAATGGTTCATTGAATTGCAACCCACGGAATTAAGAGAAAACAATAAAACTCCTTTTAAAATTAAATTAATTTCAACAGATTCAATTGCAAAACATATTAATGTCAGTATTTCAATACAGAATAATTTTTCAATTGTCCAAGAATTAATCGCTGGTAAATTAAATTGTAATTTACGACACGAATGGATATTAACAGGTTCAGAATTATATTCAGCATTTGGAAGATCAGCAATAGCAAAAGTTATTCAAATTAAATGTCAACTCACTGTTCTTGATTTTACTACAAAAAAACAGGAAATTCACGATTATGAACAAAACCATGATGATCTAGTAAATAAAATTGAAAACCTACTCAACAATGAAGACTTTAAAGATGTTACTTTTAATGTTGAAGATGAAAAATTCACAGCTCATAAAAATATTCTCGCAATTCGAAGTACTGTCTTTGCTGCAATGTTTATGAATAAAATGTCTGAGGGACTAACATCCGTTGTCGAAATTGATGACATCAAACCAGCAATTTTTCAAAAAATGATGATTTTCATTTATACGGATCGAGTGGAGAATTTAGATGAATCAGCATTTGAATTATTATACGTTGCGGAAAAATATCAATTGGAGAAACTTAAAAATTTGTGCATTCGGAGTTTAAACGTGAATCTATCTTTAGAAACGGTTATTAAGAGTTTTGAAATTGCCGATTTGTATTCAATTGAAAAGCTTAAGGATAAATGTCTAAAATTTATAAGCCAGGAAATTGATGAGATTATCGAGAGAAAAGAATTTCAGGAACTCATACAAAGTCGTCCGTTTATTTGGTTACAAATTTTGAAAATAGATAAAATGTTAGATCTCAATGAAACTGAGGACGATGAATGTTTCAAAAATTGGAGTTATAAATTACGTCATTAGCGTGAAAAAAAAGTCCCTCAACTTGGATTCTGTATTGTTTATTTTTGTTAAATATTTTATTAAAGTTCATATTTATTATTTATTATAGTTTATTAAAGTTTTGTCAATATAAATTTAATTAATAAAACTTTGAAAAAAATTTCGAAAAAATCAATTGTTTGACAAAATTTTTATACAATTCTTCACAATAATTCAATCAATAATAGTTGACAACAATAATAATTAACAATAATTTCACTAATAATAACATTTTTCATGAAAATTCAAATTTTTAAAAAAATTTTTGATCAAATTCTAAGAATTCAATTATTTTCATCGATGAACTCATCGAAGAATTTCAATTATTTTTAATACTATTTTAAACTAATTAAACGAAAAATTCAATTATTTTTACAAATAAAGTCTTCCACGAGTATTCAAGTATTTAAAATAAAATTTTCGTATAATATTTATTATCGAAAAAATTAATTATCTAAAACAATGTTTATAAAATTCCTATGAAGAATTCAATTATTTTCAAAAATAACAAAATTTTTCACCGAAATTCAATTCTTTTTAAATATTTTAATAAAATTTTTTGGCAATAATTCAATTATTTTAATAAATTAAATTATTTATGAAAATTTTAATAAAACTCTTAGCAACTATTCAATGATTTTCATAAATTTAAATCTAAATTTTATTACAAAATTTAGAAGTTAAATTTGAAAAAAAGTTACAAAGTGTTTTATAATTTTTATTTATTTTATTGTAGTTTGTTCTTTTATTTTTTTTTTTTATTAAAAGAAATAAATTTAACTTTTTGGTTGAGTGACTAAAATTTAGACAATAAAAAATCAAAAAATTTTAACTCTGATATTATTTGAATAATATAAAATTGTTGTTTTCATTTACACTAAAATAAAAATAATAAAATGTACCTATGAAAGTATGGATTAAAAAATATAAAGAAAAAAAAACTAATTTTTTTTTCAAATTCTTTCCTTAGGTCCAGTTATATTGGTATACGTGTATGGGTTGTTTATGTTATGCCTACAGCAGTTGATAAAATTCAAGTGAAGTTAACACATTCTGAAAGCCTATCGCTTATAGACGTTCGAATGCTTGGCCTGAGCAGCCTGAGCTTAGTCCTCAAGGAACAATTGTTCTCTTAATAATTGATCAAAAGACTTTTTCTTCATGTGTAAAAAATCTTTTCTTGCTTTTTAACGTGTCGTGTATGCTTCAAATACTAATATATAAATATAATAGTAAAACTATTAAAAAAAAGAATCTAAAAAATTGAAATTTTTAAAAACGCAGTGAAAATAATTTGAAATTTCTGAAAAATCCACATCAACACAGCAGGTAATAATTTTTATTAAATATTTTGTTATTTTTTTAGAAAATTTTTTTTTAATTTTGCATTTTTTTATTATTATTTGCAATCTTCGTGAGTGAAATTTTAGTTATATAATTGTTAAATTTAAAGATAAATATAATTATAAATATAAGAAAACATTTCGAATTTTTATTCAATGTATATTTTTTTTAATTAAAATCGATGTTTGCTTATAATTTATCTCTTTTTTTGGGTAAAAATGTTAATATAAACTTTACTATTTATAATTTTTTCCAATTTTCATTTAAACCTTATTATTTTTAATTATACGATCTGAATTTTCAATTCCTCTAATTTATATATTAGAATTATTAATTATTAATTATTTTAATCAAATAAATTATTTCTAAAATGTCAATAGATTTATATTTTAGTTAATACAATTTTGAATAAGTTTTATTATAATTGTATATAAATTTCAACCAGTGTTCAAGTTATTTAATTTCAATTTTTCATTTTTATTCATCACCAATTTCTCAAAAATTAATCTTATGAGTGTTTTAAAAATTACTTTCAAAGTGTTTGAACATTAAAATTTCATTGAAAATATAATTTTTAGGAATAATTTTCATAATTCAGTCTTTAAAAAATTTTCAAGGAAAAGAAACAATTTTAATTAATTATTTAATTGAGTACTTTGTTCTAGAATTATATATAAATGATTTTTTAAATAGGATGACAAAAATTTTTAGTTATTTTGATATAACCTGCGAAAATAAATTTTAACTAATAATTAGTTAGTATATTAAGTATTTCTTCAGTAAAATATTACTATTTAAATTAGTGACTGTATTCTTATTATGTTTTTGTTATTTTTTCAAAAAAATTTTTAATGTTGCATATATATTATCATTCTTAAATTTAGTTATAGTTGTTAAATTTAATGATAAATGTAATTATATATATGTGACGCTCCACGAGAAAAGGGACCTTATGTCAAGAGTAAATAAGGTACCTTTTCTCGTGGAGCGTCACATATATTAATTTATAAAAAAACATTTCGGATTTTCATCCCTTTTAACTGTCCCTGTCACATATATTGTTTATATGTAAGCAAGTGAAAAATAAATTTTTCTTAAAATTTCTACTTATCTAAATTTTCAGACAAATATGGCTACGTCCGAGAAAATATCAATACGTGGTAAATACAGTAAAGAAGATGATTATTCTTCTACAATAAATGCCTTTAAATATTATTTTACCTGGACAATCAAGAACTTCGAGTTTGTTTGTAAAAACGTAAAAGTAATTAAATCTAAAGAATTTTTAACAAACAATTTCTCAGATTGCAAGTGGTTAATTACGATGGAACCTACAGAGTTAATAAGGGACAACAAGGATGTCTTTAAAATTAATTTTCATTACGATGCAGACTTAATGGAGGAAAAATTATTAAATGTTGAAATTTCATTTAGAAGGCAACCCAAGCAAAAATTAACAACTGGCGCAGTACTGCGCCAGTACTGCCCAGTACTGGCGGAGTACTGGCCGCCATGGTTGAACCAGTACTGGCATTTGACCGAAATGATAACGCTTTTCAGTACTGGTTCGATGTTACTGGCGCAGTACTGGCATCCAGTACTGGTTTAGTACTGGCGCAGTACTGGTTCAGTACTGGTTTAGTACCCGTGTAGAAAAATCTTCTGGTGCTGGCCTGAATCAGACCAGACCGTCTATTTTCCAATCTAGTGGAAATTTTTTTAAAATTTAATATTAATATAATAAAAAAAAAATTAATCTATATTTGGAAACATGTAATAATCCCCAACTTTTAACTTTTAATCAAATTTATGTTTACAACGCAGAATAAACACAAAGCTATAACGAAATAAAATTTGCTACTGTGGGGAATCGAACCTACGACCTACGGACTTCTAGCCTAACACTCTAACCACTACCCTATCGAAGCTGCAGGATAATAAATTTTAATTTTCGACACCTTTTACACTTACAATTAATAAAGAGCGTTTAACTGCGTAATTAAGTAAAATTATTATTTAATTGAACTAAATTCAAAAAAACCAAATAAGTAAATTACCTAATAAATTTCCATGAATTACCTCTAAAATATCCATAAATTACCATAAATTACCGACATTAAATATTTTTGGTCTAATTTGTGTTTTACATATTTTAATAAATTATCGTATAAATTTCCATAAATTACCATAAATTACCGATGTTCATTTTTTTAGTTCTCGTTTGTGTTTTACATAGTTTTATAAACTATCGTCAAAATGTTGATGGATTACCGCTTAAATTTCCATAAATGACTGAAATCCAAAATATTAATGATAATTTTTGCTTTACATATATTTACGAATTATTGCGAAAATTTCTATAAATTACCGCAAAAATTTCCATAAATTGCTAAAATAAAAGTTTTTACTTGTAACTTATGTGGAACATATTTTTATGAATTGTTGCGAAAATTTCTATAAATTACCGCATAAATTTCCATTAATTAGTTCCTAACTGACTATTGTCAGTTTACCGTGTTAGCAATACTGGCACAGTACTGGCGTAGTACTGGTTTGCCAGTGTTGTTTTCGCAGTACTGGCACAGTACTGGCATAGTACTGGCATACCAGTCTTAAAGGGCAGTACTGGCGTAGTACAGAAATTTTAATGAAGCCAGTACTAAACCAGTACTGGCAAGCCAACTGCTGGCATGCCAGTACTGGTGCAATACTGCGCCAGTTGTGAATACTGGCATTTGACAGAAATTTTTGCTTGGGAAGTTGATTTGCACTCAATCGAGACTATTAAATCATTTGAAATTGAAAATGGAGAACGAGGTGAAAATATAATTTCTTGGAAAATAAGTGGATCAGATTTGTATCAAGCCTTTGTCTCCAGTACACCAGAAGAAGATGCACTTTCTATATTACTTGACTCTGATCCTATAATAGTTCCATATTGTATTGACGTTATATGCAAGATTGATGTGGTTTTTCCTGATAAGACTATATTTCAAAAACCGCTTATTGATATTAAAAAATATAATGGACTCGTGGAAAGTAATAAAAATTTTCTCGACAATGATGAATTCAAAGATGTTACGTTTAATGTTGAGGATCAAAAATTTACTGCTCACAAAATTATTCTCGCAAGTCGAAGTCCTGTGTTTGCTGCAATGTTCAAGAACAAAATGACTGAGAAACTAACATCCACTGTTGAAATTGATGACATAAAACCAGCAATCTTTCAACAAATGCTAAATTTTATTTATACGGATCAAGTGGAGAATCTAGAAGAATCAGCATTCGAATTATTGTACGTTGCGGAAAAGTATCAATTGGAGAAACTTAAAATTTTAAGCATCAACAGTCTTAATGACAAACTATCTATTAACACAGTTATTAAGACTCTGGAGGTTGCCGATTTGTATTCAATTGAGAACCTAAAGAATGAATGTCTAAAATTTATCAACGATAAAAGGTATGAAATTATCGAGACAAAGGAGTTTCAGAAATTATTATTAGATCGTCCAAATTTATCGATTGACATTTTAAAAATAAATGAAACAAGAGGGAGCGAATGTTGTAAATCTTATGAATTAAGATAAATCTATTATAAAATAACTTTCCTTAAATTCTTTATAAAAATGTTTTCTCTAAAAAGCAAAGAATTGAAAGAAATTGAAAATTTTAAATTCTCATGAATCCCTAAATCTTAATAAATGCATATTAACTTATTTACATATCTTTTTTCTATGTGTAAAATGCGGTAAAATGTCTTGCTTCTTAAGTTCGCTGTCTTCGGAACCCACATCACAAATAATTTAAATTAACTGATTCATTATCATTCTTATGTTATACTAGCTGTCGTACCCGTCTTCGACGGGTTTTATTTTCTACCAATACATTTAAGTGTGTCTACTAATCTGGAAAATCAGAAAATAGCAAGGGAATTTAATTTGACCGGAAAAAAATAATAATTAGTTACCATTATAGCTATTTTAGTAGGAAAATATTACTATTTGAATCAGCTTAAATTTTGACTCGGGTCTGTTTTCATAAATATTATACATCAATAAAAATTAAAGTAAAAAGCAATTTTTTAAAAGCGAATTAATATAATGAAACTTTTTCTTAATTTCATAGGAAAATTCCCGGTTCGGCATATTCCCAGCTTTTTACAGTGTTTCCCGTTTGGTAGATACCCAGTTAAATGTATTAGTAGAAATAGAAAACTGTACGACAGCATACTAATATAATCTATATTTATAATTATGAACTTAAGAAACAGTATTTTCATAAAATATGTAAATTTTTATAGCCATTTGTAGATTTATTTATGGATAAAATCAAGTAAATTTAAATTTGACAAAAAAGAGATAAACCGTGAAAAATTTGGACAAAGCAGGAAATTTTGTTAAACAAAAATAGACACCGTGTTAACTTTTGTCCTTACATTGCTCAAAACATCTCTTAAAGTTAAATCTAGAGTTAAAATGAAAAAACGTTTTAACATATAAGTTTTTGCCTAGTGGCATAATATGCTTGTATTGTATCACAGGTGACTTACAATTCTTGACATCCTGCAAAATCATTTTAATCATAAAAAATTTGCATTTTCAATATTTCTGAACTTCTTGAAAATATTAGATTGATTTGATAAATAATTTTGAATTGCACTATTTTGACGTCAAAATATTAATCAGAGACTCCAAAAATACTACTGAATTAAACTTCATATAGTAATTAGTATCGATTTTTTGATATTGAAAATATTTTTATATTTCTTGTAGGATAGTATTTTTTGCAAAATTATGATAAAATCTGACTAAATAACATATAATATTCAATTTTAGAAAGTTTAAAAGCTATTCATTAAAAATTGCGAAATTTGGAAATTTTCCATTTTTGAAGTTTTTGAAAATATTTTTATATTTATATCTTAGTTGTAGAATAGTATTTTTTGCAAACTTATGCTAAAATGTGACAAAATAACATGTAAAAACTCAAATATAGAAAGTTTAAAAGCAATCCATAAAAGAAATGTAAAATTTTGAAATTTTCGATTTTTTGAAAACATTTTTATACTTACATATTAGTTATAGGACTTTATTTTTTGCTAAGTTATGCTATAATGTGACTAAATAACATATAATACTCAAGTATATAAACTTCAAAAGCAATCCATGAAAAATAAAAAATTTTGAAATTTTCGATTTTTTGAATTTTTTGAAAAAATTGAATATCTCCCGTTCTAATTAATATTTTTTAAATCTGTAAATTTATAAACCTTCCTTGGGTCAATACCTAATAACCTACCAAGTTGGACTTAAATCAATTCACATGTTTTTATGTGATTGGGGTACAAAGTTTTTGTGACATACATACATACATACATACATACATACATACATACATACATACATACATTAAATTTTTTAAGAATATTTTTGGAATCTCTGATGTCCATAATAACTAATCATGTTAACATTTTTAAGTTTTAAGCAATGTACAAACAGACATCTGATTTTATTAATAAGGATATTACGAAATTGGATTTGAATAATACTTAAATATTCACAATAATAAATATAATATAGAAATGTAATAAATCATTTTCATTTATTTCCTTTAATTACTCCAAATAATTCACAGCTTAAAATTCCCGTACAGGATCCTCAATGAGTCTCTAACGGATCCTATGCAGTTCCTGTATGGGATCCGGTCGCGATCATAGTTTATGATAAAAAATAATATAAATAATAAAATAATAATAGTTAAATAATAAAATTTTAAATAAGTTAATTAAGAAGACTTATAATTTTTGTCAATCAATAAACTGAAGCTAATTTTGAATTACATTAAAAAATTATGTGTAAAAAAAAATTTTTAATTTAATTAATCTTTAATTTTAAAAAAATTTTAATTTAAAATTTAGATAAATTCTGTGTTATAGATAAGAGAAGGACAAAAAACAATACAGAATTAGATAAAAGACAAATACAAATTAGATATTTCGATTTCTCGAATTACATACAGATAATACTTCGAGGAAGCACCTACATAAATATTCATATGACAAAATCACTGAAATTTGAATACTAAATAATTAAAAAAAAAATGTTACCATAAATGTAAATAATTGAAAAACAATTTAAACATATAATTTTTTTCCTTTAGTACAAGTTAATTTTTTTAATTTCATAAAATTAATTAACATATAAGATATACTAAACGAAAGGAATAAATATTTAACTGGAACAGCTAAAAATTTCACTATATTAGCGAAATTTTGTTGTTGATTCTGTTAAGACTCGCATAAGTTATTCTAGATAAACGTTTCGTTGTTCAGGGTAATTTTTTTTTTAACGTGGCACACTTGTATTCTTATAATTGAGGAGCTGAATAATTATTTCTTTTAAAAATTATAATTCATGTAAATTGTTATTTTTTTTATGAAAGATTTCGTAAATTTGTACATTGACACCTGGCCTGTTTGCTCCTTTCTTCCCTTAGATACAAAACAAAATTATTATTTTTTAAAAATTATCTCCTGTTTTCCAGTTACGGGGACGTGGACAATCTTATCTATCTCATGCGGGAAGGAAATAAATATTTTAATGATGTTAAAACATTGTAAATACTTATCGCTCGAACGTGCGAATATTTTCTCTAACTTCTGGTTCACAATGGACAGTTTGCTTTTGTATTGCTCACGATTTTTTTTCCATACTATCGCAGTCGAAGTGGTCATGTATTCATATTTTTTGCACATTTCAACTTATGCACTCGCTACGTGATGTGTATATAAGTGCAACTCAAAAAGAAAAGAACTTTTGACACTTTTGGGAAATTTTGTGAATATAATTTGAATTTTTGAAACTTCGCTTCGTTAAAATCAACTAGTTCAACAGGTAAGAATTATATTAATTTATTTATATTTATTCAATTATTAAAAAAATTCAATATTATTATTCTAAAAATGCTATAATGCTTTTAATATTCGATTATTATTTAGAATATCAACTAAAATTTATTTTTAAATAAATTTTTATTATAGAATATAAACTCTAAGAGAATTCCATTATTTAAATACAAAAGTAAATTATAAATAATAGAATGCTTCTGAAAATACATGTGCAATTTTTCAGGTAAAAATGACTTTTGCCGGAGACGATCACAAGGATTCTTTTACTTCAAAATTAAAGTTTTATAACTATGAATTTCAGTGGAGAATTGAAAATTTCGCGTTTCTTTGTAAAACTATGAAAAAAATTACTTCTAAAAAATTTAAATCAAATCACTCAGAAGGTTATTATTTTATTGAATTTGATCTTACAGAATTAACAGAAGGTGATAAAGATCCATTTGTTATTCGCTTCATTTGTGCAGACGACATTAGACAGTTTATAAATTTCAAAATAGAAATATCTAATTGTTTGGAAAAGAGTAAATTAAAATCTCTCCATACTTTTAATAAAACAATAAGACCAGAACAATTGTCTATAAAAGTATCAGAATTGCTAAGTGCTTCAGAAAATAAAGAACTAAACACTATTTTATTGAAATGCGAGTTTACAGTTTTTGTTCCTAATACAAATGCAATGCAAACACCGCTTATTGCTATTGAAAAATGTAATGGATTAATGGAAAGTAATAAAAAATTTCTCGACAATGAAGAATTCAAAGATGTTACATTTAATGTTGAAGATAAAAAATTCACCGCTCACAAAATCATTCTCGCCAGTCGGAGTCCTGTGTTTGCTGCAATGTTCAAGAACAAAATGAAGGAGGAACTAACATCCGTTGCTGAAATTAATGACATAAAACCAGAAATTTTTCAACAAATGTTGAATTTCATCTACACAGATCGAGTGGAGAATCTAGAAGAATCAGCAGTTGAATTAATAGACGTTGCAGAAAAATATCAACTAGAAAATCTTAAGTCTATGTGCATCAATAGTCTAAATGACAATCTGTCTTTAACCACAGTTAGTAAGACTTTGGGGGCTGCCCAATTGTATTCAATTGAACTGCTAAAAAATAAATGCTTTTATTTTATATCTGAGAGAAAGTATGACATTCTTGAGACAAAGGAGTTTCAAGAATTAATAAAAGAACATCCAAAATTATCAATAGATATTTTAAAAATTGAGAAAAAGGTACATCCTGTAGAAGAAGAAGAAGAAGAAGAAGAAAAATTTTTTTTTAATAATTGGGGTTACAGTTTTAAGTGAATATATTTTGGTACACTTTCACAATTATGCATCTTGTTTATTGATACACAGTATAAAAAGATAAAATAAGACATTCGAAAAAAGAACCTAAGTAGCATAAAATATATGTTGCATTTGTGATAAACTATTATCCGTTTCTTTTTAATTTTACACGAAATCTTTATTTTTCACAAAAAATAATTTTCTATCCTAAAAATGAAAAACATAAAATTTTTGGCTTTTAGGGCATTTTCTTGTAACAAATGAAATGATAGGAATGTCTAACAAATAATAATCATAGTTTATGATAAAAAAATTCTTTTTATTTTTATAATTTATGAATGTATCCAGAACATTGATAAAAAGTAATAAAATTTATTTCCAAGGATATATTTAATTTTTAAAAACTGCAGTCCAAAATCTTCTTTAAATTCATATCTATGAAGAGAGAAAGAGAGAGAGAGAGAGAGGGGGGGGGAAGTACTACATCTAGGAAGTACTTTACATAAAATTCATTTGACATAAAGTTTAAATCAATTTTTTTATTTGAAAAATTTTTTCATAAAACATTAATGATTATTATTTATTTATATTTTTCCAATATTAGTTTTCATTTTATTACAATTTATAAGTTAACTTTAAAAAAGTAATTAAAATACAAAGTGTTTTACCCATATCCATTTATTTATTGAATTTTGTTCGTTTCTTTTTTATCAAAAAGAGTAAATTTAACTTTTCGGCTAATAAGTGACTAAAATTTAGACAATAAATAATTTTTCAAAAAATTAAAATTCTGATATTATTTTAAATATAAAATTGTTGTTTACATTTACAATAGAATAAAAATAATAAAATGTACCCATGAAAGTATGGATTAAAAAATATCAAGAAAAAAAACTAATTTTTTTTCAAATTCTTTCCTTAGGTCCATAGTTATTGGTATACGTGTATGGGTTGTTTATGTTATGCCTACAGCAGTTGATAAAATTCAAGTGAAGTTAACATATTCTGAAAGCCTATCGCTTATAGACGTGCGAATGCTTGGCTTGAGCAGCCTGAGCTTAGTCCTCAAAGAACAATATTGTTCTCTTAATAATTAATCAAAAGACTTTTTCTTCATGTGTAAAAAATCTTTTCTTGCTTTTTAACGTGTCGTGTATGCTTCAAATACGAATATATAAATATAATAGTAAAACTATTAAAAAAAAGAATCTAAAAAATTTAAATTTTTAGAAAACGCAGTGAAAATAATTTGAAATTTCGTGAAAAATCCACTTTACTACAGCAGGTAATAATTTTATTAAATATTTTGTTATTTTTTCAGAAATTTTTTTTTTAATTTTGCTTACATATTTTTATTTTTAATCTTTGTGAGTGAAATTTTAGTTATATGTTAAATTTAAAGATAAATATAATTATAAATATAAGAAAACATATTTTGAATTTTCATTCAATGTATATTTTTTTAATTAAAATCGATGTTTGCTTATAATTTATCTCTTTTTTTGGGTAAAAATGTTAATCTAAACTTTACTATTTATAATTTTTTCCAATTTTCATTTAAACATTATTATTTTAAATTATACGATCTGAATTTTCAATTCTTCTAATTTATATATAATATTTAGTCAAATAAATTATTTCTAAAATGTCAATAGATTTATATTTTAGTTAATCCAAATTTGAATAAATTTTATTATAATAATTGTACATAAATTTCAACCGCAGTGATCAAGTTATTTAATTTCAATTTTTCATTCTTAATCATCACAAATTCCTCAAAAATTAACCTTATGAGTGTTTTAAAAATTACTTTCAAAGTGTTTGAACATTAAAATTTCATTAAAAATATAATTTTTAGGAATAATTTTCATAAATCAGTCTTTAAAAAATTTTCAAGGAAAAGAAACAATTTTAATTAATTATTTAATTGAGTACTTTATTCTAGAATTATATAGACATTATTTTTTAAATATGTAGGATGACGAAAAATTTTAGTTATTTTGATATAACCTGAAAGTAAATTTTATTTAATAATTATAGTTAGTATATATATTAAGTATTTCTTTAGTAAAATATTACTATTTAAATTAGTGACTGCATTCTCATTATGTATCAAAAACGATAAAAATGATTTTAAAAAATAATAATTGATACGACAATTCTGCTATCATACAAAAAAAAATTGTTGAATTTGTTTCTATTTATTTAAATTTATTCAATATTAGTTTTTATTTTATTACAATTTTATTTAGAAGTTAAATTTGAAAAAGAGATACTAAGTATTTTATAATTTTTATTTATTTTATTGAATTTTGTTCTTTTCTTTTTTATCAAAAAGAGAAAATTTAACTTTTCGGTTGAGTGACTGAAATTTGGATAATAAATTTAAAAAATATTAATATCTGATATTTTATATTTATTTGCATTTACATTAAATTTACACTAAAATAATAATAATAATAATTATAATGTACCTACAAAAGTATGGATTAAAAAATATAAAAAAAACTAATTTTTTTAAATATTATTTCCATAGGTCCAGTTATTGGTATAACTACTGTGAAGTTGATAAAACTCAAGTGAAGGAATCATTCTAAAAACTTATCGCTTAAACGTGGCGAATACCATAGAGATAATTTGGCATGAGATAATTTGTTTCTGAAAAATCCACTTTACTACAACAGGTAATAATATTTTATGAAAAAATATAAATAAAAATATTTATTTCAAAAAGGTACCCCATTTTGCCCCACTCTCCCCTACTATAAGAATCGATAAAAAAGTAAAAATCGATTTTTTCAGATCGTAGGTCCCTTTTAACTGTCCCTGTCACATATATTGTTTATATGTCTGTAAGCAAGTGAAAAATAAATTTTTCTTTAAATTTCTACTTATCTAAATTTTCAGATAAATATGGCTACGTCCGAGAAAATATCAATATGTGGTGATTACAGTAAAGTAGAAAATTATTCTTCTACATTAAATGCCTTTAAATATAATTTTAACTGGACAATCTATGACTTCGAGTTTGTATGTAAAAACGTAAAAGTAATTAGATCTAAAGAATTTTCAACAAACAATTTCTCAGATTGCAAGTGGTTAATTACGATGGAACCTACAGAGTTAATAGCGGACAACAAGGATGTCTTTAAAATTAATTTTCATTACGATGCAGACTTAATGGACGAAAAATTATTAAATGTTCAAATTTCATTTAAAAGGCAAGTTGATTCGCACTCATTCGAGACTTTTAAATCATTTGAAATTGAAAATGGAGAACAAGGTGAAAATGTAATTTCTTGGAAAATAAGTGGATCAGATTTGTATCAGGCCTGTGCCTCCAGTGCACCAGAAGAAGATGAACTTTCGGTATATCTTGAATGCTACGATATTGATCCTATAGTTCCAAATGTTATTGACGTTACATGCAAGATTGATGTGGTTTTTCCAGATAAGACTATAATACAAAAACCGCTTATTGACATTGAAAAATGTAATGGACTAATGGAAAATATGAAACGTTTGCTAGACAATGAAGAATATAAAGATGTTGCGTTTAAAATAGAGGATGAAGAATTCACCGCTCACAAAAATATACTCGGAAGTCAAAGTACAGTATTCGATGCAATGTTCAAGAACAAAATGACTGAGGAACTAACATCCGTTGTTGAAATTGATGACATAAAACCAGCAATCTTTCAACAAATGCTGAATTTCATCTACACAGATCAACTGGAGAATCTAGAAGAATCAGCATTCGAATTATTGTACGTTGCGGAAAAATATCAACTGGAGAAACTGAAAAATTTATCCATCAACAGTTTGAATGATAAACTATCTTTAGAGACAGTTTCTAAAACTTTGGAAGTTGCCGATTTGTATTCAATTGATCTGCTAAAAAATGAATGTCTAAAATTTATCAACGATAAAAGGTATGAAATTATCGAGACAAAGGAGTTTCAGAAATTATTATTAGATCGTCCAAATTTATCGATTGACATTTTAAAAATAAATGAAACAAGAGGGAGCGAATGTTGTAAATCTTATGAATTAAGATAAATCTATTGTAAAATAACTTTCCTTAAATTCCTTTTAAAAATTTTTACTGTAAAAAGCAAAGAATTGAAAGAAATTGAAAATTTTTAATTCTCATGAATCCCAAAATCTTAATAAATGCATATTAACTTATGTACACATCTTTTTTATATGCGTAAAATGCGGTAAAATGTCTTGCTTCTTAAGTTCCCTGTCTTCGGAACCTGCATCACAAATAATTTAAATTAACTGATTCATTATCATTCTTATGTTATATATTACGAAATTGGATTTGAATAATACTTAAATATCCACAATAATAAATATAATATAGAAATGTAATAAATCATTTTCATTTATTTCCTTTAATTACTCCAAATAATTCACAGCTTAAAATTCCCGTACAGGATCCTCAAAGGATCCCTAACGAATCCATATAAGTCATACAGATAATACTTCGAGGAAGCATCTACATAAATATTCATATGACAAAATCACTAAAATTTGAATACTAAATAATTTTTATAAAAAAATGTTATTATAAATGCGTAAAATCGTTTACGTTTATATTATATTTCCATTAAATAATAATAAAAATACATAAATAAAGTATAAAATTTTAAATAAACGAAAAATATAATAAAGAAAATTTTTATATTCTTGAAATTATTTTCTTAGGTCCAGTTATATTGGTATACGTGTATGGGTTGTTTATGTTATGCCTACAGCAGTTAATAAAATTCAAGTGAACTTGAATCATTCTAAAAGTCTATCGCTTATTAGACGTGCGAATACTTGGCCTAAGTTTAGTCCTCAAGGAACAATTGTTCAAGAGTTTTTCTTGCCATCTAACGTGTCATGTATGCTACTAATGCAAATATTTAAATAATAGTAAAAATAATTTTTAAAAGTATTTGAAAAATTGCGATATTGTTAGAAAACACGGTGAAAATAATTTTGAATTTCTGAAAAATCCACTTTACTACAGCAGGTAATGATTTTATTAAATATTTTGTTATTTTTCCAGAAAGTGTTTTTTTAATGTTGAGAAAATATTTTGATTTTTAAACTTTGTGAGTTAAATTTAGTTATATAATTGTTAAATTTAATGATAAATATAATTATAAATTAAATTATAAAAAAACATTCCGAATTTTCTTTCAATGTATATTTTTAATTAAAATTGGTGTTTGTTTACAAACTGGAATAATTATTGTAATAATGAATATATCTATTTAAGTATTCAAATTTTTGAAAATTTGAGAAATTATTAATACTCTCTAAACCTAAGAAATATTAGTGAAAAACATACGTTAATAGTAAAGAAACGAGTGGTAGTCTCAGTCAAAGTCTTAGTCTAAGTCTTAGTCAAAATCTTAGTCAAACTCATTGTCAAAGTCATAGTCAAAGTCTTAATCAAAGTCTTAGTCTCAGTCAAAGTCATAGACTTAGTCAAAGTTTTAGTCAAAGTCATAGTCAAAGCCTTAGTCAAAATCTTAGTTAAAGTCTTAGTCTACGTCTTAGTCAAAGTTTTAGTCTCAGTCAAAGTCTTAGGTCTCAGTCAAAGTCATATTATATATAATATAATATTATAATATACATACCCTAAGAAATAAGTGACAATTAATTTTTTTTTAATTTCTATATATCTAAATTTTCAGACTAATATGGCTACAACCAAGAAATTTATACCAATATCTGGTGAATCAGAAAAAACATCTTTTGAGACTAAATTAAATGCTTTTCAATATTGTTTTAAATGGTTAATATCTAATTTCGAGTTTGTTTGTGGAAACGTAAAAGTAATTAGATCTCCAGAATTTTCAACAAAAAATTTAGAAAATGGCAAGTGGATAATTACGATTGAACCTACAGAGTTAGTACATAACAGCAAGGATGTCTTAAAAATTCATTTGCATTACAATACAGACATCATAAAGGACAACAAATTATTAAATGTTCAAATTTCATTCCGAAGGTGTGATAATGGTACAAAAATAATATTACTTAACACTGATAATGCAGAACAAGGTGATTATAACTTATCTTGGAAAATAAATGTATCAAAATTATTTGAGTTATTTTCTAACACTGCACCAAAGAACTCTATTTCTTTAGTCCCAAATAAAATTTACGTAATCTTTGAGATTGATGTGGTTTTACCTAAAACGAATTTAATACAAACACCGCTTATTGACATTGAAAAATGTAATGGACTAATGGAAAATATGAAAAGTTTGCAAGAAAATGAAGAATTCAAAGATGTTGCGTTTAAAATAGAGGATGAAAAATTCACCGCTCACAAAATCATTCTCGCAAATCGAAGTCCTGTGTTTGCTGCTATGTTCAAGAACAAAATGTCTGAGGGACTAACATCCGTTGTTGAAATTAATGACATCAAACCAGCAATCTTTCAACAAATGTTGAATTTTATTTATACGGATCAAGTGGAGAATCTAGAAGAATCAGCAATTGAATTCCTATACGTAGCGGAGAAATATCAACTGGAAAAACTTAAAAATTTAAGCATCAACAGTCTTAATGACAAACTATCTATTAACACAGTTATTAAGACTCTGGAGGTTGCCGAATTGTATTCACTTGAACTGCTAAAAAATGAATGTCTGAAATTTATCAACGATAAAAGGTATGAAATTATCGAAACAAAAGAGTTTCAGGAATTATTATTAAGTCGTCCAAATTTATCGATAGATATTTTAAAAATAAAAGACACAAGAAGAAATGAATGTTATGTATCTTATGAATTAAAATAAATATATTATAAAACCCTTTCTTCAAACTCCTTCTGATGAAAATGTTACCTTATTACATATTTGTTATGAAAAGTATTTGCTGTCAAATTTATGTATTCGAGAATTGAATTCCGTTTCGCAGTACAGATATTAATATTCACGAGGGTAGAATTAAAAAAAATGATGAAAACATAGTTTTGTTTAAAAAATCAGAACTAAATTTTTCCTTTCCAGTTTTGTGACATTTTTCGTAAGGTGTTTATTTTTGTCATGTTTTGAAAGTATTTTTAAAATAATAATAGTGTGATCGATGTTTGTCTTTTATACAATAAAAGTCTTCGTATAATTATAAAACGAATGAGAAATTTTATATCATAACCTTTCCAAGTACAAAATATTATGCAGTATATTTTTGAATAGAAATGAAAAATTAAACTAATTTTCTAGTGCCAATTTAAATAATAATACAAATTTTTCACTAATAAAGTTATAATTTATTTATTTGTTTATCATGAAAGTAAATCCTGACGATTTAAAACAAAAAATAAATTAAAATTTAACAAATATTAAAACATTTTTATTTATTACATATTTATTTTATTTTTATATTTTTAAACGAAATTGTATAATTTTTAAGCACATGGAACTTATTGGATTAGTCTAATGTTGTCTATTGTTGAAAAATGATATATTTTTTAAGTTAAATATAAAAAAATTTGAAATAATTTAATTAATGAGAGTTTTAATTTTTGTCGATAAGTTTAATGAAACTAATTTTGCATTACATTAAAGAATTTAATAATTTACTTAATTAATTTACGAATTTAAAGAAGCGATTTTGCGTCGTATTCGATGAGATAAGGATAAGAAATAATATAATACCAGAATTAGATTTAAAAAAATAAAAATTATAGACATTTCGATTTCTTGAAGTAGGTACATATCCCAGATAACAATATATAGATAGTACTTCTAGGAAGTACACAAATGCACAATGTGACAAAATTTCTGTCCACCTGGACATTTTTTGTTGAGAAATTAATATTTTTGCTATAGTAATTACGTAAATACTGTAGTAAATCATATAGTAAGTGTCTCTGGGTCTCTGGCCCTCGTGGTCCTGTGAATACAATTATCTCCAAGAATTTATTGTAAAGAATAAAAATGTAAGTACATCCCACAATAAATATTGTTAATAAATAATTAAATTATAATTAAGTAATTTAGCATGAAAGTAAATATTAATTTTTTTTTAATAATTAAAAAAATTATTTTTTTACAGAATTTTCCAAATCAAAATGAACAAAGTTTAATTGACATTCCTGATGAGAATAATAATTTATTTGATTTGACTGATTTCAATCCGCAATAAAAGGTATCTATATATCTATTTGATTTTAATTTAATTAGTTAAAAGTAGAAAATAATTGAAAAAACGAAGGCAATTTTTATTATTTTTTTCAGGATTTTGCATTCGACAACTCTTTCACTGGTGTTGCAACTTTAAGAAGTGACACTAGTGAAATTGATAATAACACGAAAGAATTTTATGAAAGGAATTTTGTCATCGAAAAAACTCTAAATTATAATTATAATTATAATTATGCGAAGATTTTATTGAAATGTTCAGGAAAGCTTCGCGCTAATATTTAGTCGGGACATTTAAATCTGTACACAACTTTCAATAAACATTGCAATTAAATATTCCGAATATTGCAAGTAAATATTTAATAAATTTTTAGGAAAGTTTCGGTGTGCTGTGGGGGAAACAAAACAATTTTTTTGATGTTCTGATGTCAAAAACATAGAATAGTGCAATAAGTAAATAAATAAATTTATTAATTAATGCAAGTAATTAACTATTAATCATTAATTATATTTATTTGATTAAAAATATTGAATTTAGTGCATATACCTATACAATAAAAAGAAATATGCATTCAATTCAGAGGAATTTACATCAAATCCAAATTAATTTTTTTAAGATGTATTAGATCTAAACATATTTAAAAAAAGGTCACTTCTAAATTTTTAAAAATTGTTGTTATCTTAATTTTCAGACAAACATGGCTACGTCGAGGAAATTCATTTCATTGTACAGTGAAGACAATCACAAAGAGTCTCATGATACTTCTTTAAATATTCATAATTATGAATTTGAATGGACAATCTCTGAATTTGAATTTGTTTGTAGAAATGTAAAAGTAATTAGATCTGATGTATTTTCAACAAAGAATTTTAAAGATGGCAAGTGGATAATTGTGCTAGAACCTACAGAATTAATAGAAAACAACTACGACGATTTCTTTAAAATTCATTTGTTGTTTTACGATGCTAAATTCAAAATAGACAAAAAATTATTAAATGCTCAAATCTCATTTCAAAGAAAAATTGATGACAACACTTTTCAGAATGTTAAACTATTTGACACTGAAAATGCATACCGAGGTGAAAATAAAATTTCTTGGACAATAAATGGATCATATTTGCTTCAAGCCTTTATCAACAGTGTTTATTCCCTTAATTCTAAAGATACTATTCCACAAAGTGTTTATAATTAAATGCAAGATTAATGTCGTTGCTCCTGGTACGACAATAAGACAACTATCGCTTATTGATATTGAAAAATGTAATGGACTCATAGAAAGTAATAAAAATTTTCTCGACAATGAAGAATTCAAAGATGTGACTTTTAATGTTGAAGATCAAAAATTCACCGCTCACAAAATCATTCTCGCCAGTCGAAGTTCTGTATTCGCTGCAATGTTCAAGAACAAAATGAAGGAGGAACTAACATCTGTTGTAGAAATAAATGACACAAAACCAGCAATCTTTCAACAAATGTTGAATTTTATTTATACGGATCAAGTGAAGAATCTAGAAGAATCAGCATTCGAATTATTATACGTTGCGGAAAAATATCAACTGGAGAAACTTAAAAATTTAAGCATCAACAGTCTTAATGACAAACTATCTATTAACACAGTTATTAAGACTCTGGAGGTTGCCGAATTGTATTCAATTGTTCTGCTAAAAAATGAATGTCTTTATTTTATATCTGAGAGAAAGTATGACATTATTGAGACAAAGGAGTTTCAGGAATTATTATTAAGTCGTCCAAGTTTATGTGTAGAAATTTTAAATGTAAAAGAAACAGAAAAAAGCTCAAGTTTCAGATATAAAAGTTACGAATTAAGGAGGATTACTCATAAGAAAAACATTTTTCTTCAAATTCTTTTTTCTTGCTTTTTGAAAATCTTTAATATCTCTATAGAATAAAGGTTTTTAAATTTTATGACGAAATTTAGCTCCTATCAAAAGTTATAGTACATCACACTACCGTCGTCAGAGTGTTTTTTAAATCGGTTGCAGGGATTCTGAGTAAACGCCTCAAAATAAAAGCATCGATTTTGACGCCCTCTACAGCCTAACATAATATAAAAAATATAAATTTTTTTATTGTTTTTAATACTTTAAATTATACTTTTTATTATGCAAAAAGGCTTTTTAACTTTTATAATAAAATAAGCGAGAAAAAAAATTTTGAATTTTGACATATTTTGCACACTTCTCATGAGGTTTCCCCCTTAAGATAAACCTATAACACTGCAAAAAGAAGCATCTTAAAATACATTTTAGTCACTTTTAAAACATTTTATTTTTCCAACTTCCATCTATTAGAAATTAATGCATTTTAAGATGCTTTTGATAACTTTTTGGAAACAACTTGAAAGTGAATACCAAAATATTTTAAAATAAGATACCTTCTTTTTACAGTGAATATTATGAAACACTTTTCTCAAATTACTTTATGTTAAAATAATAATAGTGTGATCGACATTTGTCTTTTATACAATAAAAGTCTTCGTATAATTATAAATGTAATAAAAATTATTATTTTTTACTGCTTGTTAATGCAAATATAAAAATAAATAAAAGAAAAAAGGATGAGAAATTTCATATCACAACCTTTCCAATTTATTGTTTTAGTGCTAATTTAAATAATAATACAAATTTTTCACACTAATAAATCTTATAATTTATTTATTTGTTTATCATGAAAATAATTCCTGATAATTTATTTTGTGTTTTTTTATTGAATGTACAATGTTAGTAAATATATACATAAAATTCAATTTTTGGAGGTATAAAATTTGCTAAAAACGTAATTGAAATCAATTTTTCCATAAAACATTAATGAAAGTTATGATTATTTATATTTTTTCAATATTATTGTTTTAATTTTATTTAAATTTTTAAGTTAAATTTTGAAAAATAATTTAAAATAAAAAGTGTTGAATTATTTTGTTCTTTCTTCTTTTAACAAAAATAGAAAATTTAACTATTCTGCGTTAAAGTGACTGAAATTTGAATACTTAAATAATTTTTTTAAAAAGAACTTAGGTAATTTCTAATATTATAAATATAAAATTTGTTCACATTTACATTATATTTTCATAAAATAATAATGAAATACATTAATAAAATAGTATGAAATTTTTAATATTATATATATAAAAAATATAAAAAAGAAAATTTTAATTTTTTAAAAATTATTTCCTTAAGTCCAGTAGTTATTATTCGAGTATAGAGGGTTGGTTATATGATATGCCTATACAGAAGTTGATAAAATTCATATGAAGTTGAGTCATTCTGAAAGCATTTCGCTTATTACCGCGCGAATACTTCTGAGTTTAGTTCTCAAAGAGCATTGTTAAAGACTTTTTTCTTGCTTTCTAACGTGACATGTATGCTACTATTGCAAATATTTAAATGAGAGTAAAAAACAATTTAAAAAAAAGTATTTGAAAAATTGCGATAAATTGTGATATTGTTAGAAAACACGGTGAAAATAATGAAAATAATTTGAAATTTTGAAATTTGTGAAAAATACATTTTACTACAGCAGGTAATGATTTTATTAAATATTTTGTTATTTTTATATACTTTCTAAATATCTAAAATAGTAAAAAATCTTAAGTTAATGTATAAAACTAAAAGAACTTAATAAAAAGTATTTTTCTATTAATTAAAATAATTCTGATTCGATTACTGCAAATAATAAAAAATAACGCTAATTCAAAAAAAAAATTTCGATTCTGATGAATCAAGAACATTAAATTAAAGTGAAATAAATTAATTTATTAATTAATGTAAGTAATTAACTATTAATCATTAATTATATTCATTTAATTAAAAAACATTTAATTTGGTGCATCAGAATAGCTTTTCTTTATCAGTATTCATAACCATGAAAATATGTGACACGGACACTTAAAAGGGACCTACGGTCCGAAAAAAAGATTTCGAGAAAAACGACTTTGAAGTTTACCAAGTTAGTTTTTTTGCACTGTTTTTTGTCAAAGTACCTAACTTTGAAGTGAAATTGTGAGAAAACTAATGCAGCTAGAAAGCTGCGGCTTATTGCGTTGGAAAGAGCGGTTTATTTACTATAAGAACAAATAAAAAAGTGAAAATCGATTTTTTCGGATCGTAGGTCCCTTTTAACTGTCCGTGTCACATATAATTTCCAAATTCTTTTCAATTTCTTTTTATCTTTTTCAGACAAATATGGCTACATCAAAGAAATTAATTCCATTGAATGTTGGAAACGATATTAAAGAAACTCATGAAACTATTTTAAATATTCATAATTATGAATTTGAATGGAGAATTTCTGAATTTGAGTTTGTTTGTAACAATGTAAAAGTAATTAAATCTGATGTCTTTTCAACAAAGGATTTTAAAGATGGCAAATGGATAATTATACTGGAACCAACAGAATTAATAGAAAACAACAAGGATTTTTTTAAAATTCATTTAATGTTTTACGATACGAAATTCAAAAGAGACAAAACATTATTAAATGTTCGATTAACATTTAAAGAAGATAGTTGTGAATATATAACATTCATTTATGATGGATCATTTGACACTAAAAATTCAGAAGAAGGTGGACGAAAAATTTCTTGGCACATAAGTGGATCAGAAATGCTTCAAACCTTTATCAATAGGACACCAAAGAATTCTCAAACTCCTTCATATTCTTTAGAAACTATTCTAAGTAAGGTCCTAATTAAATGCAGGATTAATGTCATTGCTCCTGGTACGACAATAAGACACGGATCGCTTATTGATATTGAAAAATGTAATGGACTAATACAAAATATGAAAAGTTTGCAAGACAATGAAGAATTCAAAGATGTTACATTTAATGTTGAGGATCAAAAATTTACAGCTCACAAAATTATCCTCGCAAGTCGAAGTCCTGTGTTTGCTGCAATGTTCAAGAACAAAATGACTGAGGGACTAACATCCATTGTCGAAATTGATGACATAAAACCAGCAATTTTTCAAAAAATGATGAATTTCATCTACACAGATCGAGTGGAGAATCTGGAAGAATCAGCAGTTGAATTAATATACGTAGCGGAGAAATATCAACTGGAGAAACTTAAAAATTTATGCATCAACAGTCTTAATGACAAACTATCTATTAACACAGTTATTAAGACTCTGGAGGTTGCCGAATTGTATTCAATTGATCTGCTAAAAAATGAATGTCTTTCTTTTATATCAGAAAGAAAGTATGACATTATTGAGACAAAGGAGTTTCAGGAATTAATGTTAACTCATCCAAATTTATGGGTAGAAATTTTAAATGTAAAAGAAACAGAAAAAAGTCAAAGTTTTAGATATAAAAGTTACGAATTGAGATAAATCTATAATATTAAGAAACATTTTTTCTTAATTACTTTAAAATGTTTTCCAATATATATGATACGAGCGGAATTAGAAGAAATTGAAAATTTTAATTCTTAGGAATTATATCATTTCTTTTCTACAAAAATCTATATTTTGTACAGAAAAATACAAAGTCAATTATTTTCAACAAAATTCCGCTTAAAATAAATAAAAATATTCATAGATGCAAAATATTATGCAGTATATTTTTTAATAGAAATAAAAAATTAAACTAATTTTTTTATAGTGCTAATTTAAATATAATTTAATACAAATTTTTCACACTAATAAATCTTATAATTTATTTATTTGTTTATCATGAAAATAATTCCTGACAATTTAAAAGGGTTAAAAGGTAAAATAAATTTAAATTTAACAAAAATATTAAAACATTTGTTAAATTTAAATTTATTTTGTTTTTGTATAAAAATATTTCATTTAAAGTAATTTAATTTAATAAATATTAAAACATTTGTTAAATTTAAATTTATTTTGTGTTTGATGAAAATATTTCTTTAAAAGAAATTTAATTTAATAAATGTTAAGATATGTTAATATTTAAAAAAATGTTAAATTTTAATTCATTTTGTATTTTACATTAGTTTTGTTTGTTTTCTTTATTTATTTTTATATTTTTAAGCGAAATTATGATTAACTTTAAGCACATGGAACTTAATGAATTAGTCACGTCTCTGATTCAAATTTCAAATTCACGCTTCAATGTTATTGTTCTTAAATATACCGCATTTTCTAGCTTAATCCGTGCTGATAAGTTACTGTATAATACTCGTAAAACTTTTTCACTTATAAATATAAATTTTTAATAATAAAAATTAGGTATAATTTTATGAATAGTGACCAAACTTTGTAAAAATATTTTAAAAAATAATTGACATAACAATTTTGTTATATCATACAAAGTTGTGGAAAAATTATATATTCCAACTCTGCACAGTGAAAAATTAGGATATTTGATAATTTTCTTTTAAAGTCAACATACTTCACAAGGTAAGAATTTTATGGATTATTTTAAAAAATATTTATTTTAATTTATTAATATTATTTATAATAATATTGTATTGTATTAAATAAATAAAAATATAAAATTGGTGAATACTACAGAAAACTATTATTAATATCGTATGAGAATATAAACAAAAGTATGATTCACGATCTTTCCGATAATGTTTACATACACAGCCGTATAATTTTTTTAAATTATTTATTTTGTCTATTTTATTTAAATTTTTAATAAAAACAAAAATAATAATAAAAATTTAAGAAATTAACATTTTAATTAACAATTTAAATAAAATATAAAAAAATCTATATTAATAATCGTTGTATTCAGGTAAATGAATACAGTTTTAAGTTAGTTGTTATTTGCTTTTTTGTTTCCTAACTTTTTTTTAATAATTTTTTTTTTTGAAATATTTTTAATTTGAAAATCATTGAATTTAGAAGAAGAATTTTATTATTTATAAAGATAATTGAAATTTTGAAGTGAATTTTATTAAAATTTTTATAAATAATTGAATTTCGGAGAAGAATTTTATCAAAATGTTTTTTAAATAATTGAATTCTTATGGAAAATTTTATTAAAGTTAAAAATCATTGAATTGAAGGAAAGTTTTTTAAAATAATTGAAATTTTGACAAGAATTTTATTAAAATTTTTGAAAATAATTGAATTTCGAAGAAAAATTTTATTATTTATAAAGATAATTGAAATTTTGCCGAGAATATCATTAAAATTTTTTTAAATAATTGAATTTTGAAGAAGAATTTTATTATTTTTAAAATAATTGAAATTTTGACAAGAATTTTATTAAAATTTGTGAACATAATTGAATTTCTGCGAAGAATCATATTCATGTTTATCTAAATTTTCAGACAATTATGGCAACGTCTCAAGGATTCATTTCACTGTCCGGTGAAATCACCCACACAGAGTCTTATTGTACCTCACTAGATGTTCATAAATACGAATATAAATGGACAATTACCGATTTCGAATTTGTTTGTCGAAAGGTAAAAGTAATTAGATCACAAAAATTCACAACAAAAAATTTTAGAGATGGAAATTTTATAATTGTATTAGAACCTGCGGAATTAGTAGAAAACAACAAGGACCCCTTTCACATTCATTTATATTACGATACAAAACTCGTCAAGGACAAAAAATTACTAAACGTTAAAATATCATTTGAAAGATTCGACACTTACCCCTCATATGCACTCTGCGTCAAATCATTTAGCACCGATAATTTATATCGTTGCGAGAAAAGAATTTCTTGGAAGACAAATGGATCAAACGTTTACCGATCGTTTGTCGAAAAAAGACCAAAAAACACTTCGGGAAATTACACAACACCCAAAGTAATTCCAACCGATATCACAGTTAAATGCGAGGTCAGTATAATTTACCCCGGTGCAATTTTACTTAAAACACCGCTTATCGACATTCAATGCTGCAATGGAATAGTGAAAAAAATTGAAAACCTCCTCGACAATGAAGACTTTAAAGATGTGACTTTTAATGTTGAAGATGAAAAATTCACGGCTCATAAGAATATTCTCGCAATTCGCAGTAGTGTCTTCGCTGCAATGTTTATGAATAAAATGAGTGAGAAACAAACATCGGTTGTTGAAATTGATGACATAAAACCAGTGATTTTTCAACAAATGCTGAATTATATTTATACGGACAAAGTGGAGAATTTAGATGACGCAGCATTTGAATTTCTTTACGTTGCGGAGAAGTATCAATTGGAGAATCTTAGGATTATGTGCATCAACAGTTTTAAACTATAAAATATCTTTGACCACAGTTCTTAAGACTTTGGAGATTGCCGAATTGTACTCGATTGAACAATTAAGATATGAATGTTTAAAATTTATAATCGAGAATAAATATGAGATTGTTGAGACAGACGACTTTCAGAAATTAATATTAAACCGTCCAAGTTTATGGACAGAGGTTATAAATCTTAAAGAGTCAGGAGGGGGTAAATGTTCTAAATATTCTTCTTATGAATTAAAATAATTAGGAAACACTTCTTTTTCTTGAATTCATTATTTAGAAGTTTTTTTTATCAATTGAAGCATTAGATAAAGGTTTAGATCAAAGAATACTAGAGTATCCCCATAGGGTAGGAATTTTAATTTAAAATTTTAATAATTTAGAAAATGTGTTTTTAGTCCTAAAATTTTGTATTATTATACCTTCGTTTAAGTATTAAATTATTCTCTCTACAGAAACTAGTCGTACTTTTTACACTCAACCTAATAGTATATTTTTTGTAAAATCCTAACTGTTTTAATTTTTAAAAAAATTTAAAAAACGAAAATACAAGATTTTTTAAAAGGTTTTTTTTTGTAAAATCCTAACTGTTGTAATTTAAAAAAAATTTTAAAAGACCAAAAAAATCTAACTGAATTAATTTAAAAAAAAAACAAAACAAAAATAAAAATAACGAAAAAAGTATAAAATTTTAAGATTGTTTAAAAGGGTTTTTTTTTGTAAAATCCTAACTGTTGTAATTTAAAAAAAAAATTAAAAAGACCAAAAAAATCTAACTGAATTAATTTAAAAAAAAACAAAAAAAAAACAAAAATAACGAAAAAAAAGTATAAAATTTTAAGATTGTTTAAAAGGGTTTTTTTTTTGTAAAATCCTAACTGTTGTAATTTAAAAAAAAATTTAAAAAGACCAAAAAAATCTAACTGAATTAATTTAAAAAAAACAAAAAAAAAAAAATGAAAAAAAGTAAAAAATTTTAAGATTGTTTAAAAGGGTTTTTTTTTTTGTAAAATTCTAACTGTTTTAATTTAAAAAAACAGAAAAATAACGAAAAAACAAGTATAAAATATTAAGATTTTTTAAGGGCATTTGAACCATGATGACGTCACAGTTTTAAAACACATGTTTTGCACAAAGTGTGACGTCATAATGGTTCAAATGCCCTTAAAAGGGTTTTTTTGTAAAAATCGTAATTGTTTTAATTTAAAAAAACAAAAAAACAAGTATAAAAATTTCAAGATTTTTTAAAACGGTTTTTTTGTTAAAATTTTAACTGTTTTAGATTTAAAAAAAAAATAACGAAAAAACAAGTATAAAAATTTTAAGATTTTTTAAAAGTTTTTTTCTAAAATCCTATAACTGTTTTAATTTTTAAAAAAACAAAGAAAACGAAAAAACAAGTATAAAATTTTAAGATTTTTTAAAACGGTTTTTTTGTAAAACCCATCGATAATTACCGTTTTTTAAAAGAAGAAATTTTTTTTCTTACATTATTTAGGATCTAAATTTATATTCTATACAGTTAAAATTTAAAAAAAAAATTTTCGGCCATTTTGGAAAATTTTTTTTTTTTATTAAAATTTTTCAAAATCGATACGATTGATTATTTAGAATCGTAAGAAAAGCCTTATAAAAATTTTGGCAACGAAAAATAATAAAAAATGTGGTAGTAGTTGAATTTTTTAAAAACTACTAGTAAAATTTGAGCCAATCAAAAATGATCATTTTTGGGGGTATCAAAAATTTTTATTTATACACTTTTTTCAGTAACTGAAATCATATTACACCATATAGAAAATTAATAAAAGTAATTTTTAACTGATTTACAATTTTTTGTTATTTTTCAAAAAAAACTTGATTTTTTGAAATAATTAAAATTTTTTGAAAAAATCAAAATTTTTGAAAATCCATACGATTATTGATTGTTTAGAATTATGAAAAAAGTATATTTAAAAAATCGACAATGAAAATTAATAAAAATTACAAGAGTAGTTCATATTTTTATTTTTTTTAAATTTTGATATTTATTTAAAAAAATTTTTAACTAATTAAATTTTTTTTTTAATTTTTCGAACCATATATAAAAGTTAAAGCGTCTAAAATATTATTGAACACCGAAAATTGCGCAGAACTTTCATAGGAATTTTAGAAATTTGATATTTTTCCAATAATTTTGATAAAATTGTAATAAAACATTTTCCTAATTTTTTTACCAATTTATAAGAATAATATAATTTTTTAATAAACTTTTTTCGTTTATCGTAATAATGTAATGATCCAGAATTTTTCAAAATTAAAATTTTTTTTATTAATGACGAGAATTTATGAACAAAAGTAAACAAATTGATTTTATTTTACAATTTGTTAAATTTTAGTAAAATTTTCATAAATTTAATACTTTTAACATAAAAAATGTAATAATGAGGAAAAAAACGCAAAAATCCAACAGCTCATTTTTTATCATGAGAATGTAAAAATAATGTAAATATAAATATTTTTAAACAAAATAGTTCTTTTATACAAAAATTGCTTTGACATACCTTAAAAATAGCTCTACAGTTTTTGATAACTCGAAAACTAATGTTTTTCCACCGCCTTTAGTAGCCCTGAAAATTATAATATTATGATTGTAATTTTCTTGACATAAAAATACATTGAATGAAAGTACAACAATTTTTAGGATCAAATTTTCTAAATAATAAACGCAATGTCAGTAAAATTTAGAATAATATTTCGAAAGTTTAAATTTTCAATTTTCCACTAACCGCAAATTCATTCCTAATAAATATTGTGCACTATTTGTATTATTTAAAGAAAAAACAGCATTTGACTAGTAGCCCTAGTAGCAGAACTGGTTATTTTTGAGGTTAAGTTTTCTAGGTTAATATTTGTCATACAGCGTGTGACGTGTGAACACTCAACACTGACGTATTTATTTTTGTCCATATTTATAATTATACAGTAAGTACAAGTAAATATTTTCACTGTATAAACATTTACAATAAATGGAAATTAAGGATTCAGGATTCAGGTGTAAATTAAAAATCAACTTACAATTAAAAGCAGAGGAAAAAATCTTTACACAATTGTCACTAAACTTTGCAAATATCAACTTCAAGTTAAAACACTTGTTGGTAACCTCGAAAATAAACACTTATTTTGAATCAATTTCTTTTGAAGACTACTGCAAAATCCAAAGCGAAATTTTAGCAGGAAGAAGATATTCCTTCAATCTACATTCTCCAAAAATTTGGTATAAATCGGTTTTTCTCCAACGAAGTTACAAACATTTCAAAATCGCTATGAAATGAAGAATGGTTAATTTTTAAAGTGAATTTTTTTTATATTTCTCAGATAATCAAAAAAGTAGTTGAATAATATTAAAGTGTATTTAAAATAGTTATTAATTCAATAATTCCGATTTACTAAAATTAAATTACTTTGCTAAAAAAAATTGTTAAATATGATCGAGTTTTGAAATTTCGTACAGAAACTTAAATTCCATTTTAAAGTTTAATTATATATTATTTAAATTATTTAATTCTTTTATTACGTAGAAATCATAAATTTAGTCTTTAAAAATAAATACCAATCGGTTTTTTTTATATTTTTTTAAACAATTTTCTCTTATTTATAAAATATTTAAAACATGTATGAATATTTTTCCAAATTTTTTATTAAAAAAAATGCATTAGGCGAAGTAAAATTTTGTTTTTAAGGGGATTTGAACCTTGATGACGTCACAGTTTGTGCAAAGCATTAGTTTTAAATCTGTGACGTCATCATGGTTCAAATGCCCTTAATTTTTTAAACTTTTTCATAAAATTTTAGCTTTAAAAAAAAATAGTAGAAAAAAATAAACATTGCAACAGGAAATAAAACTATAGAATTAAAATTATCAAAAAATTTATTGTTTTTGAAAATTCAACGAGAAAAATAATTAATTAACATTTAAATAATTAAAAAATTATACTATTTTTTATCTATAAAAATCAAAGCTATCAATTTTCTAAAAAAAAAATATTGACAATAACACGGAGGGAGATAATATAATATTAAATTTTGTAAATATTTTACAATTTGGGGAAAAAATGCGACAAAGCGAAATTTTTATATAAAAAAATGCAAAATTTAAAAAAAAAACTTGTGTGAAATTTAGTAAAGTTATATTAATATTTAATTAATATTCTTAATATTCTAATATTAAATTATTAATTATTAATAAGTAATAATATTATTAATTCTAATATTAATTAATATTAATAATATTATTATATTAATAAATTAATAAATTTTGTGAAAGATTTAGAAAACAAATAAATTCGTTTTCTTTTAGATGAAAAAAGTCCCTTTTCAATATTCTTCCAGACAAGGAAAGTATTAAAATTGTATTTTAAATATATTTTAACGATCAACGCCCAGAAATTTTTCGGTGATCATCACTTTTCTCTATCGAGATGAATTACTTTCCTTTGTTGCTCTGGTACGCCAATGTCATTAGTACTAATTACTTCGTACACTCTTTGTATTTCCTTTACCTAAAAAATGTCGAAAATTTATAAATTTATTCAATTTTCTTGTGAAATAAATTTTCTCAATTTTACAAAAAATGCATATTAAAGTTTTTTACTTTTTTTTATAACAAAAAACGATATTTTACTTTTCTTAAAATTACAAAATTATTATTTATATATATGTTATAACTTTTTAAATTGTTTTCATACACGGAGGGATGAATATATAAAAAATAAAATTTTGTAAAAGTATTTTAAAAATTGGAGAAAAAAATGCGACAAAGCGAAATTTTATGATATAAAAAATATTAAAATTTTAAAGCAAAGGGATACATCACATGAAATTGTATATGTGCATTACTGCGTACGTGACAAATAGCATGACCACGGTTTTTGTCATTTTACTCAAAAACTATATTTTTAAAAAATTTGGAAAAAATATATGTTAAAGGGGACATTATACGGTATTATTTTCTATAAAAATTACATTGGTCACTGTAAAACTAACCCCCAAAAAATTCTTTTAAAAATTTCAAAAAATTTAAAAAAAAAAAATTCAGATTTTTTTTTCTAGAATTGTTTTGTCTACATTTGAAACATATCCAAATTTCATTAAAATCGATTCAGTAGTTTTCGAGAAAAATAAGTTTTTTTGATTTTTCGTCCCCCCCCTCTATAACTCCCCCCAGAAAAGCGAATTCTAAGTCTAACTAACAGAAGTTAGTTTTAAGAAGAAAAAATAATATAAAAAAAAAAATAAAAATAGTACAAAAAATAATAATATTACCTTGTCCCCGAATGGGACCTTTTTCTAGGCAAGGGAAGGGGTAAGGCACTAATGAGGCCCAAGGCTGCGTCCTAAGCGTCAAGCAAAAGACTCTTCACTTTTACCTCTCGACCTAGACCTTACGGTTGAATATAAAATTTTCTCTAAAAATAAAAACTTGATTTTAAAACATTGTATTTTGTGAGTAAAAATGTGGAAATTATAAATTTAAATATAAATTTCAAAACTTTTTTGTATAGTGAAGAAAGTATGATTTTTCATAATTCTTTGGTGTTGGAGTTTTGAACGAGTATTTCCCAGTGAGAAAGTGCATCCATCTATGTTGGGATAAGTGAAGTTTTCTGCTTGAAAATTTTAAAAGGATAAAAATTAGTTGTAAGTCATTTTTTATAAAAAATTTGAAATTATTATATTCAATTAAATATTATTTTATATATTCAAGTTCACAATTTTTATTTATATATAGGGACATAGAATCAGAAAAAGAAAATTTTTGTCAGTAAGGTCAGAGAAAAAAAATTTTTTTTCTTTGATGTAAATTAAGAAAATTGAGACTATTTTTGACTTATTTTGAAAAATTCAAAAATTGACTTTTTCAAAAAGGTTTTTTTTAATTCTAGAGATACTGAATAAATGAAATGGATTTGTCAGCGGTACCTCTATTGGCATTGTCAAACAATTCAATCACGCTAATTTCCACGCTATTGAATCCAATAAGAGTACTGCCTGGGGATAATGGATTACCAAGGTATTTTTTTTATTCCTATTTTTGAATTTTTTAAATTTAAATAATATTTTTAAATTTTTAAATTAAAAATATATTTAAAAATTTTTAAATTAAAAATATATTTAAAATTTATTAAATTAAAAATATATTTCAAATTTTTAAATTAAAGCTATATTGTCAAATTTTTAACGAAAACTTTATTTATTTATTTACTATTTTTTTTTTTTCATAGAGATTGGAGAGGATTGGCACAAATTTTTGAATTACCTGGCGAGACGATGCCTCTACTTTATACCCATTTGAATCCGTCAAAATATATTTTAGAAGCAATTGACAATAAAACATCTCTAAAGGCTCTGCAAGATGCTTTCGAGGCAATCGAAAGATGGGACGTGTTTGACGATACAGAAATTCTCTTTGGTAACAAAATAACAAAGATTAACATTAAAAAAAATTAAAATAAGAAAGGAAATAATTATTAATTTTTAACGTTAAATGAATATTTGTTTATAATTTTAGAAAAAGATGTCCAAGTCTATAATGAAAATCTCAAGCGATCTCAGAAAACAGCAGAAGATGTTATTGCAAATACGGATTTAGAAATACTCACAATTGGTAAAGAATATTTCGCTTATTTATCAAAAATTAATCACTTTATTTATTTAATTAGCAAATGTTAGGCGCGAAACGTGCTATTCAATTTATTATTATTATTATTATGCAAATTCAGATTCAAAATTTAAAAAAATTCGATTATTAACTAATTTACTGATTAATTATTCTTGTTTATTAATTTCAAAAATTTTTAATAAAATTCTTCACAAGAATTCAATTATTTTCATAGAATAATAATATTCTTCTGAAGAATTCAATTATTTTTTGAAAATATAGCAAAAAATTTTTGCAAAAATTCAATTATTTTTTAACAAAATTTCACGAACGAATACAATTGTTTTTCTAAAATTTTAATAAATCCTTCGAAACGATTCAATTATTTTTTAAATATAGTAAAATATTTGCAAATATTCAATTATTTTCAAAAAATTTCACGAAAGAATCGAGTTTTTTTTAATTCGTTATAAAATATTTTAAAAGAATTAATTCAAATTTTAAAAATATTTTTCGAAAAAATTCAATTATTCTCTAAAATTTAAATAACAATTTTCGTAAAAATTAAATTCTTTTTATAAATTAGTAAAATTTTTTGCAAGAATTCAATTATTTTTAAAGAAAATTTCATCAATACAATTGTTTTCTAAAATTTTAATAAATCCTTCGAAACAATTTAATTATTTTTCTAAATGGTAAAATCTTTGCAAAAATTCAATTATTTTCAAGAAAATTTCACGAGAGTATTCAATTTTTTATAAAATCTTTTAAAAATTCAATTATTTTCCAAAAAAAAATTTCCTGAGTTTCTAGTAGGGAGAGAGCCCTACTCAATCCTAAAGAATAGAGAATTTTAGCTCAATTTTTTAGTAGTAGCAGGTCCACCCGTACGCTATCAGACAATCAAAATTTAATAAAAAAAATTTTTTAAATTTAATTTTTCCAAATTTAATAATTCTAATCATCTGAAAATTACCTGAGTTCTAGTAGGGACAGAGCCCTACTCAATCCTGAAGAATAGAGAATTTTAGCTCAATTTTTTAGTAGTAGCACCACCACCCGTACGCTATCAGACGATCAAAATTTAGTAAGAAAAATTTTTAAAATTTAATTTTTCCAAATTTAATAATTCTAATCATCTGAAAATTACCTGAGTTCTAGTAGGGACAGAGCCCTACTCAATCCTGAAGAATAGAGAATTTTAGCTCAATTTTTTAGTAGTAGCACCACCACCCGAACGCTATCAGACAATCAAAATTTAATAAAAAAAATTTTTTAAATTTAATTTTTCCAAACTTAATAATTCTAACCATCTGAAAATTACCTGAGTTCTAGTAGGGACAGAGCCCTATTCAATTCTGAAGAATAGAGAATTTTAGCTCAATTTTTTAGTAGTAGCACCACCACCCGTACGCTATCAGACAATCAAAATTTAGTAAAAAATAAATTAAAAATTTAATTCTTCCAAATTTAATGATTCTAATCATCTGAAAATTACCTGAGTTCTAGTAGGGACAGAGCCCTACTCAATCCTGAAGAATAGAGAATTTTAGCTCAATTTTTAAGTAGTAGCAGGTCCACCCGAACCCTATCAGACAATCAAAATTTAATAAAAAAAATTTTTTAAATTTAATTTTTCCAAACTTAATAATTCTAACCATCTGAAAATTACCTGAGTTCTAGTAGGGACAGAGCACTATTCAATTCTGAAGAATAGAGAATTTTAGCTCAATTTTTTAGTAGTAGCACCACCACCCGTACGCTATCAGACAATCAAAATTTAGTAAAAAATAAATTAAAAATTTAATTCTTCCAAATTTAATGATTCTAATCATCTGAAAATTACCTGAGTTCTAGTAGGGACAGAGCCCTACTCAATCCTTAAGAATAGAGAATTTTAGCTCAATTTTTTAGTAGTAGCAGGTCCACCCGTACGCTATCAGACAATCAAAATTTAGTAAAAAATAAATTAAAAATTTAATTCTTCCAAATTTAATGATTCTAATCATCTGAAAATTATTTGAGTTCTAGTAGGGACAGAGACCTACTTAATCCTGAAGAATAGAGAATTTTAGCTCAATTTTTTAGTAGTAGCACCACCACCTGAACGCTATCAGACAATCAAAATTTAGTAAAAAAAATATTAAAAAATCAATTCTTCCAAATTTAATGATTCTAATCATCTGAAAATTACCTGAGTTCTAGTAGGGACAGAGCCCTACTCAATCCTGAAGAATAGAGAATTTTAGCTCAATTTTTTAGTAGTAGCACCACCACCTGAACGCTATCAGACAATCAAAATTTAGTAAAAAATAAATTAAAAATTTAATTCTTCCAAATTTAATGATTCTAATCATCTGAAAATTACCTGAGTTCTAGAAGGGACAGAGCCCTACTCAATCCTGAAGAATAGAGAATTTTAGCTCAATTTTTTAGTAGTAGCAGGTCCACCCGTACGCTATCAGACAATCAAAATTTAGTAAAAAATAAATTAAAAATTTAATTCTTCCAAATTTAATGATTCTAATCATCTGAAAATTACCTGAGTTCTAGTAGGGACAGAGCCCTACTCAATCCTGAAGAATAGAGAATTTTAGCTCAATTTTTTAGTAGTAGCAGGTCCACCCGTACGCTATCAGACAATCAAAATTTAGTAAAAAATAAATTAAAAATTTAATTCTTCCAAATTTAATGATTCTAATCATCTGAAAATTACCTGAGTTCTAGTAGGGACAGAGCCCTATTCAATTCTGAAGAATAGAGAATTTTAGCTCAATTTTTTAGTAGTAGCACCACCACCCGTACGCTATCAGACAATCAAAATTTAGTAAGAAAAATTTTTAAAATTTAATTTTTCCAAATTTAATGATGCTAATCATCTGAAAATTACCTGAGTTCTAGTAGGGACAGAGCCCTACTCAATTCTGAAGAATAGAGAATTTTAGCTCAATTTTTTAGTAGTAGCAGGTCCACCCGTACGCTATCAGACAATCAAAATTTAGTAAAAAGTAAATTAAAAATTTAATTCTTCCAAATTTAATGATTCTAATCATCTGAAAATTACCTGAGTTCTAGTAGGAACAGAGCCCTACTCAATCCTGAAGAATAGAGAATTTTAGCTCAATTTTTTAGTAGTAGCACCACCACCCGAACGCTATCAGACAATCAAAATTTAGTAAAAAAAATATTAAAAAATTAATTCTTCCAAATTAAATGATTCTAATCATCTGAAAATTACCTGAGTTCTAGTAGGGACAGAGCCCTATTCAATTCTGAAGAATAGAGAATTTTAGCTCAATTTTTTAGTAGTAGCACCACCACCCGAACGCTATCAGACAATCAAAATTTAGTAAGAAAAATTTTAAAATTTAATTTTTCCAAATTTAATGATGCTAATCATCTGAAAATTACCTGAGTTCTAGTAGGGACAGAGCCCTACTCAATCCTGAAGAATAGAGAATTTTAGCTCAATTTTTAAGTAGTAGCAGGTTCACCCGTACGCTATCAGACAATCAAAATTTAATAAAAAAAATTTTTTAAATTTAATTTTTCCAAATTTAATAATTCTAATCATCTGAAAATTACCTGAGTTCTAGTAGGGACAGAGCCCTACTCAATCCTGAAGAATAGAGAATTTTAGCTCAATTTTTTAGTAGTAGCACCACCACCCGAACGCTATCAGACAATCAAAATTTAGTAAAAAAAATATTAAAAAATTAATTCTTCCAAATTAAATGATTCTAATCATCTGAAAATTACCTGAGTTCTAGTAGGGACAGAGCCCTACTCAATCCTAAAGAATAGAGAATTTTAGCTCAATTTTTTAGTAGTAGCACCACCACCCGTACGCTATCAGACAATCAAAATTTAGTAAGAAAAATTTTTAAAATTTAATTTTTCCAAATTTAATGATGCTAATCATCTGAAAATTACCTGAGTTCTAGTAGGGACAGAGCCCTATTCAATTCTGAAGAATAGAGAATTTTAGCTCAATTTTTTAGTAGTAGCACCACCACCCGTACGCTATCAGACAATCAAAATTTAGTAAAAAAAATATTAAAAAATTAATTCTTCCAAATTTAATGATTTTAATCATCTGAAAATTACCTGAGTTCTAGTAGGGACAGAGCGCTACTCAATCCTGAAGAATAGAGAATTTTAGCTCAATTTTTTAGTAGTAGCACCACCACCCGAACGCTATCAGACAATCAAAATTTAGTAAGAAAAATTTTTAAAATTTAATTTTTCCAAATTTAATAATTCTAATCATCTGAAAATTACCTGAGTTCTAGTAGGGACAGAGCGCTACTCAATCCTGAAGAATAGAGAATTTTAGCTCAATTTTTTAGTAGTAGCAGGTCCACCCGTACGCTATCAGACAATCAAAATTTAGTAAAAAATAAATTAAAAATTTAATTCTTCCAAATTTAATGATTCTAATCATCTGAAAATTACCTGAGTTCTAGTAGGGACAGAGCCCTACTCAATCCTGAAGAATAGAGAATTTTAGCTCAATTTTTTAGTAGTAGCAGGTCCACCCGTACGCTATCAGACAATCAAAATTTAGTAAGAAGAAACTTAAAAAATTAATTCTTCCAAATTTAATGATTCTAATCATCTGAAAATTACCTGAGTTCTAGTAGGGACAGAGCCCTACTCAATCCTAAAGAATAGAGAATTTTAGCTCAATTTTTTAGTAGTAGCACCACCACCCGTACGCTATCAGACAATCAAAATTTAATAAAAAAAATTTTTAAATTTAATTTTTCCAAATTTAATAATTCTAATCATCTGAAAATTACCTGAGTTCTAGTAGGGACAGAGCCCTACTCAATCCTGAAGAATAGAGAATTTTAGCTCAATTTTTTAGTAGTAGCAGCTCCACCCGTACGCTATCAGACAATCAAAATTTAATAAAAAAAATTTTTTAAATTTAATTTTTCCAAATTTAATAATTCTAATCATCTGAAAATTACCTGAGTTCTAGTAGGGACAGAGCCCTACTCAATCCTGAAGAATAGAGAATTTTAGCTCAATTTTTTAGTAGTAGCACCACCACCCGTACGCTATCAGACAATCAAAATTTAGTAAGAAAAATTTTTAAAATTTAATTTTTCCAAATTTAATGATTCTAATCATCTGAAAATTACCTGAGTTCTAGTAGGGACTGAGCCCTATTCAATCCTGAAGAATAGAGAATTTTAGCTCAATTTTTTAGTAGTAGCAGGTCCACCCGTACGCTATCAGACAATCAAAATTTAGTAAAAAAAATATTAAAAAATTAATTCTTCCAAATTTAATGATTCTAATCATCTGAAAATTACCTGAGTTCTAGTAGGGACAGAGCCCTACTCAATCCTGAAGAATAGAGAATTTTAGCTCAATTTTTTAGTAGTAGCACCACCACCCGAACGCTATCAGACAATCAAAATTTAGTAAAAAAAATATTAAAAAATTAATTCTTCCAAATTTAATGATTCTAATCATCTGAAAATTACCTGAGTTGTAGTAGGGACAGAGCCCTACTCAATCCTGAAGAATAGAGAATTTTAGCTCAATTTTTTAGTAGTAGCAGGTCCACCCGAACGCTATCAGACAATCAAAATTTAGTAAAAAAAATATTAAAAAATTAATTCTTCCAAATTTAATGATTCTAATCATCTGAAAATTACCTGAGTTCTAGTAGGGACAGAGCCCTACTCAATCCTGAAGAATAGAGAATTTTAGCTCAATTTTTTAGTAGTAGCAGGTCCACCCGTACGCTATCAGACAATCAAAATTTAGTAAAAAATAAATTAAAAATTTAATTCTTCCAAATTTAATGATTCTAATCATCTGAAAATTACCTGAGTTCTAGTAGGGACAGAGCCCTACTCAATCCTGAAGAATAGAGAATTTTAGCTCAATTTTTTAGTAGTAGCAGGTCCACCCGTACGCTATCAGACAATCAAAATTTAGTAAAAAATAAATTAAAAATTTAATTCTTCCAAATTTAATGATTCTAATCATCTGAAAATTACCTGAGTTCTAGTAGGGACAGAGCCCTATTCAATTCTGAAGAATAGAGAATTTTAGCTCAATTTTTTAGTAGTAGCAGGTCCACCCGTACGCTATCAGACAATCAAAATTTAGTAAAAAATAAATTAAAAATTTAATTCTTCCAAATTTAATGATTCTAATCATCTGAAAATTACCTGAGTTCTAGTAGGGACAGAGCCCTACTCAATCCTGAAGAATAGAGAATTTTAGCTCAATTTTTTAGTAGTAGCACCACCACCCTTACGCTATCAGACAATCAAAATTTAATAAAAAAATTTTTTAAATTTAATTTTTCCAAATTTAATGATACTAATCATCTGAAAATTACCTGAGTTCTAGTAGGGACAGAGCCCTACTCAATCCTGAAGAATAGAGAATTTTAGCTCAATTTTTAAGTAGTAGCAGGTCCACCCGTACGCTATCAGACAATCAAAATTTAGTAAAAAATAAATTAAAAATTTAATTCTTCCAAATTTAATGATTGTAATCATCTGAAAATTACCTGAGTTCTAGTAGGGACAGAGCCCTACTCAATCCTGAAGAATAGAGAATTTTAGCTCAATTTTTTAGTAGTAGCAGGTCCACCCGTACGCTATCAGACAATCAAAATTTAGTAAGAAGAAACTTAAAAAATTAATTCTTCCAAATTTAATGATTCTAATCATCTGAAAATTACCTGAGTTCTATTAGGGACAGAGCCCTACTCAATCCTGAAGAATAGAGAATTTTAGCTCAATTTTTTAGTAGTAGCAGGTCCACCCGTACGCTATCAGACAATCAAAATTTAGTAAAAAATAAATTAAAAATTTAATTCTTCCAAATTTAATGATTCTAATCATCTGAAAATTACCTGAGTTCTAGTAGGGACAGAGCCCTACTCAATCCTGAAGAATAGAGAATTTTAGCTCAATTTTTTAGTAGTAGCACCACCACCCGAACGCTATCAGACAATCAAAATTTAGTAAGAAGAAACTTAAAAAATTAATTCTTCCAAATTTAATGATTCTAATCATCTGAAAATTACCTGAGTTCTATTAGGGACAGAGCCCTACTCAATCCTGAAGAATAGAGAATTTTAACTCAATTTTTAAGTAGTAGCACCACCACCCGAACGCTATCAGACAATCAAAATTTAGTAAGAAGAAACTTAAAAAATTAATTCTTCCAAATTTAATGATTCTAATCATCTGAAAATTACCTGAGTTCTAGTAGGGACAGAGCCCTATTCAATTCTGAAGAATAGAGAATTTTAGCTCAATTTTTTAGTAGTAGCACCACCACCCGAACGCTATCAGACAATCAAAATTTAGTAAGAAGAAACTTAAAAAATTAATTCTTCCAAATTTAATGATTCTAATCATCTGAAAATTACCTGAGTTCTAGTAGGGACAGAGCCCTACTCAATCCTAAAGAATAGAGAATTTTAGCTTAATTTTTTAGTAGTAGCAGGTCCACCCGTACGCTATCAGACAATCAAAATTTAGTAAGAAAAATTTTTAAAATTTAATTTTTCCAAATTTAATAATTCTAATCATCTGAAAATTACCTGAGTTCTAGTAGGGACAGAGCGCTACTCAATCCTGAAGAATAGAGAATTTTAGCTCAATTTTTTAGTAGTAGCACCACCACCCGAACGCTATCAGACAATCAAAATTTAGTAAAAAAAATATTAAAAAATTAATTCTTCCAAATTTAATGATTCTAATCATCTGAAAATTACCTGAGTTTCTAGTAGGGACAGAGCCCTACTCAATCCTGAAGAATAGAGAATTTTAGCTCAATTTTTTAGTAGTAGCAGGTCCACCCGAACGCTATCAGACAATCAAAATTTAGTAAAAAAAATATCAAAAAATTAATTCTTCCAAATTTAATGATTCTAATCATCTGAAAATTACCTGAGTTCTAGTAGGGACAGAGCCCTACTCAATCCTGAAGAATAGAGAATTTTAGCTCAATTTTTTAGTAGTAGCAGGTCCACCCGTACGCTATCAGACAATCAAAATTTAGTAAAAAATAAATTAAAAATTTAATTCTTCCAAATTTAATGATTCTAATCATCTGAAAATTACCTGAGTTCTAGTAGGGACAGAGCCCTACTCAATCCTGAAGAATAGAGAATTTTAGCTCAATTTTTTAGTAGTAGCAGGTCCACCCGTACGCTATCAGACAATCAAAATTTAGTAAAAAATAAATTAAAAATTTAATTCTTCCAAATTTAATGATTCTAATCATCTGAAAATTACCTGAGTTCTAGTAGGGACAGAGCCCTATTCAATTCTGAAGAATAGAGAATTTTAGCTCAATTTTTTAGTAGTAGCACCACCACCCGTACGCTATCAGACAATCAAAATTTAGTCAGAAGAATTTTAAAAAATTAATTCTTCCAAATTTAATAATTCTAATCATCTGAAAATTACCTGAGTTCTAGTAGGGACGGAGCCCTACTCAATCCTGAAGAATAGAGAATTTTAGCTCAATTTTTAAGTAGTAGCAGGTTCACCCGTACGCTATCAGACAATCAAAATTTAGTCAGAAGAAATTTAAAAAATTAATTCTTCCAAATTTAATGATTCTAATCATCTAAAAATTACCTGAGTTCTAGTAGGGACAGAGCCCTACTTAATCCTGAAGAATAGAGAATTTTAGCTCAATTTTTTAGTAGTAGCACCACCACCCTTACGCTATCAGACAATCAAAATTTAATAAAAAAAATTTTTTAAATTTAATTTTTCCAAATTTAATGATACTAATCATCTGAAAATTACCTGAGTTCTAGTAGGGACTGAGCCCTATTCAATTCTGAAGAATAGAGAATTTTAGCTCAATTTTTTAGTAGTAGCAGGTCCACCCGTACGCTATCAGACAATCAAAATTTAGTAAAAAATAAATTAAAAATTTAATTCTTCCAAATTTAATGATTCTAATCATCTGAAAATTACCTGAGTTCTAGTAGGGACAGAGCCCTACTCAATCCTGAAGAATAGAGAATTTTAGCTCAATTTTTAAGTAGTAGCAGGTCCACCCGTACGCTATCAGACAATCAAAATTTAGTAAAAAATAAATTAAAAATTTAATTCTTCCAAATTTAATGATTGTAATCATCTGAAAATTACCTGAGTTCTAGTAGGGACAGAGCCCTACTCAATCCTGAAGAATAGAGAATTTTAGCTCAATTTTTTAGTAGTAGCAGGTCCACCCGTACGCTATCAGACAATCAAAATTTAGTAAGAAGAAACTTAAAAAATTAATTCTTCCAAATTTAATGATTCTAATCATCTGAAAATTACCTGAGTTCTATTAGGGACAGAGCCCTACTCAATCCTGAAGAATAGAGAATTTTAGCTCAATTTTTTAGTAGTAGCAGGTCCACCCGTACGCTATCAGACAATCAAAATTTAGTAAAAAATAAATTAAAAATTTAATTCTTCCAAATTTAATGATTCTAATCATCTGAAAATTACCTGAGTTCTAGTAGGGACAGAGCCCTACTCAATCCTGAAGAATAGAGAATTTTAGCTCAATTTTTTAGTAGTAGCACCACCACCCGAACGCTATCAGACAATCAAAATTTAGTAAGAAGAAACTTAAAAAATTAATTCTTCCAAATTTAATGATTCTAATCATCTGAAAATTACCTGAGTTCTAGTAGGGACTGAGCCCTATTCAATTCTGAAGAATAGAGAATTTTAGCTCAATTTTTTAGTAGTAGCACCACCACCCGAACGCTATCAGACAATCAAAATTTAGTAAAAAAAATATTAAAAAATTAATTTTTCCAAATTTAATAATTTTAATCATCTGAAAATTACCTGAGTTCTAGTAGGGACAGAGCGCTACTCAATCCTGAAGAATAGAGAATTTTAGCTCAATTTTTTAGTAGTAGCACCACCACCCGAACGCTATCAGACAATCAAAATTTAGTAAAAAAAATATTAAAAAATTAATTCTTCCAAATTTAATGATTCTAATCATCTGAAAATTACCTGAGTTCTAGTAGGGACTGAGCCCTATTCAATTCTGAAGAATAGAGAATTTTAGCTCAATTTTTTAGTAGTAGCACCACCACCCGAACGCTATCAGACAATCAAAATTTAGTAAAAAAAATATTAAAAAATTAATTCTTCCAAATTTAATGATTCTAATCATCTGAAAATTACCTGAGTTCTAGTAGGGACAGAGCCCTATTCAATTCTGAAGAATAGAGAATTTTAGCTCAATTTTTTAGTAGTAGCACCACCACCCGAACGCTATCAGACAATCAAAATTTAGTAAAAAAAATATTAAAAAATTAATTCTTCCAAATTTAATGATTCTAATCATCTGAAAATTACCTGAGTTCTAGTAGGGACAGAGCCCTACTCAATCCTGAAGAATAGAGAATTTTAGCTCAATTTTTTAGTAGTAGCAGGTCCACCCGTACGCTATCAGACAATCAAAATTTAGTAAAAAAAATATTAAAAAATTAATTCTTCCAAATTTAATGATTCTAATCATCTGAAAATTACCTGAGTTCTAGTAGGGACAGAGCCCTACTCAATCCTGAAGAATAGAGAATTTTAGCTCAATTTTTTAGTAGTAGCAGGTCCACCCGTACGCTATCAGACAATCAAAATTTAGTAAGAAAAATTTTTAAAATTTAATTTTTCCAAATTTAATAATTCTAATCATCTGAAAATTACCTGAGTTCTAGTAGGGACGGAGCCCTACTCAATCCTGAAGAATAGAGAATTTTAGCTCAATTTTTAAGTAGTAGCAGGTTCACCCGTACGCTATCAGACAATCAAAATTTAGTAAAAAAAATATTAAAAAATTAATTCTTCCAAATTTAATGATTCTAATCATCTGAAAATTACCTGAGTTCTAGTAGGGACAGAGCCCTATTCAATTCTGAAGAATAGAGAATTTTAGCTCAATTTTTTAGTAGTAGCACCACCACCCGTACGCTATCAGACAATCAAAATTTAGTCAGAAGAATTTTAAAAAATTAATTCTTCCAAATTTAATGATTCTAATCATCTAAAAATTACCTGAGTTCTAGTAGGGACAGAGCCCTACTCAATCCTGAAGAATAGAGAATTTTAGCTCAATTTTTAAGTAGTAGCAGGTCCACCCGTACGCTATCAGACAATCAAAATTTAGTAAAAAATAAATTAAAAATTTAATTCTTCCAAATTTAATGATTCTAATCATCTGAAAATTACCTGAGTTCTAGTAGGGACAGAGCCCTATTCAATTCTGAAGAATAGAGAATTTTAGCTCAATTTTTTAGTAGTAGCAGGTCCACCCGTACGCTATCAGACAATCAAAATTTAGTAAAAAATAAATTAAAAATTTAATTCTTCCAAATTTAATGATTCTAATCATCTGAAAATTACCTGAGTTCTAGTAGGGACAGAGCCCTACTCAATCCTGAAGAATAGAGAATTTTAGCTCAATTTTTTAGTAGTAGCACCACCACCCGAACGCTATCAGACAATCAAAATTTAGTAAAAAAAATATTAAAAAATTAATTCTTCCAAATTTAATAATTCTAATCATCTGAAAATTACCTGAGTTCTAGTAGGGACAGAGCGCTACTCAATCCTGAAGAATAGAGAATTTTAGCTCAATTTTTTAGTAGTAGCACCACCACCCGTACGCTATCAGACAATCAAAATTTAGTAAAAAAAATATTAAAAAATTAATTCTTCCAAATTTAATGATTCTAATCATCTGAAAATTACCTAAGTTCTAGTAGGGACAGAGCCCTACTCAATCCTGAAGAATAGAGAATTTTAGCTCAATTTTTTAGTAGTAGCACCACCACCCGAACGCTATCAGACAATCAAAATTTAGTAAAAAAAAATATTAAAAAATTAATTCCTCCAAATTTAATGATTCTAATCATCTGAAAATTACCTGAGTTCTAGTAGGGACAGAGCCCTACTCAATCCTGAAGAATAGAGAATTTTAGCTCAATTTTTAAGTAGTAGCAGGTCCACCCGTACGCTATCAGACAATCAAAATTTAGTAAGAAAAATTTTTAAAATTTAATTTTTCCAAATTTAATGATTCTAATCATCTGAAAATTACCTGAGTTCTAGTAGGGACAGAGCCCTATTCAATTCTGAAGAATAGAGAATTTTAGCTCAATTTTTAAGTAGTAGCAGGTCCACCCGTACGCTATCAGACAATCAAAATTTAGTAAAAAATAAATTAAAAATTTAATTCTTCCAAATTTAATGATTCTAATCATCTGAAAATTACCTGAGTTTTAGTAGGGACAGAGCCCTACTCAATCCTGAAGAATAGAGAATTTTAGCTCAATTTTTTAGTAGTAGCAGCTCCACCCGTACGCTATCAGACAATCAAAATTTAATAAAAAAAATTTTTTAAATTTAATTTTTCCAAATTTAATAATTCTAATCATCTGAAAATTACCTGATTTCTAGTAGGGACAAAGCCCTACTCAATCCTGAAGAATAGAGAATTTTAGCTTAATTTTTTAGTAGTAGCAGGTCCACCCGTACGCTATCAGACAATCAAAATTTAGTAAAAAATAAATTAAAAATTTAATTCTTCCAAATTTAATGATTCTAATCATCTGAAAATTACCTGAGTTCTAGTAGGGACAGAGCCCTACTCAATCCTGAAGAATAGAGAATTTTAGCTCAATTTTTTAGTAGTAGCACCACCACCCTTACGCTATCAGACAATCAAAATTTAATAAAAAAAATTTTTTAAATTTAATTTTTCCAAATTTAATAATTCTAATCATCTGAAAATTACCTGATTTCTAGTAGGGACAAAGCCCTACTCAATCCTGAAGAATAGAGAATTTTAGCTTAATTTTTTAGTAGTAGCAGGTCCACCCGTACGCTATCAGACAATCAAAATTTAGTAAGAAAAATTTTTAAAATTTAATTTTTCCAAATTTAATAATTCTAATCATCTGAAAATTACCTGAGTTCTAGTAGGGACAGAGCCCTACTCAATCCTGAAGAATAGAGAATTTTAGCTCAATTTTTTAGTAGTAGCAGGTCCACCCGTACGCTATCAGACAATCAAAATTTAGTAAGAAAAATTTTTAAAATTTAATTCTTCCAAATTTAATGATTCTAATCATCTGAAAATTACCTGAGTTCTAGTAGGGACAGAGCCCTACTCAATCCTAAAGAATAGAGAATTTTAGCTCAATTTTTTAGTAGTAGCACCACCACCCGTACGCTATCAGACAATCAAAATTTAATAAAAAAAAATTTTTAAATTTAATTTTTCCAAATTTAATAATTCTAATCATCTGAAAATTACCTGAGTTCTAGTAGGGACAGAGCCCTACTCAATCCTGAAGAATAGAGAATTTTAGCTCAATTTTTTAGTAGTAGCAGCTCCACCCGTACGCTATCAGACAATCAAAATTTTAATAAAAAAAATTTTTTAAATTTAATTTTTCCAAATTTAATAATTCTAATCATCTGAAAATTACCTGAGTTCTAGTAGGGACAGAGCCCTACTCAATCCTGAAGAATAGAGAATTTTAGCTCAATTTTTTAGTAGTAGCACCACCACCCGAACGCTATCAGACAATCAAAATTTAGTAAAAAATAAATTAAAAATTTAATTCTTCCAAATTTAATGATTCTAATCATCTGAAAATTACCTGAGTTCTAGTAGGGACAGAGCCCTACTCAATCCTGAAGAATAGAGAATTTTAGCTCAATTTTTTAGTAGTAGCACCACCACCCGTACGCTTTCAGACAATCAAAATTTAGTAAGAAAAATTTTTAAAATTTAATTTTTCCAAATTTAATGATGCTAATCATCTGAAAATTACCTGAGTTCTAGTAGGGACAGAGCCCTATTCAATTCTGAAGAATAGAGAATTTTAGCTCAATTTTTTAGTAGTAGCAGGTCCACCCGTACGCTATCAGACAATCAAAATTTAGTAAAAAATAAATTAAAAATTTAATTCTTCCAAATTTAATGATTCTAATCATCTGAAAATTACCTGAGTTCTAGTAGGGACAGAGCCCTACTCAATCCTGAAGAATAGAGAATTTTAGCTCAATTTTTAAGTAGTAGCAGGTCCACCCGTACGCTATCAGACAATCAAAATTTAGTAAAAAATAAATTAAAAATTTAATTCTTCCAAATTTAATGATTGTAATCATCTGAAAATTACCTGAGTTCTAGTAGGGACAGAGCCCTACTCAATCCTGAAGAATAGAGAATTTTAGCTCAATTTTTTAGTAGTAGCAGGTCCACCCGTACGCTATCAGACAATCAAAATTTAGTAAGAAGAAACTTAAAAAATTAATTCTTCCAAATTTAATGATTCTAATCATCTGAAAATTACCTGAGTTCTATTAGGGACAGAGCCCTACTCAATCCTGAAGAATAGAGAATTTTAGCTCAATTTTTTAGTAGTAGCAGGTCCACCCGTACGCTATCAGACAATCAAAATTTAGTAAAAAATAAATTAAAAATTTAATTCTTCCAAATTTAATGATTCTAATCATCTGAAAATTACCTGAGTTCTAGTAGGGACAGAGCCCTACTCAATCCTGAAGAATAGAGAATTTTAACTCAATTTTTAAGTAGTAGCACCACCACCCGAACGCTATCAGACAATCAAAATTTAGTAAGAAGAAACTTAAAAAATTAATTCTTCCAAATTTAATGATTCTAATCATCTGAAAATTACCTGAGTTCTAGTAGGGACAGAGCCCTACTCAATCCTGAAGAATAGAGAATTTTAACTCAATTTTTAAGTAGTAGCACCACCACCCGAACGCTATCAGACAATCAAAATTTAGTAAAAAGAAACTTAAAAAATTAATTCTTCCAAATTTAATGATTCTAATCATCTGAAAATTACCTGAGTTCTAGTAGGGACAGAGCCCTATTCAATTCTGAAGAATAGAGAATTTTAGCTCAATTTTTTAGTAGTAGCACCACCACCCGAACGCTATCAGACAATCAAAATTTAGTAAGAAGAAACTTAAAAAATTAATTCTTCCAAATTTAATGATTCTAATCATCTGAAAATTACCTGAGTTCTAGTAGGGACAGAGCCCTATTCAATTCTGAAGAATAGAGAATTTTAGCTCAATTTTTTAGTAGTAGCACCACCACCCGAGCGCTATCAGACAATCAAAATTTAGTAAGAAGAAACTTAAAAAATTAATTCTTCCAAATTTAATGATACTAATCATCTAAAAATTACCTGAGTTCTAGTAGGGACAGAGCCCTACTCAATCCTGAAGAATAGAGAATTTTAGCTCAATTTTTAAGTAGTAGCAGGTCCACCCGTACGCTATCAGACAATCAAAATTTAGTAAAAAATAAATTAAAAATTTAATTCTTCCAAATTTAATGATTCTAATCATCTGAAAATTACCTGAGTTCTAGTAGGGACAGAGCCCTACTCAATCCTGGAGAATAGAGAATTTTAGCTCAATTTTTTAGTAGTAGCAGGTCCACCCGTACGCTATCAGACAATCAAAATTTAGTAAAAAAAATATTAAAAAATTAATTCTTCCAAATTTAATGATTCTAATCATCTGAAAATTACCTGAGTTCTAGTAGGGACAGAGCCCTATTCAATTCTGAAGAATAGAGAATTTTAGCTCAATTTTTTAGTAGTAGCAGGTCCACCCGTACGCTATCAGACAATCAAAATTTAGTAAAAAATAAATTAAAAATTTAATTCTTCCAAATTTAATGATTCTAATCATCTGAAAATTACCTGAGTTCTAGTAGGGACAGAGCCCTACTCAATCCTGAAGAATAGAGAATTTTAGCTCAATTTTTTAGTAGTAGCAGGTCCACCCGTACGCTATCAGACAATCAAAATTTAGTAAAAAATAAATTAAAAATTTAATTCTTCCAAATTTAATGATTCTAATCATCTGAAAATTACCTGAGTTCTAGTAGGGACGGAGCCCTACTCAATCCTGAAGAATAGAGAATTTTAGCTCAATTTTTTAGTAGTAGCAGGTCCACCCGTACGCTATCAGACAATCAAAATTTAGTAAAAAATAAATTAAAAATTTAATTCTTCCAAATTTAATGATTCTAATCATCTGAAAATTACCTGAGTTCTAGTAGGGACGGAGCCCTACTCAATCCTGAAGAATAGAGAATTTTAGCTCAATTTTTTAGTAGTAGCACCACCACCCGTACGCTATCAGACAATCAAAATTTAGTCAGAAGAATTTTAAAAAATTAATTCTTCCAAATTTAATGATTCTAATCATCTGAAAATTACCTGAGTTCTAGTAGGGACAGAGCCCTACTCAATCCTGGAGAATAGAGAATTTTAGCTCAATTTTTTAGTAGTAGCACCACCACCCGTACGCTTTCAGACAATCAAAATTTAGTAAGAAAAATTTTTAAAATTTAATTTTTCCAAATTTAATGATGCTAATCATCTGAAAATTACCTGAGTTCTAGTAGGGACAGAGCCCTATTCAATTCTGAAGAATAGAGAATTTTAGCTCAATTTTTTAGTAGTAGCAGGTCCACCCGTACGCTATCAGACAATCAAAATTTAGTAAAAAATAAATTAAAAATTTAATTCTTCCAAATTTAATGATTCTAATCATCTGAAAATTACCTGAGTTCTAGTAGGGACAGAGCCCTACTCAATCCTGAAGAATAGAGAATTTTAGCTCAATTTTTAAGTAGTAGCAGGTCCACCCGTACGCTATCAGACAATCAAAATTTAGTAAAAAATAAATTAAAAATTTAATTCTTCCAAATTTAATGATTCTAATCATCTGAAAATTACCTGAGTTCTAGTAGGGACAGAGCCCTACTCAATCCTGAAGAATAGAGAATTTTAGCTCAATTTTTTAGTAGTAGCAGGTCCACCCGTACGCTATCAGACAATCAAAATTTAGTAAGAAGAAACTTAAAAAATTAATTCTTCCAAATTTAATGATTCTAATCATCTGAAAATTACCTGAGTTCTATTAGGGACAGAGCCCTACTCAATCCTGAAGAATAGAGAATTTTAGCTCAATTTTTTAGTAGTAGCAGGTCCACCCGTACGCTATCAGACAATCAAAATTTAGTAAAAAATAAATTAAAAATTTAGTTCTTCCAAATTTAATGATTCTAATCATCTGAAAATTACCTGAGTTCTAGTAGGGACAGAGCCCTATTCAATTCTGAAGAATAGAGAATTTTAGCTCAATTTTTTAGTAGTAGCACCACCACCCGAACGCTATCAGACAATCAAAATTTAGTAAGAAGAAACTTAAAAAATTAATTCTTCCAAATTTAATGATTCTAATCATCTGAAAATTACCTGAGTTCTATTAGGGACAGAGCCCTACTCAATCCTGAAGAATAGAGAATTTTAACTCAATTTTTAAGTAGTAGCACCACCACCCGAACGCTATCAGACAATCAAAATTTAGTAAGAAGAAACTTAAAAAATTAATTCTTCCAAATTTAATGATTCTAATCATCTGAAAATTACCTGAGTTCTAGTAGGGACAGAGCCCTATTCAATTCTGAAGAATAGAGAATTTTAGCTCAATTTTTTAGTAGTAGCACCACCACCCGAACGCTATCAGACAATCAAAATTTAGTAAGAAGAAACTTAAAAAATTAATTCTTCCAAATTTAATGATTCTAATCATCTGAAAATTACCTGAGTTCTAGTAGGGACAGAGCCCTACTCAATCCTAAAGAATAGAGAATTTTAGCTCAATTTTTTAGTAGTAGCAGGTCCACCCGTACGCTATCAGACAATCAAAATTTAGTAAGAAAAATTTTTAAAATTTAATTTTTCCAAATTTAATAATTCTAATCATCTGAAAATTACCTGAGTTCTAGTAGGGACAGAGCGCTACTCAATCCTGAAGAATAGAGAATTTTAGCTCAATTTTTTAGTAGTAGCAGGTCCACCCGTACGCTATCAGACAATCAAAATTTAGTAAGAAAAATTTTTAAAATTTAATTTTTCCAAATTTAATAATTCTAATCATCTGAAAATTACCTGAGTTCTAGTAGGGACGGAGCCCTACTCAATCCTGAAGAATAGAGAATTTTAGCTCAATTTTTAAGTAGTAGCAGGTCCACCCGTACGCTATCAGACAATCAAAATTTAGTAAAAAATAAATTAAAAATTTAATTCTTCCAAATTTAATGATTCTAATCATCTGAAAATTACCTGAGTTCTAGTAGGGACAGAGCCCTACTCAATCCTGGAGAATAGAGAATTTTAGCTCAATTTTTTAGTAGTAGCAGGTCCACCCGTACGCTATCAGACAATCAAAATTTAGTAAAAAAAATATTAAAAAATTAATTCTTCCAAATTTAATGATTCTAATCATCTGAAAATTACCTGAGTTCTAGTAGGGACAGAGCCCTATTCAATTCTGAAGAACAGAGAATTTTAGCTCAATTTTTTAGTAGTAGCAGGTCCACCCGTACGCTATCAGACAATCAAAATTTAGTAAAAAATAAATTAAAAATTTAATTCTTCCAAATTTAATGATTCTAATCATCTGAAAATTACCTGAGTTCTAGTAGGGACAGAGCCCTACTCAATCCTGAAGAATAGAGAATTTTAGCTCAATTTTTTAGTAGTAGCACCACCACCCGTACGCTATCAGACAATCAAAATTTAGTAAGAAGAAACTTAAAAAATTAATTCTTCCAAATTTAATGATTCTAATCATCTGAAAATTACCTGAGTTCTATTAGGGACAGAGCCCTACTCAATCCTGAAGAATAGAGAATTTTAGCTCAATTTTTTAGTAGTAGCACCACCACCCGAACGCTATCAGACAATCAAAATTTAGTAAGAAAAATTTTTAAAATTTAATTTTTCCAAATTTAATAATTCTAATCATCTGAAAATTACCTGAGTTCTAGTAGGGACAGAGCGCTACTCTATCCTGAAGAATAGAGAATTTTAGCTCAATTTTTTAGTAGTAGCAGGTCCACCCGTACGCTATCAGACAATCAAAATTTAGTAAAAAATAAATTAAAAATTTAATTCTTCCAAATTTAATGATTCTAATCATCTGAAAATTACCTGAGTTCTAGTAGGGACAGAGCCCTACTCAATTCTGAAGAATAGAGAATTTTAGCTCAATTTTTTAGTAGTAGCACCACCACCCGAACGCTATCAGACAATCAAAATTTAGTAAGAAAAATTTTTAAAATTTAATTTTTCCAAATTTAATAATTCTAATCATCTGAAAATTACCTGAGTTCTAGTAGGGACAGAGCCCTACTCAATCCTGAAGAATAGAGAATTTTAACTCAATTTTTAAGTAGTAGCACCACCACCCGAACGCTATCAGACAATCAAAATTTAGTAAGAAGAAACTTAAAAAATTAATTCTTCCAAATTTAATGATTCTAATCATCTGAAAATTACCTGAGTTCTAGTAGGGACAGAGCCCTATTCAATTCTGAAGAATAGAGAATTTTAGCTCAATTTTTTAGTAGTAGCACCACCACCCGAACGCTATCAGACAATCAAAATTTAGTAAGAAGAAACTTAAAAAATTAATTCTTCCAAATTTAATGATTCTAATCATCTGAAAATTACCTGAGTTCTATTAGGGACAGAGCCCTACTCAATCCTGAAGAATAGAGAATTTTAACTCAATTTTTAAGTAGTAGCACCACCACCCGAACGCTATCAGACAATCAAAATTTAGTAAGAAGAAACTTAAAAAATTAATTCTTCCAAATTTAATGATTCTAATCATCTGAAAATTACCTGAGTTCTATTAGGGACAGAGCCCTACTCAATCCTGAAGAATAGAGAATTTTAACTCAATTTTTAAGTAGTAGCACCACCACCCGAACGCTATCAGACAATCAAAATTTAGTAAGAAGAAACTTAAAAAATTAATTCTTCCAAATTTAATGATTCTAATCATCTGAAAATTACCTGAGTTCTAGTAGGGACAGAGCCCTATTCAATTCTGAAGAATAGAGAATTTTAGCTCAATTTTTTAGTAGTAGCACCACCACCCGAACGCTATCAGACAATCAAAATTTAGTAAGAAAAATTTTTAAAATTTAATTTTTCCAAATTTAATAATTCTAATCATCTGAAAATTACCTGAGTTCTAGTAGGGACAGAGCGCTACTCAATCCTGAAGAATAGAGAATTTTAGCTCAATTTTTTAGTAGTAGCAGGTCCACCCGTACGCTATCAGACAATCAAAATTTAGTAAAAAAAATATTAAAAAATTAATTCTTCCAAATTTAATGATTCTAATCATCTGAAAATTACCTGAGTTCTAGTAGGGACAGAGCGCTACTCAATCCTGAAGAATAGAGAATTTTAGCTCAATTTTTTAGTAGTAGCAGGTCCACCCGTACGCTATCAGACAATCAAAATTTAGTAAAAAATAAATTAAAAATTTAATTCTTCCAAATTTAATGATTCTAATCATCTGAAAATTACCTGAGTTCTAGTAGGGACAGAGCCCTACTCAATCCTGAAGAATAGAGAATTTTAGCTCAATTTTTTAGTAGTAGCAGGTCCACCCGTACGCTATCAGACAATCAAAATTTAGTAAAAAAAATATTAAAAATTTAATTCTTCCAAATTTAATGATTCTAATCATCTGAAAATTACCTGAGTTCTAGTAGGGACGGAGCCCTACTCAATCCTGAAGAACAGAGAATTTTAGCTCAATTTTTTAGTAGTAGCACCACCACCCGTACGCTATCAGACAATCAAAATTTAGTCAGAAGAATTTTAAAAAATTAATTCTTCCAAATTTAATGATTCTAATCATCTAAAAATTACCTGAGTTCTAGTAGGGACTGAGCCCTATTTAATTCTAAAGAATAGAGAATTTTAACTCAATTTTTAAGTAGTAGCACCACCACCCGAACGCTATCAGACAATCAAAATTTAGTAAAAAATAAATTAAAAATTTAATTCTTCCAAATTTAATGATTCTAATCATCTGAAAATTACCTGAGTTCTAGTAGGGACAGAGCCCTACTCAATCCTGAAGAATAGAGAATTTTAGCTCAATTTTTTAGTAGTAGCACCACCACCCGAACGCTATCAGACAATCAAAATTTAGTAAGAAGAAACTTAAAAAATTAATTCTTCCAAATTTAATGATTCTAATCATCTGAAAATTACCTGAGTTCTAGTAGGGACTGAGCCCTATTCAATTCTGAAGAATAGAGAATTTTAGCTCAATTTTTTAGTAGTAGCAGGTCCACCCGTACGCTATCAGACAATCAAAATTTAGTAAAAAATAAATTAAAAATTTAATTCTTCCAAATTTAATGATTCTAATCATCTGAAAATTACCTGAGTTCTAGTAGGGACAGAGCCCTACTCAATCCTGAAGAATAGAGAATTTTAGCTCAATTTTTTAGTAGTAGCACCACCACCCTTACGCTATCAGACAATCAAAATTTAATAAAAAAAATTTTTTAAATTTAATTTTTCCAAATTTAATGATACTAATCATCTGAAAATTACCTGAGTTCTAGTAGGGACTGAGCCCTATTCAATTCTGAAGAATAGAGAATTTTAGCTCAATTTTTTAGTAGTAGCAGGTCCACCCGTACGCTATCAGACAATCAAAATTTAGTAAAAAATAAATTAAAAATGTAATTTTTCCAAATTTAATGATTCTAATCATCTGAAAATTACCTGAGTTCTAGTAGGGACAGAGCCCTACTCAATCCTGAAGAATAGAGAATTTTAGCTCAATTTTTTAGTAGTAGCACCACCACCCGAACGCTATCAGACAATCAAAATTTAGTAAAAAAAATATTAAAAAATTAATTCCTCCAAATTTAATGATTCTAATCATCTGAAAATTACCTGAGTTCTAGTAGGGACAGAGCCCTACTCAATCCTGAAGAATAGAGAATTTTAGCTCAATTTTTAAGTAGTAGCAGGTCCACCCGTACGCTATCAGACAATCAAAATTTAGTAAGAAAAATTTTTAAAATTTAATTTTTCCAAATTTAATGATTCTAATCATCTGAAAATTACCTGAGTTCTAGTAGGGACAGAGCCCTATTCAATTCTGAAGAATAGAGAATTTTAGCTCAATTTTTTAGTAGTAGCAGCTCCACCCGTACGCTATCAGACAATCAAAATTTAATAAAAAAAATTTTTTAAATTTAATTTTTCCAAATTTAATAATTCTAATCATCTGAAAATTACCTGAGTTCTAGTAGGGACAGAGCCCTACTCAATCCTGAAGAATAGAGAATTTTAGCTCAATTTTTTAGTAGTAGCACCACCACCCTTACGCTATCAGACAATCAAAATTTAATAAAAAAAATTTTTTAAATTTAATTTTTCCAAATTTAATAATTCTAATCATCTGAAAATTACCTGAGTTCTAGTAGGGACAGAGCCCTACTCAATCCTGAAGAATAGAGAATTTTAGCTCAATTTTTTAGTAGTAGCAGGTCCACCCGTACGCTATCAGACAATCAAAATTTAGTAAGAAAAATTTTTAAAATTTAATTTTTCCAAATTTAATGATTCTAATCATCTGAAAATTACCTGAGTTCTAGTAGGGACAGAGCCCTATTCAATTCTGAAGAATAGAGAATTTTAGCTCAATTTTTTAGTAGTAGCAGCTCCACTCGTACGCTATCAGACAATCAAAATTTAGTAAGAAAAATTTTTAAAATTTAATTTTTCCAAATTTAATAATTCTAATCATCTGAAAATTACCTGAGTTCTAGTAGGGACAGAGCCCTACTCAATCCTGAAGAATAGAGAATTTTAGCTCAATTTTTTAGTAGTAGCAGGTCCACCCGTACGCTATCAGACAATCAAAATTTAGTAAAAAATAAATTAAAAATGTAATTTTTCCAAATTTAATGATTCTAATCATCTAAAAATTACCTGAGTTCTAGTAGGGACAGAGCCCTACTCAATCCTGAAGAATAGAGAATTTTAGCTCAGTTTTTAGTAGTAGCACCACCACCCGAACGCTATCAGACAATCAAAATTTAGTAAAAAATAAATTAAAAATGTAATTCTTCCAAATTTAATGATTCTAATCATCTGAAAATTACCTGAGTTCTAGTAGGGACAGAGCCCTACTCAATCCTGAAGAATAGAGAATTTTAGCTCAATTTTTTAGTAGTAGCACCACCACCCGTACGCTTTCAGACAATCAAAATTTAGTAAGAAAAATTTTTAAAATTTAATTTTTCCAAATTTAATGATGCTAATCATCTGAAAATTACCTGAGTTCTAGTAGGGACAGAGCGCTACTCAATCCTGAAGAATAGAGAATTTTAGCTCAATTTTTTAGTAGTAGCAGGTCCACCCGTACGCTATCAGACAATCAAAATTTAGTAAGAAGAAACTTAAAAAATTAATTCTTCCAAATTTAATGATTCTAATCATCTGAAAATTACCTGAGTTCTAGTAGGGACAGAGCCCTATTCAATTCTGAAGAATAGAGAATTTTAGCTCAATTTTTTAGTAGTAGCACCACCACCCGAACGCTATCAGACAATCAAAATTTAGTAAGAAAAATTTTTAAAATTTAATTTTTCCAAATTTAATAATTCTAATCATCTGAAAATTACCTGAGTTCTAGTAGGGACAGAGCGCTACTCAATCCTGAAGAATAGAGAATTTTAGCTCAATTTTTTAGTAGTAGCACCACCACCCGAACGCTATCAGACAATCAAAATTTAGTAAAAAATAAATTAAAAATTTAATTCTTCCAAATTTAATGATTCTAATCATCTGAAAATTACCTGAGTTCTAGTAGGGACAGAGCCCTACTCAATCCTGAAGAATAGAGAATTTTAGCTCAATTTTTTAGTAGTAGCACCACCACCCGAACGCTATCAGACAATCAAAATTTAGTAAGAAGAAACTTAAAAAATTAATTCTTCCAAATTTAATGATTCTAATCATCTGAAAATTACCTGAGTTCTATTAGGGACAGAGCCCTACTCAATCCTGAAGAATAGAGAATTTTAACTCAATTTTTAAGTAGTAGCACCACCACCCGAACGCTATCAGACAATCAAAATTTAGTAAGAAGAAACTTAAAAAATTAATTCTTCCAAATTTAATGATTCTAATCATCTGAAAATTACCTGAGTTCTAGTAGGGACAGAGCCCTATTCAATTCTGAAGAATAGAGAATTTTAGCTCAATTTTTTAGTAGTAGCACCACCACCCGAACGCTATCAGACAATCAAAATTTAGTAAGAAAAATTTTTAAAATTTAATTTTTCCAAATTTAATAATTCTAATCATCTGAAAATTACCTGAGTTCTAGTAGGGACAGAGCGCTACTCAATCCTGAAGAATAGAGAATTTTAGCTCAATTTTTTAGTAGTAGCAGGTCCACCCGTACGCTATCAGACAATCAAAATTTAGTAAAAAATAAATTAAAAATTTAATTCTTCCAAATTTAATGATTCTAATCATCTGAAAATTACCTGAGTTCTAGTAGGGACAGAGCCCTACTCAATCCTGAAGAATAGAGAATTTTAGCTCAATTTTTTAGTAGTAGCAGGTCCACCCGTACGCTATCAGACAATCAAAATTTAGTCAGAAGAATTTTAAAAAATTAATTCTTCCAAATTTAATGATTCTAATCATCTAAAAATTACCTGAGTTCTAGTAGGGACTGAGCCCTATTTAATTCTAAAGAATAGAGAATTTTAACTCAATTTTTAAGTAGTAGCACCACCACCCGAACGCTATCAGACAATCAAAATTTAGTAAAAAATAAATTAAAAATTTAATTCTTCCAAATTTAATGATTCTAATCATCTGAAAATTACCTGAGTTCTAGTAGGGACAGAGCCCTACTCAATCCTGAAGAATAGAGAATTTTAGCTCAATTTTTTAGTAGTAGCACCACCACCCTTACGCTATCAGACAATCAAAATTTAATAAAAAAAATTTTTTAAATTTAATTTTTCCAAATTTAATGATACTAATCATCTGAAAATTACCTGAGTTCTAGTAGGGACTGAGCCCTATTCAATTCTGAAGAATAGAGAATTTTAGCTCAATTTTTTAGTAGTAGCAGGTCCACCCGTACGCTATCAGACAATCAAAATTTAGTAAAAAATAAATTAAAAATTTAATTCTTCCAAATTTAATGATTCTAATCATCTGAAAATTACCTGAGTTCTAGTAGGGACAGAGCCCTACTCAATCCTGAAGAATAGAGAATTTTAGCTCAATTTTTTAGTAGTAGCACCACCACCCTTACGCTATCAGACAATCAAAATTTAATAAAAAAAATTTTTTAAATTTAATTTTTCCAAATTTAATGATACTAATCATCTGAAAATTACCTGAGTTCTAGTAGGGACTGAGCCCTATTCAATTCTGAAGAATAGAGAATTTTAGCTCAATTTTTTAGTAGTAGCAGGTCCACCCGTACGCTATCAGACAATCAAAATTTAGTAAAAAATAAATTAAAAATTTAATTCTTCCAAATTTAATGATTCTAATCATCTGAAAATTACCTGAGTTCTAGTAGGGACGGAGCCCTACTCAATCCTGAAGAATAGAGAATTTTAGCTTAATTTTTAAGTAGTAGCAGGTTCACCCGTACGCTATCAGACAATCAAAATTTAGTAAGAAAAATTTTTAAAATTTAATTTTTCCAAATTTAATGATTCTAATCATCTGAAAATTACCTGAGTTCTAGTAGGGACTGAGCCCTATTTAATTCTAAAGAATAGAGAATTTTAACCCAATTTTTAAGTAGTGGCACCACCACCCGAACGCTATCAGACAATCAAAATTTAGTAAGAAGAAACTTAAAAAATTAATTCTTCCAAATTTAATGATTCTAATCATCTGAAAATTACCTGAGTTCTAGTAGGGACAGAGCCCTACTCAATCCTAAAGAATAGAGAATTTTAGCTCAATTTTTTAGTAGTAGCAGGTCCACCCGTACGCTATCAGACAATCAAAATTTAGTAAAAAATAAATTAAAAATTTAATTCTTCCAAATTTAATGATTCTAATCATCTGAAAATTACCTGAGTTCTAGTAGGGACAGAGCCCTACTCAATCCTGAAGAATAGAGAATTTTAGCTTAATTTTTTAGTAGTAGCACCACCACCCGTACGCTATCAGACAATCAAAATTTAGTAAGAAAAATTTTTAAAATTTAATTTTTCCAAATTTAATAATTCTAATCATCTGAAAATTACCTGAGTTCTAGTAGGGACAGAGCCCTACTCAATCCTGAAGAATAGAGAATTTTAGCTCAATTTTTTAGTAGTAGCACCACCACCCGAACGCTATCAGACAATCAAAATTTAGTAAAAAAAATATTAAAAAATAAATTCTTCCAAATTTAATGATTCTAATCATCTGAAAATTACCTGAGTTCTAGTAGGGACAGAGCCCTACTCAATCCTGAAGAATAGAGAATTTTAGCTCATTTTTTAAGTAGTAGCACCACCACCCGAACGCTATCAGACAATCAAAATTTAGTAAGAAAAATTTTTAAAAATTAATTCTTCCAAATTTAATGATTCTAATCATCTAAAAATTACCTGAGTTCTAGTAGGGACTGAGCCCTATTTAATTCTAAAGAATAGAGAATTTTAACTCATTTTTTAAGTAGTAGCACCACCACCCGAACGCTATCAGACAATCAAAATTTAGTAAAAAATAAATTAAAAATTTAATTCTTCCAAATTTAATGATTCTAATCATCTGAAAATTACCTGAGTTCTAGTAGGGACAGAGCCCTACTCAATCCTGAAGAATAGAGAATTTTAGCTCAATTTTTAAGTAGTAGCAGGTCCACCCGTACGCTATCAGACAATCAAAATTTAGTAAAAAATAAATTAAAAATTTAATTCTTCCAAATTTAATGATTCTAATCATCTGAAAATTACCTGAGTTCTAGTAGGGACAGAGCCCTACTCAATCCTGAAGAATAGAGAATTTTAGCTCAATTTTTAAGTAGTAGCAGGTTCACCGGAACGCTATCAGACAATCAAAATTTAGTAAAAAATAAATTAAAAATTTAATTCTTCCAAATTTAATGATTCTAATCATCTGAAAATTACCTGAGTTCTAGTAGGGACAGAGCCCTACTCAATCCTGAAGTATAGAGAATTTTAGCTCAATTTTTTAGTAGTAGCAGGTCCACCCGTACGCTATCAGACAATCAAAATTTAGTAAGAAAAATTTTTAAAATTTAATTTTTCCAAATTTAATGATTCTAATCATCTGAAAATTACCTGAATTCTAGTAGGGACTGAGCCCTATTCAATTCTGAAGAATAGAGAATTTTAGCTCAATTTTTTAGTAGTAGCAGGTCCACCCGTACGCTATCAGACAATCAAAATTTAGTAAGAAGAAACTTAAAAATTAATTCTTCCAAATTTAATGATTCTAATCATCTGAAAATTACCTGAGTTCTAGTAGGGACAGAGCCCTACTTAATCATAAAAATATCTCGAAATGGATTGATAGACTTTAAAAAATTCTCAAAAAAAAAATTTTTTTTGACTTTTTTCTGAAAAATTTTTTTTTTTTTTAATTTTTTTAAGTTGGTTATTGAAGTTAGTATATAATAAAATCTTATTCTTTGCATCAAGACGAATCGATTGGTATATAAGAAGTATAAATTGTAGGAGAATTTACATAGTTAATCACAATTAAAGCTGAAAAATTCGCATTTTTATCATAAAATGAGTTCTTTCCGCAAAATTATGTTGCCGTTTAAGAAAATCTTACTCATTCATTTCTAAAATCATATTCTTTGCACCAAGACGGATCGATTGGTATATATAAAGTATATATTGTATTTAAATTTATAGAATTAAAACCAATTATAGACAAAAAATTTGCACGTTTAATAAAAATTCATTTTTTCTTAAAAATCATGTTGCTGTACAATAGAATGTTATTATTTATTAAAAAATAAATTAAAAATCTTATTCTTTGCATCAAGACGAATCGATTGATATATTTAAAGTATATATTCTATTGAAAATTATATAATTAATTACAATTAAAGTTGAAAAATTCACTTTTTGACTAAAAATTTTGTGTTTATTTAGATTCATATTACTGTATAAGAAAATTTTATTTTTTCTATTAAGACGAATGAACTTTATTTTATAAATGTTAAATTGTTTTAAAAATGAAATATATTTATCGTTAATGCTTCCTTCACGAGGAAGCAAATTTTTTTTGCTGATCGTAAAGAGGAAGCAAAATGTTCATGTAATGAACATCTGGATTTACAACTTGTTTATTAAATTTTTAGAGGATCAATACAGATCAGAGGAAGGTTTGCAGAAGCAGCATTACGACGCATTTATTTTATATGCAGATGAAGATTTCGATTTTGCAAAAGAAATGATCGAAAAACTTGAAGAGCAAGATTTGAAGGTAACAACAATAAATTATTATTAATTCTAAGTTCATAAAATTTAAAAACGAATATTTTTATACTTAAACTTTATTTGTATTTTAGGTTTGCACAAAAGATAGAGATCTCATTGCTGGCGTTTCTCTTGAAAGCGAAGTAATAATGAAATTAATTTCCGAACGTTGCAATCGACTAGTAGTCGTAATTTCACCAAACTTCCTGAAGAGCCCCGTGAATAAATTCTTTTTAGAATTTGCACACGCTGTTGGAATAGGTATTCAAAAAAAATTTTTTTTATATATTTGTACACTTTTATTTTTTATAATACTCAATTTTTTTTAAATTAAAAAAAAAAAAATTTTTTTAATTTTTTTTTTAAATTTATTTTTATTTTTTTTTTTTATTTTTTTCTTTACATTTTTATTAAAATCTTGAAAATTTTACAGATCAAAGAAAGAGAAAACTCATCGCCTGTGTTTATAAGGATTGTGACCAACTTCCTGAGTCATTAAGTTATACGATGAACTTGTACTACAATCGTAGAGCTTATTTTGATTTTTGGGGGAAACTTTGCGATTCCGTAAGAACATCACCGTTGAAAAAAGAAAGGTAAATATGAAGTAAATTTTTATTTTACTATTTTAAAGTTTACTTTAAAATTTAATTTAAAAAAAATAATTGAATTTTGGAAGAATTACAGTTGTAATTTTTAGAAATAATTAAATTTCAAAAGGTTTTTCATTGAAATTATTTGAAATTTTAATTCCTGTGGAAAAGTAAATAAGAATAAGTTTTAAAATTTTTGTTTAACAAAAAAAAAAAATTTTTTTTTCAAATGTTTTGAAATTTTTATTAATTTAATTTAGAAATTAAAAAAAAATTGTTCAGCTCTAAATTTTATATTCTATTTTTCAGTCGTCAGGGAAACAGAGAAATAAAGAAGACAAATGATAATTACATTGCCAAGGAAGAGAGGATAGAAAATAATTTAGCAATTAATTCTGAATTGCCAAAATCTTTAAGACCACCAAGTAAATCGCATGCAATTCTACGGAGTTTAACGAGAAAAAAAGAAAAGAAAGCAAATAATAATGAAAGTACATCGAAGGAAACTAATAATGATGAAATAGATTCTGGACTTTGTTTACCATCTGTTATCTCGGACTCGATAAGTATCAATTTAGATACAACAAATTCACCCTCAGATGCAGCCAATCTTCTTTCATTGAAGCACGACAAAAAGAAGAGATTTTCACCATTTAAAAAACTTCTTAGGATAAAGAAATAAAAAAAATTTTTATTTTTAAATATTAATTTGACTCAATACAGAACATTCTCTGCTCAATGTGTGATAATTTACCAACTTACAATTTTTTTAATTTTATTTTTTCATCTATTTATTTATTTATTGTAAAATATATTTTTTTTTTGATTTTATAATGTGAATATACAGTACAAATTGTATAATTTAATAAATGGCATTTAGAGGATTATGGTCTTTAAATGTTATTCTTTGAAAAATAAAAATATTTTTTTTTTTGTAATTATTCTTTTTTTAAAAAAAACTAAGTTCTTCTAAATAAAAACAATATTTAAAAATTCGTGCATTAAAAAAAAAAGTGGATTTTTGAAAAGAATAAATATTAATTCAGTCACATTTCTACATGTAACAATTATTTTCATTAATAATAACATTTTTCATGGAAATTCAATTTAAAAAAAAAATTTTTTTTTTAAATTCTAAGTGAGAATTCAATTATTTTCATAAATAATAAAACTCATCGAAGAATTTCAATTATTTTTAGCAACTATTTTAAATTAATAATTTGAAAAATTCAATTATTTTCACAAATAATAAAATTTTGCTCAGGAATTCAATTATTTTTGAAAATTTTAATAAAAATATTTTTTTAAAAAAAATGTACTTCTTCTTAAAAATTTAATTTCAATTCCTCGAAAAAAATCAATTATTTAAAAATGAACATTTATTAAAATTCTTTGGAAGAATTCAATTATTTATAAAAATATTACAATTTCAATTTTAATTAAATTTTTTTTTTTTGAAATAATTCAAACAAAACTATTTCAGAAAATTCAATTATTTTCAGGCATTTTAATAAAATTTTTATATAATCTATTTAATAAATAAATAAATAAATAAATAAATGAAATTCTTTGCAAAATTCAATTATTTTCAAATATTTTTAAAACATTGTTTGAAAGAAATCAATTAATTTAAATACAATTTTAATTAAATTTTTTTGAAATAATTCAATTATTCTTTCAGATTTTAATAAAATTCTTCCAAAGAATTCAATTATTTGCATAAATAATTCTTCGAAAGAATTCAATTATTAAAGATAAATAACAAAATTGTCCCCGAAAATTAAATTATTTTGAGACATTTTAATCAAATTCTTTGCTAAATTCAATTATTTTCATAAATAACAATATTTCATCACAAGAATTAAATTATTCTTAAAAGTAATAAATTTCTTCTTGGAAATTCAATTATTTAAAAAAATTCTAATAAAATCGTTTGCAAGCAATTCAATTATTTTCAAAAAAAATTCAATAAAATCACAAGAATTCAATGATTATTTTTAAAAGTAATAAATTTTTTCTTGGTAATTCAATTATTTTAAAAAATTCTAATAAAATCATTTGCAAAAATTCAATTATATTCAAAAAATTTAATAAAATAAAAATAACAATATTTCATCAAAAGAATTCAATTATTTTTAAAAGTAATAAATTTCTTCTTGGAAATAAATTTCTTCAAATTTCTTCAATTATTTAAAACAAAAATTCTAATAAATTCATTTGCAAGAATTCAATTATTTTCAAAAACAAATTTAATAAAATACCGAACAGACATTCAATTATTGTCAAAAATTTTAGTAGAATTCTTTGTAAAATTTAATTATTTTCAAAAACTTTTCGCAATTCAATGATTTTTAATATTTACTATTTTCATAAAATTTCCAAACATAATTCAATTATTTAAAAAATTTTTTGTAAATATCTTTTTTTTTTTTTTTTTTCGTAAGAATTCAATTCTTTTCATGAATAATAAAAATTTTCTCAGGAATTGAATTATAATATTATTTTAATATTTATATATTGATTAATTAATAATTATTTAATTAATTAATAAATTTTTTATTAAATTTTTTATTATTATTTCAACTTTATTAATGTTCTTTTTCGAAACAATAAATTTGATTATATTACACTTCAGTTTTTCGACAATAAAATTCTGAAAAGAATGTAAAAACATGTTTTTTTTTTTTTTAAATAAGTTTCAAAACTTTAAAAATTATGTTTTTGCATTCTTTCCAGAGTCACGAATTGCTAAAAATTAAAATTATATGAAAAAAAAATGTTATATATTATTGTAATAAAATATAATTTATCTCTGATTAAGATTTTAATATAATATCATCCTACCTTCTCTCTACAAGTGTTTTAAAAGACAGTTCTGAGTTGATTTTTATTCATTGTACCTCTTACTTTGACATAATTATATTCATAAATGAAAATCTGTTGGCAAATTTTCCTCCTCAATATTATATTTATAAATCGAGTGAATTTTTTTTATTTAATTTCTCTCCTGTGAGTTGAAAATTTTATTCGTAGGACTTGGAATACGTCAGGTTGACCGTAAGTATTTTCTTAAACTGAATACAGCATGCTTCTCTATAATAATAATTCGTAGTACTACAATTCATAAGTTTGCAAGTGTCAGCAAATTTATCAGCATTCATATATTATGTTCCGCATGTTTTGTAACTTAAACATTGGTGTCGAATATTATTTCTCGTCATCAGGCAATTTGAATATTAAATGAAAATTTAATTAAATAAATTAATTAATTAATTAAAAAAAAATTAAAATAATAAAATAAAATAAATAAATTAATTAATTAATTAAATTAAATTAAATTAAATTAAATTAATTTATTTAATTTAATTATTTTTAATTTAATTAATTTAATTAATTAATTGAATTTTATTAAATTAATTTAATTTAATTTTTTTTCGCTCATTATGAAAAAGAAAATTAATTTTATTGAGATTTAATTAAATATTTCTTTCATCTTCTTAGAAATAAAAATTTCAATTTCTCTTTGAATACAAATTATATAAAAATTTTTTAAATCTTTATGTTTACATTATGCAACTTTTTTCAGGTAGTTACAAAGTTTACGAATTTTAGTTTACAATTTTAAAAATGTAAATTGTAAATTATAAATGTTTGTTGTATTTTGTTGTATTTTAAATACAGTGAAAATTCTAAATTAAAAAGTATTGTAAAATGCATTATTTATATTAATTCAGGTACATATAAATGAATAAAAATCGTTCGCTAATTCTGTTCGCAGTTTCAAATTAGATGTTGTTTGCAAAAAAAAAAAAAAAATTGTTCCCTAACTTTTTTTAATGTTTTCATTTTAAATATTTTTAATTTTACAATTAATGTATTGAAAATCGTTGTCACCTTGCTAAGAATTTTATTAAAATATTTTATTATTTAGCATAAAAATAATTGATAAATTATTATTATTATTATTATTATTATTATTATTATTATTATTATTATTATTATTATTATTATTATTTTAATTCTTTGAATTATTTTTTAAATAATCGATTTTTTTTTATTTATAAAAATAATTGAATTGTTTTGAAGAATTTATTAAAATGTTAGAAAATAATTGAATTTTATCAAAAAAAAAATTATTAAAAAATAAAAAAACGAGATTGAACTCTTACATGGAATTTTACTAAAAAAATTAATGTATTAAAAATAATTAAACTTTTGAAAAGAATTGTATTTATTTAAAAAAAAATAATTGAATTGTTTCCAAGTTTTTGTTAAAATTTTATAAAAAATAATTTCTAAATTCTTTCGTAAAATTTTATTAAAATTTTGTTAAAAATAATTGAATTTTGTCAAAAAAATTTATTATTAGTTATAAAAATAATTGAATTCTTGTGAAGAAATTTTATTAAATTTCTTTGCAAATAATTGAATTGTTTCAAAGAATAATAAAGAATAAATTATTAATATTATTATTATTATTATTATTATTTTTTTTTTATTTATTAATAATAATAAAGAATTTATTAGAAATTAAAAAAATAATTAAACATTATCGAAAAATATTAATAAAAAATAAAAAGAAAAAAAACTTTATTCTTTCATATGAATTTATTAAAACTGTATTAAAATTTAAAATAATTGAATTATTAGCAAAGACTGTTTATCATTTATAAAAAATAATTCAATTTTATCAAAAGATTTATTAAAATTTTCAAAAATAATTCAATTCTTTTGTGAAATTTTATTAAAAATTTTTTCAAAAATAATTGAATTTTTAACAAAAATTCTTAGTATTTATAAAAATAATTGAATATTCTTCCGAAGAATGTTATTATTTATGAAAATAATTGAATTCTTGCAAAGAATTAATTATTACATTTTTTTTTTTTTTGCAAATAATTGAATTGTTTCAAAGAATTTATTGAAAAATTTAGAAAATAAATGAATTTATTCGAAAAATATTTAAAAGATATTAAAAAAAAACTGAATTTTTTCATGAAATTTCATTAAAATTGTATTAAAATTAAAAATAATTGAATTTTTACAAAGAATTTTTATTATTTATGAAAAAAATTATTAAATTGTATCGAAGGATTTATTAAAATTTTTAAAAAATTAAGAAAGAAGTAAATATTTTTGATGAAAATGAGGAAAAAGTCAGGAAAATAAAATATGGAAAGAAATTTTTGTCAGTTGATGAATTTTGATAAAATTTCTGAAAATTCGAATTAATTTCTTTTTGAAGAATTTTTTTTTTTAATTAATGGAGTTTCTTTAATAATTTTAATGAAAATTTTTGAAAATAATTGAATTTTTATGAACAATTTCTTCACATTTTTTATAAAATAATCATCTATGTAAAGAATTGAAATTAAACATTTATTTATTCGAATTTTATCAAAATTCTAGAAAATAATTGAATTTTTTCGAAAAATGTTATTAAATTTTTTTTTAAAAATTGAATTCATTCATGAAATGTTATTAAAATTTTAGAAAATACATAATTGAATTTTTGCAATGAATTTTACTAAATTTATAAAAAAATAATTAAATTGTATAGAAAGGATTTATTAAAATTTTAGAAAATAATTGAATTTTTGCAAAGAATTTTACCAAATGTATAAAACTAATGAAATTGTATGGAATAATTTTTATTAAAATTTTAGAAAATAATTGAATTATTTTTATTAGTTACAATGAAAAATTTATTATAATTTTTATTCAAATTCTATAAAATTAGTTAAATATTAAATTAAATTGTCTGTAAAAGAATTATATAAAAAAAAAAAAAAAAAAAAAAAAAAAAAAAAAAAAAAATTAATTATTAGATGTAAAATTAAATTGAACTCTTAATTTTTTATTTTTGCATATTGTGAAGAATTTAAAAACATTTCTTCATTCTTCTACAGGAATCGTTGGAGATTCGCTGAATCAGCCTCCGGGAGTTGCGAACAAAAAAGAAATGGCGAATTTCTCAAAACAAAAGAAAAATATTCTCCCATATAATTTTACGAGCATTCTCTTCAAAAAAAAAGCATTCAATCTAAATCACTCAAACCTTGATAATAATTGAAACTATGAAATAAAATGTCCTCTTCTGTTCTTATCGTCTTTGCTCGTCATCAATGCACTAAAAATGAAAATTTACAAAATTCATCAAATTTTTATTCGACAAATTATTTTCTCTTATTTTTGACATGAAAGTGAATTTATATTTAACTATTCTATGTATGTTTTTGATTCAAAGTTTTGATTCACAAGAGTCGTCGTCGATGAAGATGCGAATCGGAGGTCAAAAAATAGGAAGTAAAGAAAAAGAATCAAATTTCGCAAAATTGAATTTTTTTCCAAAGAGAGAAATTAAAATTCTGAGGGAAAAATTGGAATTGAAAAGAGAAGTGAGAAATAATTACAATATTAATAAGGAAAGAAATTATTTTCCAAAAAAGAGAAAATGCGAAAGAATGTGTGAGAAATATGGGAAAATGTCCAGAGACGCAATTTGGGTTCAGTATCCAACGAATTTCGATCCAATACCAATAACACTGTTAAATTGCGATCGCAATTGGAATAAATTTATAAATCCCTTAATCGGCGGCGGTGTTGGTGCATTATTCGGTGAATTCCCCCACATGGCAATATTAGCCCATCGACAATTGAACAGCAAACTGCAATTTGCCTGTGTGGGGAGTTTAATTTCGGAAAAATGGATCCTAACGGCAGCTCATTGCTCGTATAAAATTTTCATTAAAACAGCCGTCGTCTATCTTGGCTCAAATCGTCTAATGGACACCACTGGGGGTCAAGTATTTTTCGCCAAACAATTAATTATTCATCCGGCGTATCAACCACGTTTGTCCTATGCGGACATTGCACTCGTCGAATTGGACAGAACGGTTCAATTTGGATTGAACCTGAAACCGGCTTGTCTGCAATTTGATAAAGAAAATGAGGCAAAACTGATGGCTACTGGTTGGGGTACTTCTCAATATGGAGGAGAATTGAGTGTGAATTTACTCAAAGCACAACTCGATGTTATTGACAATGTGAATTGTTCGACGATGTATAAGAATTCGATAAATTTACCCTGGGGCATTGTTGACAGTCTTTTGTGCGCTGGTGATCCGACTGGAAATTGGGAGAAGGACACTTGCTCCGGTGATTCGGGAAGTCCGCTTCAAATTAGAAATATTGATAATTGTCTTTTTAAAATTATTGGCATTACAAGTACGGGGAAATTTTGTGGTGTTGATGCAATTCCGGGAATTTATACTCGTGTCGCTGCTTATGTCAATTGGATCGAGGAAATTGTTTGGCCTCATTTTTTTTAAAATAAAAAAATAAAAGGGAGTTCAAATATAATCTTCATCGTCTGAATAATATTGAACGATTTTTCAATTTACGTTGACGAAACTTATAAAATATTTTAATCAAATAAAGCTTATACCTGCTATCTGTATTTAACTTTACGAAAAGTATAAAAAAAAAAAAATCAATGACTAAGATTTAATGTATATTTAATATATTTAATATTTTAACAGCAATTGATTAATACAAAAAACCACTAATATTTAAGTCCTTATATCTAAAACTAAATTATTAAAAACTATTTTTAGTTTCACAGAATAACATATCACAAACTTTAAAATTCTTTGCTTCTTAGGTATTTCTGAAGACGACACATAATAAATGTAAATAGAGTAAAAATAAATATTTTAAATATAATTTTAAAAATTTTGCGATATTTTATAGGATAAATAAAAGTTTAATAGACTTGTGAGTGACAGTTATAAAATTTTATAATTACTCTTGTGTATTAGCAACCGAACATTATTTTGAACTTCAAAATTGTATTGAGGAATCAAAAAAATCTCTTAAATACTAAATATCAATAATATTTAAAATTTTTTTTAAATTTAATGAGGCCATTAATATTATATGTTGTTTCGGCTAACAAAGCCATCAGATATTCTAGGTAAAAATAGATGTTCTGCTTGTCGTGACTGTATTCCAAATTTTTTCAATATATCAGAAATTTTGTCAGTGTAATTGTAACTTTTTAAAGAATCAACATATTTATCGACGTAATAATTGTAGAGAGGATTGTACTTTAAACTATTTTCATGAAGAGTATAGAAATTTACTATCTGATTAATGTTCTCTTTCAAAAATAACATATCATCAACATCCATTAGGCCGTGATTTGATAGTAACAGAATGCGTTCGTCAACTAGACGATTAGATATAAATTTACTTACATTAATACCCCCAATAAATAAACGACTGGGTTCGAAATGGAACAAATCTATGAAAACCTTTAGGAATGGTCTGCCATCATCGTCTTTAAGATGGATAGAGGAATGAATCAAAGGTGAACTTATGTCATTTTTTCAAGTGAATTCAGTCTATTTTTAATTTTCATGTCCGCCATATTGGATCCGCCATTTTGAATTTTCAAAATCTGATATCGGATTCGTAATCAGTGACTTCAAATACAATAGTACGCTCGTTTCCGCAAATTTTAGTTTTCTAAAAAGTTGTCGACATTTTGAGCCCACTTATGAGATTTTGGTCTTGACTGCGAAGAGGTTAAAATACTTTCATTTCTTACAGTATTTTTGTATTTAGAAGTATTTTCGTATTTTAAAATAATTATTTTCGTGTATTGTAGTTTTTTTTTTTTATTTTCTAAAATATTTTGGTATTTTAAAGTATTTAAAAGTAATTTCTAATTAAATTAAAAAATATTCTTTTTATTAAAAATTAAAAATAAATTACATTAAAAACTCACCTCCTCATTCCAAATTATGTCTTCAATTGTATTCGCAGTGGAAAAAAGTATAAAAAAAATAATTAGTTTTGCCATAGGAATCATTTTTGATAATTATTAACAAAAAATTTGCAGAAGAAAATTTATTTAATTTTACACTTCAACTTGGTAATAAGCAATTTTTAAATAAACAGAACAGACGGAATTGTGATAAATTTTTCAAAAAGTAAAAATTGTTTTTAAAAATATCAAATATATATACATATTGTGAAAATAATAAAAATATAGATACAGAAAAGTTTCATAAAAAATGTTCGATAATAAGAAGAGAATATTATACTACTTCAAAGCTGAATATTCGCTTTGCATATTTTACGAGTTTAAAATTTTGAAAAAGAATAAAAACTTTTTCATTTGTTTCTAATCTTTTTAGAAAGTTTTTTTTTTATTTAGATTTGATACAATGTTGGCAGGTATACAAAAGACGATGAGATTAAAAAAAAATATATATCTTTGTTTAAACAAGGGTGAAAGTTTTATTTTCCAAATAGCACTTCATTACTTTCATTCCAGTGGCGCATTCGTTTTGTCCCTCTGAAATTAAAATAGAAACATAATAGTATATTAAAAATTAAAAAAAAAAAAAATTTTCTACTCGTTTTATTCAAAAATTTAGTTTTTCTAAAAATTTGATTAAAAATATCTAAAATTTATATACTCACTCAGTCCACTGCACTTGGTGAGAACAAAGTCAACTTTTTCCTTTGGAATCGAAGCCGGAATTTTTGAGCGAGCAACTTCTTCATCAATTGTTCCTTCCGCGGTCATCTATAAAATTTTAAGCATTTTCAATTCTGTCAATATTATAGGATGATTTTTTTTCAAAAAGACAATTTTTATTTAATATAATATATAAAGTAAAATAATAAAAAATTAATTATACAAATGAAATAAAAAAAAACTCATATTTTTGTACGTATAAATAAATTTTCTTACAATGCCAAACTTCTTCAATAAACAGGAATAAAAGCAGGCCAATTTATTATCGTTCTCATCAATTTTTCCTTCCCTGGCATTTTTCACAGCATCTGCAAAATAATGTAAAATTAAATAATTAAATAAAATTAAATAAAATAAAATAAAATAAAACAAAAAAAATTGTAAATATAAAAATTAAAATATTTTCACGAAAATATTAATGTTCAAAATTTGAATTATTTATTTATATTATAACCTAGGAGCTATACTTTTATTGATTTTTTAAAAGTTAAATAACAAAATTTATAAAATATAATTTTTAATTAATTAGTATGTTATTACGCAATTAGAATTTCAGTGTTTCTATAGTAAAATTTTTGATACTCTAATAATAAATAAATTTTCACTAATAACAAAAAAAATTTTTTTTTTTTAATTTTGTACAATAAATTTATTTATTAAAAAATTGCAAAATTGAATTAGATTTTAATTTATTACCTGGACTTACTCCACTTTCAGTAATACAAACGGCCCTGTGTTGATCGTACTCTTCCTTGAAATCGGCCTTTAAAAACAAATTTTATTTTTGTATAAAATTTTTATTTATTTTAATGGAAATTATAATAATTTGTACAAAATCATTTTTATAATTATAATATTTATAAAATTATAATATATTAAACAAAATTATAATTTTGTTTAATAATAAATAATAATAATAAATAATAATAAATAAAATTGTTAACTTCTTCAAATTTAATAAATAATAATAGTTAATAATTATAGAATAAATATTTAATAAAATACTATTATTAGTGTGATCATTTGGTCGTGAGGCGCAAGGCACCATATATTTTTAAATGATGATTGAGGTTCGAATCCCGGTAGTTATAATTTTTATAAAGTATACTATTAAAATGATTATTAATAGCAGATATTTTGTTTCGGGAAGTATTTCGAAGTGAATTATTTGAAGAATTTTTTTAAGTGACTAATTTCAAATGTATGTATTTAATTTTTGAATTTTATTTTTTTAATATTAATTTTTTTTATTTTATTATTTTATTATTTTTTTTTATTTTTTTTATTTATTTTTTATTTATTTATTTTTTTTTAACTTTTTAATTTTATTTTTTAATTTTACTTTTTTAATTATAACTTTTTAATTCTACTTTTTTAATTTAAATTTTTTAATTTTAATTTTTTAATTTCTTAATTTCAATTTTTTAATTTTAATTTTTCAATTTCTTAATTTCAATTTTTTAATTTCAATTTTTTAATTTCAATTTTTAAATAAAGTAAATAATAAAAATAAAAATAAAAAACTAAACAAAAAGAAAGTACAATCAATATTTATAGATATAAAGGAAAATAATTGTTAACATAATTTCTACATTCAAAATCCAAATTTTCGTCAAAAAAAAAAAAAATTTTTTTACACCTACTTATTTAAAATTTTTGAATAAATAATATTTTTTTGCATTCATTCCATACATTTTTACATTTTTTTTTTTTTAATTTTTGTTGTTTTATGTGAAACAAAATTAATTTGAAATTTGTAATTTATAATTATAAACACTGACGAAATAATAAGTTTCATTGTAGAAATTGTTACTAAAGAAGATAATAAAATATACAAAAATAAAAAAAAAGGAAATTTTTAATCAGAAATTAAAAACCAATTTTTTAATAATATTTTTTTTCATATTTCTTTAATTTTTTACTTTTTAATATTTACAGTGTAAATATTGACAATTAACATTTTTATTTATATTTGTAACAAAAATGATTGAAGTCAATTTTTTAAAAAGTAAATTTCTTTTCTTTCGTGGACTTTATTTTGTAATAATTTTCAAAAAATTGCGATGTAATTTTTTTTTTCACTTTTACTGTTTCAAGAAATAAAATTTTTTATTGTTTCGACAAAAATAAACATTTTTTTCAGAAAAATAATAATTTTGTTTCTTGTTTATTTAATAAAGATTTAAATTGACTCGATTTTTAAATTGTTTCAAAAAATAATTCCATTTTTTTTATTTTTACATTTTTTATTCATTTAGGAAAAAAAATGCAAAAAAGTTTCATTTTTTATTTTTTTTTTGAAAAAATAAGCAGTTTTTCAAAAATACTTGTTCCTTTTATTTATTTAAGCAGTTATTTGCTTAATTTTTATTTATTTATTTATTTTTTTTTGAAAATTATTGTAAATAAATAATTTAACAAACAAAAATTTGAATTTTGAATAAGATTTGGAAAAAAATAATTATAATTTTTAAATTTCAATTTTTCTTGAAGAAAAAAGAAAGAAATCATACGTTCTAAGAATGAAATAAATTAAAAATGTGCATTATTTCTTACAAAGACAGCAACGACGCAAAGTGCAAGGATGGCAAGAATGGCTTTCATGATGAAAGAATATTGTGTCTCTTTTGGAATTGAGAGTTTAATCCTGAACAGCCAAAATGTTACTTAATATTGAACGTGTGCTTCTCATTTCACTTTTATATATATCGTCCCAAAAACTATACTATACAGTTAAAAATTATAAAATTAGCTTATTCTTAATTTTTTCCATAATAGTTGTTGACCGTGAAATGTCTGCAAGGTAATAAATCGACAGCGAGCAATTTTTTTTTTTTTTTTTTTTTTTTTTGAAAAGAAGATGCAATTTAAATGCAACAGAATATATATATACAAAAATTCTACCATAAATTCAATAAGAAAAAAAATCGTTTTCTTTAAAGTTCAAACTTGTATAATAAAATTTTATATACACAATAAATTTTGGAAGAATCGGAAATTTAATTTTTTTCTATAAAATCCCATCTTTCGAGAGTATAAAAAGATTTTTTTTCGAAATTCAAAATGTTTTAAAAAATTGAAAATTTACGTTTGTAAATTATTTCCTCTATCTTTAGAATCTTGTTTTTTATTCAATTTTGGAAAATTAAAAAACTTACCAAACTTACTGAATAAGAAATTTGATTTTTCTATTGTTTTATTGTTTAAAGATTTTTTTTGTATTGTTTAGAGATTTTATTAAATTATTAAAAAAAAAGATTCTAGAACATTTTTAATGAAATTTTATTAAAATTAATTTAAAAAATATCTTTAAAATGACAATAAACAAGGGAACTAACATTAAAACAAATTATTATCCAGAAAGTAGAAAATTTTAAATAATCTTTTAATAAAAAGTAAAAAATAATAAAAATTTTCTTTTTTTAAATTTTTTTTCATTTTTTTATTTTATAAACATTTTCAATTTACTCTTCCAATTGACAGTAACAGAGGGCATTTTTTTAAAAACAATACAACAATAAAAAAATTAAATTAAATGAAAAAAAAATTGTTAAACAAAAAAAATTTGAAAATTTTTAAAAATTCAAAAAAAATATTAATTTAATAAATATCTTTCAAATGACAATAAACGAAAGAATAAACATTAAAAAAAAATTGTTATTTAAAATGTAGAAAATTTTAAATAATCTTTTAATAAAAAGTAAAAAATAATAAAAATTTTCTTTCTTTAAAATTTTTTTTCATTTTTTATTTTATAAACATTTTCTTTTCAAAATGACAGTACTAGAGGCATTTTTTAAATAACAATAGAACAAGAAAGAAAATAAAATTAAATTAAAAAAAAAATTGCAAACAAAGAAAATTGAAAATTTTTAAAAATGAAAAAAAAATTTGAATTTAAAAAAATATCTTTAAAATAAACGATAAACAAGAGAAATAACATTTAAAAAAAATTATTATCCAAAAAGTGGAACATACATTTTTAATAATCTTTTAATAAAAAGTAAAAATTAATAAAAAATTTTTTATATTTAAAATTTTTTTCATTTTTTATATTTTATAAAACATTTTTAATTTACTCTTTAAAATAACAGTAATAGAGGGTATTTTTTTAAAAAAACAATACAACAATAAACAAAACAAAATTTTTTTAATTTCTTAAAACAACGAAAATTGAAACTTTTTTTAAATTTAAAAATAAAAAAAAAATTTCATTTTATACTAAAATTTCTCGAACATTTTTTTCATCATCATTTTTGTTATTTATTCCTTGAAATAACAATAATGACAATAATACTTAAATAAATATTAATATACAACAATAAACATAAATAACATTTAAAAAAAATATTTATACAAAATAAGGAATTTTAAAAACAAAAAGTAAACGATTTTAAAAAAATTCCCTTTTATATTTTTAAATTTCTATATCATTTAAGAATAAGAATTCTATATTTTATTTTTATAAACATTTTCGATTTATTCTTTAAAATAAAAATACAACAAAAAATAAAATAAAAAAATTTTTTTTTAAAAGTTGTACAAAAATTATTTTTTTGAAATGTAACATTTTTTTTATTTTTTAAAATATTGAGAAATAAATACCAACAAAAAATAAAATAAATAAAATTTAAAAAAAAGTTGTTAAATTATTTTTTGAAACATAACATTTTCTCTTTTATTTTTTAAAATAATTTTTGAAATAAAAAAAAATATTAAAAAAAAATTCTTTCAAATTTTTGTTTTTCGTTTTATTGAAGGTGATAATAATAAATGAACGCAGTGGAAAATAATTTAACGGAATTATATAATTTTTAATTGTACTTTGAAAATCGATTTTCTATACTAACAGATACTAAACATAAAAAACGAAATAAATACATTTCTTTCGACAATAAATTTTTGAAAAAAAAATAAATATCAAATAATATGTGTAGGAAAAATAACGGATAACAATTTAATTTTTTTTTCCTTCAATTTTTTTGTTCTTAAATTTAAAAATAAAATAACGAAATAAATAAGTAGATAAATAACATTAAAGAGAGACGTTATGCAATGTAATGAGATCATTCGGTTTAGAGAAAAATATTAGTAAACATAACATATAAATATCGTATGCATACAAAAATTAATTTATGTCTCTCGATAATATTTTAAATTGTTTTTCACTTTCAGACTTTTGAAATTAAATTTCAAATTTTCATTTTTTATCCGTTTTACAATTTTAATTTATCAGTTTAGCGAATTAGTTATACGAATATTAAATTTTGAAAGTTTTGTCAGCTTACGATTAACAATTTTATTGTTTTGCAATTTTTTACATCTAAAATTTGAAAATATTTCATTTTGAAATTTTTAGCCAATTATTCACAATATATTAAATTTGAAAGTTTTTGTCTCCGCTTACAATTTAACAATTTTTAATTTTGCAATTTTTCACATTTTAATAAATTTATAAACGAATTGGAAAAAATTGAATATATGAAATTTTTTTGCTGCTTACAATTAACAATATTGTTTAACATTTTTTTTTACATTTAAATTTAGCGAATTAATTGCAATGATTAAATTTTTTAAATTTGTATCCAATGGTTAGAATTTTTTATAATAAATTAAAAAAATTTTTAACTTCTTTTTAACGAAATGAAAATATTCGAATTTTTTATGTTTTCAATATTAAACAAAATTCCTATTTGTTTGACACATTCTTTTAACAATTAATTTTAACAAATTCGAAATTTTTTTCTGTTTGCAATTACAATTTTTAGCATTTTGCATTTAAGCAAAAAACTAATTTGATATTTTTATGTTTAACAATATTAACAATTGTTTTACAATCCTTTGTATAAAAATTAATTTCAGAATTCGAAATTTTTAATTTTGAAATTTTTATACTGTAACAAAAGAACAATAATTGTCATTTTTTTTAATATTTAATTTTTTACAATTTAAATTTAACGAATCAATATTTTTTTTTATTGAAATATCAATAAATATTGAATGTGAAAAATTTTTAAATTTAGTTCAATTTTTTATTTGAGTCATCACTAAATTTTAACACTGTAAACACTTTATTTTTCTATATTTATTTTTTTGAATCTTTCACTTTTCCAGCAGCAGATTTTTCAACAATTTTTTTTAAATTGCACTTTTTTATTTTTATCATCTTCGGTTCGCATTGTTTTTTTTCATTTTCGACGTCTCTTTGGATTTCATCGGTTTCATTGTCATTGTCGAGTCTTTATTTGTAACATTTCTCTTCCCTCTCGTCTGCGATGTTGATTCTTGCGTCGATTTCTTATTTATATTTTTTTTCACGTCCTTATTGTTATTCCCTAG